>CM053243.1:5480683-5798183 GCA_028583405.1 Pogonophryne albipinna
AATACCTGTACTTTCTACTTCTTACATGTTGAACTCAAATACCTGTACTTTCTACTTCTTACATGTTCAACACAAATACCTGTACTTTCTACTTCTTACATGTTCAACACAAATACCTGTACTTTCTACTTCTTACATGTTGAACCCAAATACCTGTACTTTCTACTTCTTACATGTTGAACTCAAATACCTGTACTTTCTACTTCTTACATGTTGAACACAAATACCTGTACTTTCTACTTCTTACATGTTGAACCCAAATACCTGTACTTTCTACTTCTCACATGTTGAACCCAAATACCTGTACTTTCTACTTCTTACATGTTGAACACAAATACCTGTACTTTCTACTTCTTACATGTTGAACCCAAATACCTGTACTTTCTACTTCTCACATGTTGAACCCAAATACCTGTACTTTCTACTTCTTACATGTTGAACTCAAATACCTGTACTTTCTACTTCTTACATGTTGAACACAAATACCTGTACTTTCTACTTCTTACATGTTGAACACAAATACCTATACTTTCTACTTCTTACATGTTGAACACAAATACCTGTACTTTCTACTTCTCACATGTTGAACACAAATACCTGTACTTTCTACTTCTCACATGTTGAACACAAATACCTGTACTTTCTACTTCTTACATGTTGAACACAAATACCTGTACTTTCTACTTCTTACATGTTGAACACAAATACCTGTACTTTCTACTTCTCACATGTTGAACACAAATACCTGTACTTTCTACTTCTTACATGTTGAACCCAAATACCTGTACTTTCTACTTCTTACATGTTGAACACAAATACCTGTACTTTCTACTTCTTACATGTTGAACCCAAATACCTGTACTTTCTACTTCTCACATGTTGAACCCAAATACCTGTACTTTCTACTTCTTACATGTTGAACACAAATACCTGTACTTTCTACTTCTTACATGTTGAACTCAAATACCTGTACTTTCTACTTCTTACATGTTGAACACAAATACCTATACTTTCTACTTCTTACATGTTGAACACAAATACCTGTACTTTCTACTTCTCACATGTTGAACACAAATACCTGTACTTTCTACTTCTCACATGTTGAACCCAAATACCTGTACTTTCTACTTCTTACATGTTGAACTCAAATACCTGTACTTTCTACTTCTTACATGTTGAACTCAAATACCTGTACTTTCTACTTCTTACATGTTGAACACAAATACCTGTACTTTCTACTTCTTACATGTTGAACACAAATACCTGTACTTTCTACTTCTCACATGTTGAACACAAATACCTGTACTTTCTACTTCTTACATGTTGAACACAAATACCTGTACTTTCTACTTCTTACATGTTGAACCCAAATACCTGTACTTTCTACTTCTTACATGTTGAACTCAAATACCTGTACTTTCTACTTCTTACATGTTGAACACAAATACCTGTACTTTCTACTTCTTACATGTTGAACACAAATACCTATACGTTCTACTTCTTACATGTTGAACACAAATACCTGTACTTTCTACTTCTTACATGTTGAACACAAATACCTGTACTTTCTACTTCTTACATGTTGAACCCAAATACCTGTACTTTCTACTTCTTACATGTTGAACTCAAATACCTGTACTTTCTACTTCTTACATGTTGAACACAAATACCTGTACTTTCTACTTCTTACATGTTGAACACAAATACCTGTACTTTCTACTTCTTACATGTTGAACACAAATACCTGTACTTTGTACTTCTTACATGTTGAACACAAATACCTGTACTTTCTACTTCTCACATGTTGAACTCAAATACCTGTACTTTCTACTTCTCACATGTTGAACTCAAATACCTGTACTTTCTACTTCTTACATGTTGAACCCAAATACCTGTACTTTCTACTTCTCTCATTTCCCAAACAGCTGGTTCCTTTAGTCTGAATGTGTGTCTGGTGGCGTGATCATTATTCTTTAGAGTCATTGCGTGCCTATTGATTTGAACACGATCCGTGTATCCATCATTTCCTGGTCTTCTCCAAAGAAGAGGGACCAATAGAAACGTTGTCATGTTGCCGTTGTTCAGCATGGAAACATTCATTAGCTAACAATGACATTATTGTTCTATTAATATAAAGGGAGGTCAGGTACTCTTTAAAACAGCTGCTAGTTATGGGTACTTTTTACTGAAGTACATTTCAAAGCCCATACTTCTTTACTTTGACTTGAGTAAAGAAGTTTAGTCAGTACTTCTACTTTCACCAGAGTATTTTTAAACACAAGTATCTGTACTTCTACTTGAGTAAAGGATGTGTGTACTTTTGCCATCTCTGCCCTCCAGCTGTGAGACGCAGGACGCTCTCGGCTGAAGTGGCGTCTCTTCTTCTCTCTTCAGCGCCGGCGATAATGAGCGACGGTTTAAAGAAGCGGAGGCGGAGAAATCCTCCCAGAGACTCAGGTGCGCCGGGTTAAATCTCCTCTGAGAACCACGGGAGCCAAGAGGGGTAAAAAGATGAAAAGAGTAGACCATGACGACATCACCTGTTTGTAAATGTATTATTATGGGAACCAATTCAACCTTTTCATCTCACACCTGTTCCCAAAAGCTGAACATTTACATATAAAAGATCATTTTTGAACGAGAGCTTCAAACCTTTTCATTTGGCCTATGATTAATTTCATTATTTTGTACGGACTCAAATATGTTCATTTAACTCGTTTTTTGTTTTAACAGCTACTTACCTGTATATAATTAAAATGTCATCTTTAATTGTATTAATCTTGTGTGAATCTTTGCTGTACTTTCACTCTCTGTTGCTGCTTAAAGGTCCCATGTCATGCTTTTCCGGTTATTACCCGTCCCCTTGTGTGTTATGAAGGTTTTTATGCATGTAAATGGTGTGCAGAGTCAAAACCCTCAAAGTACACCATGTAGCGAGTAAAACTCTAACACAGAAAATACCTCCCCAAAACGCCTCGTTGGAGATACGTCACTGTCCATTTGATTCTTCCGGGTACATCATGATGTCATATCGTCCCCGGAACGAAATGGACCAATCCGTGGAGCCGTTACGTTAAGCCCCCGCTGATTGGTCCAAATTGACCAATCCACGGACTTCCTCACACACTCAGTGCAGGCAGCTCTGCTGATTTCTCCTCCCTGGCTGCAGGCTGATAACAGACAGTTGGGATCGCGGCGAAATTCTCTCTGCAGACCCATTCTCACAGCGTTTATCAACCTTTTTCTTACTCAATATCAAGCACACTTATTGTTTTTACTTTGGCTGTGACTTTGTGTGTGTTCAGGGTGAGTTTGGCTGTGTTTCGCTGTGTATCGCTAAACAAGGAAATCACACCTCCACGGAGCTCAGCGCGATTCACAACGTCCCGACTGGTCCCGACCAATCGGAGCACACTGGGCTCACAGGGAGGGGGGGGCAAGAGCTGCAACGTGCCGTTTAGTGGAGAGAGTGAATACACATACTTTACAGAGATGCTGTTTGAGAAACCAATGTGAGTTTGGAACATTGCACAGTATAAATCTATTCTAGTAGACCTTAACAATGGAATTATGATCAGTGGAAATGGCCATGACATGGGACCTTTAAACTTCTGAATTTCCCCACGGGGATTAAGGTCAATTTTATCTTATCTTATATTTCACTAAAGCTAATTTTGTTATTTTTATGTGTGACACCTTGCATTACTTGCATTTTATGTATTTCTGTAAAGTGCATTGAGGTGAATATCTTGTTGTGAAAAGTGCTTTAAATTATACATTATTATTATTATAACTAAATAAGATTGATTCGGAATATTACAGTTTTTTAAACCTAAGAAACTTTCATAATATATTAAGAAGTTGTTATCCTTTCTAAAAAGCTACCAGTACATTTTGACACTTCATGTCTTATGCACAACTTTTGAATGCTCTCTAATTTAAGTCATCTTTACCAAAAACAACTGAACACTCTCGTCCCCCTCAGGCAAACGGTAAAAGCCAGACAAAAGGAACCATGGAGTAGCCTACAACATGTACGACATGCAGGAGACAAGACATGAGACAAACTGAACGGCTAAAATAAGGTCATGCACTCCCAACTCTACTTCCTCTCCTAAAAGGGAAAGTGAACCCTAGTTGCTAACTCATGTAAACTTCAATAACTGAACAACTGCCAATATTCAAAATGTAAAAGGTTGTTTTCTCATTCTAACATATCTTAATATTGAATGAAATACCATATGAGGATTGGAAAATATTGCCAGGGCCTCTCTCTTCTCTTGGATCCCTGTTTGTAGCACCGGTTAGCATCATGGCTAGGCTAATGTTAGCAATTAGCAAGTGGTCATCGCCTGTGTGTGTGTGTGGCAGGAGCGCATTTTGTTTGTGTGAGACAGAGACAGACAGAGAGAGAGACAGAGAGAGAGAGAGAGAGAGAGAGAGAGAGAGAGAGAGAGAGTTACGGGGGTTGTTGTTAGCATCTGGTGCTAGCTCGGAGCTAACGGAGATTAGAAGCTGTTTCAACAATAAGGAGAGGGAGAGTCCTCTCCTGTCGGACTGAGATAACGTCAGCTCAGGGAGGTAAAGGACTCGCTGAGTGATTATATTGTAAACTTTAGTCTAAGTTATCTCAGTGGGTCTCAAACGGTTTGGTCTAAACAAATATTTCCATCTATTTAATATAGTTGTTCAGAATAAGTTAAAAAATAATTCCAATGTCAGTAAACAATTCAAAACACAGTTTGAAAGGAGAGTGATTAGTAAAATATGCATAAATAAAAAGAAAGAATGCAGACTAGGTAAAATAAAGATAGGAGAGATTAGTAAATCAATGGTGTGTTATTGGTTGTGAGCATACTCTAATGGTTTTTGGGGTATTGAAATATATACAGTTCTGTTTCATATGAGTGTTGAGAGCTGTATCCATAAATCTCTTAATTTGTGCACCAGATTGATTCCTTTGGCTTCAATTTAAAGAAAAAAATCTTACCAGGGGTGCATGCCCCCGGACCCCCCTATAGGATTTGAGGTCAACACAAATAAAACAGGTTCATGGATAGATAAGTTTGCACACTCATTATATACACTACACATTTTTCTTGGATTAGTTAACACCATAGTCCCTAATATATCTTTGTAGAAAGGCAGGAAATGGAATTAAATCGAGAACAATGTTTCATTGCGGAGGACCCCCTGTTTTGTGTCCCCCCCCACTTCTCAAACCAAAGTTACACCCTTGCAGCCAATCAGAGGCGGGTTTTCAGGTAAGGCATTCTGGATAGGCTCATTTACAGTAGCATGTCAGTTAAGTCTCTTTTGTTAAAAGGGGCCCTATTATTAGCAATGTAATTATCATGAACCAGTTTATAGCACAATGTTGTTTACACGGTTTAAAATACATATAAAAAGGTATTTCATAAAAATTCAGACCAATATCATTAAACAGATGGATTCGATTATTTATCCATTTGATATTAAAACAAATATTTGTAAATATAAAAACACAAATCATTACAAAGTGTATATAATCTACCAACTATAAAATAATTTAGATATGTTTCCATTCTCACTTGTCCTACTTCCCACAACTTTAATTAAGAGAGGAGACAAGATGGTTATCACAACATTTGTATACAATCCTATTATAACATAATCCTGAATCTTAATGGTCAAATTAAATTAGATATTCCTACTCCTAATTCTACAAGATCAAAGGCCGTTGAGTTATTTCCCAGAACTTACAGAAACTTAAACAACAATAATCAGATTGGAAGAGAAAGGCAGGGATCAGACGGCGGCCTCATGTCGCTCAGAGCAGCCTCCCTCCCAGCTGATCACCTGACATCACCCTCCAGGTTCCTTCCCTCCCAGCTGATCACCTGACATCACCCTACATGTTTTACCCCTCCCAGCTGATCACCTGACATCACCCTACATGTTTTACCCCTCCCAGCTGATCACCTGACATCACCCTACATGTTTTACCCCTCCCAGCTGATCACCTGACATCACCCTCCAGGTTCCTCCCCTCCCAGCTGATCAACTGACATCACCCTCCATGTTTTACCCCTCCCAGCTGATCACCTGACATCATCCTCCAGGTTCCTCCCCTCCCAGCTGATCACCTGACATCACCCTCCAGGTTCCTCCCCTCCCAGCTGATCACCTGACATCATCCTCCAGGTTCCTCCCCTCCCAGCTGATCACCTGACATCACCCTCCAGGTTCCTCCCCTCCCAGCTGATCACCTGACATCACCCTACATGTTTTACCCCTCCCAGCTGATCACCTGACATCACCCTCCAGGTTCCTCCCCTCCCAGCTGATCACCTGACATCACCCTACATGTTTTACCCCTCCCAGCTGATCACCTGACATCACCCTCCAGGTTCCTCCCCTCCCAGCTGATCACCTGACATCACCCTCCAGGTTCCTCCCCTCCCAGCTGAGGAGGTGTTGATCTGCACTCTAACACCAACCAGATTCTGCCTGGATGATTGCCACCACCGCACAGCAGCTCTCTGCATCTCCCAGCATCCTCTCTGTCGGAGCTGTCATACGCAGCCACCTGGGGCCGCCATCTTGACTTGTTTTGACGAGGCTGGCTGAGTGGGAGGAGGCGAGGAGAAGCAGGAGGAGACGAGGAGGAGGAGCAGATGGTGTTAAACTGGCAGTGGTGACGAGTCTCAGGCAGCAGGAAGCCACCTCCACCCAGACAGGGAGGCCAGATCTTAATTCCCATCAACCAATGGGAGACGCCTCCCGTGAAGAGAGGAGAGGAAGGTCATTGGATCTGCCAAACATCCTATTAGGGGTTAACATGTGGGTCTGAGTTTTGTTTCTGTGCCACTAAATGCAACAATCTGATGTATGTCCTTTGATTTGTAATGAAAAGCAAACCGTTTATGTATAGAAATCTCAATATAAGAACTAGGAAGGCACCGTTGTCACATGTCCCAGCCAATCCCAATGTTGAGAGTCACAATGTGGTTGATCCCGATGTACCACTGACAGTTAATAGGGTAAATATTGGCTAATCCTGATGTCGGGCAGAAGCATCCCTAATGAAAAGATTTGAAATGCAATAACAAAGTGGAAACAATATCAACAGTCCCCCCCCCACAGTCAGAACACACAGAGTGCGTGGGGCCTCATCTTGTGCAATTATGCGCGACACAGCTTCACCGTAGCGAGGCTCCGGCGCTGACACTTCACTACCGAGGGTGTTCGACTACCACCACCCCCAGCGTTGAGATATTTCTGTCTAAACCAAGAGGCAAAGTAACAACCAGACCGATCCATAGAGTCATGAAGATAGCATTACACAACCAAGTCTTTTTTTGCATTGTGCAACTCGACCTGCTGCCTTGACTTGTTTTAAACAGGTAAGTCATAAAGCCACTTAGGAGAAAATAACATCTTATACCAGTGGCCTCAAACTGACCTCCATTTATTTCATGCTGTGTTGGTTTTTTATGGTGTTTTATTTCCCTTTGGGAGTGTAAGCCATAACAGAGCCTGCATGGTATCAAACAGCAGAAAGTACAATGAATAGTAATATGGATTAATGTGTTGAGCATCGATAGGATTAGTGAAAAAAGAGCACGGAAGAAGCGGCCCCCAGCTGTGAGAAGCCGGTGTGTGTGAGTGTGTGTATGTGTGTGTGTGTGTGTGTGTGTGTGTGTGTGTGTGTGTGTGTGTGTGTGTGTGTGTGTGTGGCCTAGCATTACTATACTTGTGGGGACCTAAATCCATTTACACAGTCACGTGTCGGGACAAAATGGAGGTCCCCATAAGGGGAATCATTAATTTTAGGGTGAAGACTTGGTTAGGGTAAGGCATGTGTTGGTTATGGTTAGGATGAGTCTCCAGGAAATGTATGTGAGTCAATGTAATGTCCCCTGAAGTGATGTATACATGGTATGTGTGTGTGTGTGTGTGTGTGTGTGTGTGTGTGTGTGTGTGTGTGTGTGTGTGTTCACAGAAAAGCCAGTGAAGCCAGGGATTGTTTTGCCAATGTTTCACTCTGCGCTGACATGACTTAATTAAAGCGCCGTAGCCTTTTTGTACTTCTGCAGATATAATTGAGTCATTAGCAGAACAGATTTAATTACAGCCAGAGCCGAATGGTTTGCATTAAATCTGCACCTGGAGAACTTGGTCAGAAATCAAGAGCTGAACAAAGATGGAGCAGTGTGTGAAGAAGGGGGGGGGGGGGTGGACCCCTCCTCACACTTCAGTCCTGAGTGAGATTGATTGTAGGATTGATGCCAAAGAAGAGACAGTCAGAGCTAAGAAACAATTAAATATATGCACAAAATCATATTTGTTTTTCATTTAGAAATCATGATTTGTGTTGTTGTTGTTGTTGTGAAGCTTGGATTTTTATAAGTGAAATGGAAATGTCTGTATCCTCTTGAATTTGTAATATTATGTTTCTTTATAATGCGTTGATTCTTAAAACACTGTCAGTTTTAAATGTATATTTTGTGTGCACAGATTCAGATTCAACACAAAGTATACTTGTGATAACTGAAAACACACGTGTATCAATTACCAAGTTTATTGCTTATGTTTTAACATAAAGATACGTTGGTCATGCTGTCAATCACAATGTCTTGTGCTGCTTCTGTGAGAGTGCTTTTGCCTGAATAAGGACTTAATATACCTATTGTTAAATAATGTTATATAAGACTAGATATTGTTTTAGATGTTGGATATTGTAATATATTAATAAGGCACAATAGTTGTCTTTCTCTGGTATTCAAAGCGACAGTAAAGTGATGTTTTATTCTAATTGTTGTGTACCTTTAGTCATTATATGCACATTGGTAATGATTACTTTACCTATACAAAAAATCAACAGTGACAATATCGTCACAGTATTGATATCGAAGTATTTTCTCTCATATTTTGTGATATTTAGATACTCCGCAGTCTGAACCATTAAGATTCACAGCACGAAGAGAAGGATTGAAAGACAAAAAAAGGAGTGGTGTAATTAAAGAGCTGTGATGTGGACAGAGATAACGACGGCAGAATGTGCTGAGTGAGTGTGAGTGTGTGTGTGTGTGTGTGTGTGTGTGTGTGTGTGTGTGTGTGACGCTGTGTGAGACATTTGTGAGAGAAGGCTCTGCTAATTATCAAAGGGTTCAGCGTGTCCTAGCTGTCATTGCTAACATCACTTCAGTCTTTCAGACATTTGGAGAGAGGGGCGAGGTAGCACCTCTGAAAATGATCACGCACTGCGGCCGTCTCTTCTCTGCAGCTGCCATATCAGAATCCGCTTTTTATTTTATTTATTTTCCTGTGAAATGAGACGGCTCTTTTTAAGATCGATAGCCATCTAGACTGTCAACCATTTAATGTGGAGTCACAATAATCCGTACGCGCTCCACTGGCTTGGAGGGCACGCTTCATTTAATGGCATTTTAAATATTGTCATAATATACAAAGTGCAAAAGCACACTTTAATCTGTTACACTTCCTGTATTGCATAGTTCAAATAAGAAATGACACCAAATGTTGTAAATTAAAGTATTTTGTAAATCAGGCCGTTAGAGAACTTGCTTTGTTTTCTATAGAATTCATGCATTTAGCCAACATGTAGCATTTTGGGGTTTTCCCTTTCCTGTAGTGTTCTATAGGTTTTAGTGCATGTTAATGGTCTGCAGAGGCTAAAATCCATGTGTTCCATCCAGAAGGAGTTTCCCACACTCCCTTCACCACCCGAGGACTCTTTAAAGTAGAGACACTACATGCTGATATACACCTGAACATCAGCAGGAGAGGACTCTTTAAAGTAGAGACACTACATACTGATATACACCTGAACATCAGCAGGAGAGGACTCTTTAAAGTAGAGACACTACATACTGATATACACCTGAACATCAGCAGGAGAGGACTATTTAAAGTAGAGACACTACATACTGATATACACCTGGACATCAGCAGGAGAGGACTCTTTAAAGTAGAGACACTACATACTGATACACACCTGAACATCAGCAGGAGAGGACTCTTTAAAGTAGAGACACTACATACTGATATACACATGAACATCAGCAGGAGAGGACTCTTTAAAGTAGAGACACTACATACTGATATACACATGAACATCAGCAGGAGAGGACTCTTTAAAGTAGAGACACTACATACTGATACACACCTGAACATCAGCAGGAGAGGACTCTTTAAAGTAGAGACACTACATACTGATATACACATGAACATCAGCAGGAGAGGACTCTTTAAAGTAGAGACACTACATACTGATATACACCTGAACATCAGCAGGAGAGGACTCTTTAAAGTAGAGACACTACATACTGATATACACCTGAACATCAGCAGGAGAGGACTCTTTAAAGTAGAGACACTACATACTGATATACACCTGAACATCAGCTGGAGAGGACTCTTTAAAGTAGAGACACTACATACTGATATACACCTGAACATCAGCAGGAGAGGACTCTTTAAAGTAGAGACACTACATACTGATATACACCTGAACATCAGCAGGAGAGGACTCTTTAAAGTAGAAACACTACAAACTGATATACACCTGAACATCAGCAGGAGAGGACTCTTTAAAGTAGAGACACTACATAGTGATATACACCTGAACATCAGCAGGAGAGGACTCTTTAAAGTAGAGACACTACATAGTGATATACACCTGAACATCAGCAGGAGAGGACTCTTTAAAGTAGAAACACTACATACTGATATACACCTGAACATCAGCAGCAGAGGACTCTTTAAAGTAGAGACACTACATACTGATATACACCTGAACATCAGCAGGAGAGGACTCTTTAAAGTAGAGACACTACATACTGATATACACCTGAACATCAGCAGGAGAGGACTCTTTAAAGTAGAGACACTACATACTGATATAAACCTGAACATCAGCAGGAGAGGACTCTTTAAAGTAGAGACACTACATACTGATATACACCTGAACATCAGCAGGAGAGGACTCTTTAAAGTAGAGACACTACATACTGATATACACCTGAACATCAGCAGGAGAGGACTCTTTAAAGTAGAGACACTACATACTGATATACACCTGAACATCAGCAGGAGAGGACTCTTTAAAGTAGAGACACTACATACTGATATACACCTGAACATCAGCAGGAGAGGACTCTTTAAAGTAGAGACACTACATACTGATATACACCTGAACATCAGCTGGAGAGGACTCTTTAAAGTAGAGACACTACATACTGATACACACCTGAACATCAGCAGGAGAGGACTCTTTAAAGTAGAGACACTACATACTGATATACACCTGAACATCAGCAGGAGAGGACTCTTTAAAGTAGAGACACTACATACTGATATACACCTGAACATCAGCAGGAGAGGACTCTTTAAAGTAGAGACACTACATACTGATATACACCTGAACATCAGCAGGAGAGGACTCTTTAAAGTAGAGACACTACATACTGATATACACCTGAACATCAGCAGGAGAGGACTCTTTAAAGTAGAGACACTACATACTGATATACACCTGAACATCAGCAGGAGAGGACTCTTTAAAGTAGAGACACTACAAACTGATATACACCTGAACATCAGCAGGAGAGGACTCTTTAAAGTAGAGACACTACATAGTGATATACACCTGAACATCAGCAGGAGAGGACTCTTTAAAGTAGAGACACTACATAGTGATATACACCTGAACATCAGCAGGAGAGGACTCTTTAAAGTAGAAACACTACATACTGATATACACCTGAACATCAGCAGCAGAGGACTCTTTAAAGTAGAGACACTACATACTGATATACACCTGAACATCAGCAGGAGAGGACTCTTTAAAGTAGAGACACTACATACTGATATACACCTGAACATCAGCAGGAGAGGACTCTTTAAAGTAGAGACACTACATACTGATATAAACCTGAACATCAGCAGGAGAGGACTCTTTAAAGTAGAGACACTACATACTGATATACACCTGAACATCAGCAGCAGAGGACTCTTTAAAGTAGAGACACTACATAGTGATATACACCTGAACATCAGCAGGAGAGGACTCTTTAAAGTAGAAACACTACATACTGATATACACCTGAACATCAGCAGCAGAGGACTCTTTAAAGTAGAGACACTACATACTGATATACACCTGAACATCAGCAGGAGAGGACTCTTTAAAGTAGAGACACTACATACTGATATACACCTGAACATCAGCAGGAGAGGACTCTTTAAAGTAGAGACACTACATACTGATACACACCTGAACATCAGCAGGAGAGGACTCTTTAAAGTAGAGACACTACATACTGATATACACCTGAACATCAGCAGGAGAGGACTCTTTAAAGTAGAGACACTACATACTGATACACACCTGAACATCAGCAGGAGAGGACTCTTTAAAGTAGAGACACTACATACTGATATACACCTGAACATCAGCAGGAGAGGACTCTTTAAAGTAGAGACACTACATACTGATATACACCTGAACATCAGCAGGAGAGGACTCTTTAAAGTAGAGACACTACATACTGATATACACCTGAACATCAGCAGGAGAGGACTCTTTAAAGTAGAGACACTACATACTGATATACACCTGAACATCAGCAGGAGAGGACTCTTTAAAGTAGAGACACTACATACTGATATACACCTGAACATCAGCTGGAGAGGACTCTTTAAAGTAGAGACACTACATACTGATATACACCTGAACATCAGCAGGAGAGGACTCTTTAAAGTAGAGACACTACATACTGATATACACCTGAACATCAGCAGGAGAGGACTCTTTAAAGTAGAAACACTACAAACTGATATACACCTGAACATCAGCAGGAGAGGACTCTTTAAAGTAGAGACACTACATAGTGATATACACCTGAACATCAGCAGGAGAGGACTCTTTAAAGTAGAGACACTACATAGTGATATACACCTGAACATCAGCAGGAGAGGACTCTTTAAAGTAGAAACACTACATACTGATATACACCTGAACATCAGCAGCAGAGGACTCTTTAAAGTAGAGACACTACATACTGATATACACCTGAACATCAGCAGGAGAGGACTCTTTAAAGTAGAGACACTACATACTGATATACACCTGAACATCAGCAGGAGAGGACTCTTTAAAGTAGAGACACTACATACTGATATAAACCTGAACATCAGCAGGAGAGGACTCTTTAAAGTAGAGACACTACATACTGATATACACCTGAACATCAGCAGGAGAGGACTCTTTAAAGTAGAGACACTACATACTGATATACACCTGAACATCAGCAGGAGAGGACTCTTTAAAGTAGAGACACTACATACTGATATACACCTGAACATCAGCAGGAGAGGACTCTTTAAAGTAGAGACACTACATACTGATATACACCTGAACATCAGCAGGAGAGGACTCTTTAAAGTAGAGACACTACATACTGATATACACCTGAACATCAGCTGGAGAGGACTCTTTAAAGTAGAGACACTACATACTGATATACACCTGAACATCAGCAGGAGAGGACTCTTTAAAGTAGAGACACTACATACTGATATACACCTGAACATCAGCAGGAGAGGACTCTTTAAAGTAGAAACACTACAAACTGATATACACCTGAACATCAGCAGGAGAGGACTCTTTAAAGTAGAGACACTACATAGTGATATACACCTGAACATCAGCAGGAGAGGACTCTTTAAAGTAGAGACACTACATAGTGATATACACCTGAACATCAGCAGGAGAGGACTCTTTAAAGTAGAAACACTACATACTGATATACACCTGAACATCAGCAGCAGAGGACTCTTTAAAGTAGAGACACTACATACTGATATACACCTGAACATCAGCAGGAGAGGACTCTTTAAAGTAGAGACACTACATACTGATATACACCTGAACATCAGCAGGAGAGGACTCTTTAAAGTAGAGACACTACATACTGATATAAACCTGAACATCAGCAGGAGAGGACTCTTTAAAGTAGAGACACTACATACTGATATACACCTGAACATCAGCAGCAGAGGACTCTTTAAAGTAGAGACACTACATAGTGATATACACCTGAACATCAGCAGGAGAGGACTCTTTAAAGTAGAAACACTACATACTGATATACACCTGAACATCAGCAGCAGAGGACTCTTTAAAGTAGAGACACTACATACTGATATACACCTGAACATCAGCAGGAGAGGACTCTTTAAAGTAGAGACACTCCATACTGATATACACCTGAACATCAGCAGGAGAGGACTCTTTAAAGTAGAGACACTACATACTGATATACACCTGAACATCAGCAGGAGAGGACTCTTTAAAGTAGAGACACTACATACTGATATACACCTGAACATCAGCAGGAGAGGACTCTTTAAAGTAGAGACACGACATACTGATATACACCTGAACATCAGCAGGAGAGGACTCTTTAAAGTAGAGACACTACATACTGATATACACCTGATCATCAGCAGGAGAGGACTCTTTAAAGTAGAGATACTACATACTGATATACACCTGAACATCAGCAGGAGAGGACTCTTTAAAGTAGACACACTACATACTGATATACACCTGAACATCAGCAGGAGAGGACTCTTTAAAGTAGAGATACTACATACTGATATACACCTGAACATCAGCAGGAGAGGACTCTTTAAAGCAGAGACACTACATACTGATATACACCTAAACATCAGCAGGAGAGGACTCTTTAAAGTAGAGACACTACATGCTGATATACACCTGAACATCAGCAGGAGAGGACTCTTTAAAGTAGACACTACATACTGATATACACCTGAACATCAGCAGGAGAGGACTCTTTAAAGTAGACACTACATACTGATATACACCTGAACATCAGCAGGAGAGGACTCTTTAAAGTAGAGACACTACATACTGATATACACCTGAACATCAGCAGGAGAGGACTCTTTAAAGTAGAGACACTACAGACTGATACACACCTGAACATCTTTAAACTATTCATCACAAATGTGATATTTTAAAGTTCTATTTGATTCATTAAAGATATTTGTGTCATTTTCAGGTTATTGATGACTAGAAGAAGAAGACGGTCCTTGTTTTAACAGCATAACAATCTAAATCATACAGGGTGTTTTTGTATCTGTCAGAAAGACATTTGTGTCTGAGAGTAAATGGATCAGTCGCTGACCAGCAGAGAAATAACAGTCCTCTTTGTTCTTTTGCTTTATCGCATAGTTCATTTCTAATTAAACAAAGCTCAGTAAATGTGTCGGAGACAGTTATCATTCCAGTAAATGAAAATAAGAGTCAAGTGCAGCAGCTTGTTAAGACATTATTACATAGGTTATAATTAAAATAGCTGCTCTGGCATTTTGAAAACCACACTCACGATTTTGACTTTTAAAACAATTAAGTAATAAAATGATAATGTTCTTAATAGTTTTCGTAAATTGCAATTCTTCTTGATTATATTTGAGAGAAAATATTCCCCCAACCTGCAATCTGTTATTAAAGCTTTAATCTCTGATAGTGTGAAAGTGCAGAGACAGAAACAGTCTCTTATCAGTCCGCTGGAGACACAGAGGGTCAAACTTATTTCCTTTTCCACATTATCAAAGTCTCCACTATCTGTCTCTGTCAGGGGGAAATCAGCCCGATGCCAGCAGGGTTGGGAGGGTTACTTAAAAAAATGTATTGTCCATGTGTCCAACAGAATGTGCTTCTCGGATCCGAAACACAAGAAGCTAATTCTGTTGATTCCAACTCAAAACACTGGTTTTACAAACACATGCTTTTATCAAAGGACACTACTTGTGTTCAGAATGTTTTTATAAATGTTTGTGCTATGATATTTGTATTTTGTTTTGCTTTGTATAGCCCATTGATGCTTTGTGATTTGGGGCTATAATGCATTTTGATTTGATTTGAATGTGACCTTAGAAAAGAAGAAAATCAAAAAAAGCAGAAATAGAATCTCCACTAACTGTGTATTAGACGTCTTAGCTTTATACACACAGTTAAGCTCACACACTATTTTATGAACATAGAGGTTCACCGGCTGAATTAAAAACAGAACAAATGAACCAAAGAAAGTGAAAACCATAAAGCAGATTCAGGCAGTAAGTATTCACACTTAAACCCTTATCCTACAGAACAGTACAGTTGACAGAGAAGAGTCTGATCCTTTTACAACAACCACTATATTCTCTTTTTAGATTTTAGTAACATCCTGCTATCAATCCTCAATGTTTAGAAAGGTACGTCTTTCTTATGTAACTGTGACGACCCGTCCACACAGCGGCATGCGTTGAAAGCTTCACCATTCACTTTGAATGGGGTGACGTCACTTTTAGCCGAACTGCATTGTGGGAAGCGACGCGGAGCTTTGCTGGCGTGGCTCGCTGCAAAAGTTGAGCAATGTTAAACTTTTGAAGCCTCGGCAGAAGCGTCAGCCAATCAAATCATATGCCAGTACAAGCTCTAGCCAATCAAACCGCTGCTTGTGTGTCAGGGGCGGGAGATTCATGTGATTGGTTGTTAGTCGAGTTTCAGACATGCCCTTCCGGCAAGCTTCAACGCACGCCGCTGTGTGGACGGGCCGCGAGGGAATACAGTTGCCTTTTTATATATCCTGATGACATAATCCTGTTAAATGTAATATGTTTCTTCTCATGCTGCTCGTCGCAGAGTCTAAGGGTGTTTGATTTGATAAGTCCTAACCCTATCCTGGCCGTTTTTTGTGTTTTTAAATGCATCAGTAATCAGATGTGTGTCACGCTTCATTTGACTAAAGTGCAAGTGGAGCTAATTTAAAATACGGATGTTATATTGCCCTGAAAATGTAAGGAAATACAGTTTTTTGTATCCTGATTATCCGGTTACATTTAATCCGTTACTCCCCAACCCTTACTGCCAGAGGTCTGGGTAGAAAAGACCCCGATCCCCCCCTCAGTAGATATCAATCTGCCTGGCTGAAATCCTCTTGTCCAAACACATCGAAGAGTTCCTCGCCAGCGTCTTTGATTGACAGCTCCTGTGTCGAGGAGCTCAGCGCTGTTTCCACCGAATGTCAGACTCCAAGACAACGGTCTGTCAGTTCAAGGGTTGGGAGTGAGTGGAGAGTGATGTGAGGAGGAAGAGGAGGGGGAGGAGGAGGAGGAGGAGTGTTGCCCAGGAATCAGAGACCCTCCTCTGGCCTCTGGGATTTGAGCTTTTAGTCTCCCTCTCTGACAGAACCACTGTGAGTTCACACTGAGAGGAGCTGCTGATTGACCCCTGCTCCTCAACCTGAAAGCTATCAGCGTCTCGGCCAATAGGACGGAGCCTCACGAGATGAAAGGGAAACTATTTTTAGCCGCTCTGTCAGCGCAGGTAGAGAAAAATGTACAATAATTTGGTTGTGGAGATCAGAAGAGACGCCGGGAGGCTGAGAACTGTTCGCTGAGAGGTTTGAACTTCAGGGAGCTCAGTGTTTCAGGTGGATTTAGTTTTAGGTTGCCTTAAGTGATTGAGGACGACAAGGAGGTGAACAAAGTACTCACAAAATAATCCACTGCCATACTTACAGCTAGAGATCACAATGTATTCATTTTCTTATCTCAAAATAACAATAACCCTAACCCAATAACATTTCTCGCGATGAGAACACTTCTTAAATAATGACATAACTAATTTGAGAAGAAAATGCTGGCAGACTTTTCAGGAAAACAACATTTGTTATATCGAGATAATGATACGAATAAATTTTGATCTTGGGAAACGAGGATTATGTACTTGTTCTGATGGGAACATTGGTAGAACCAAATGTTAGAAGTAAGGGCGTCATATTTATATGTTCTAAGTTATTATTATTTGTGTAGGTTTTGTTAACACTATACTGAGAATAGTAAAGTAGTCAGTCATGGTCATTCAGCCCGTTCACACCGCCTCAAACCCAACCCTCACCGAGATGAAAGGGACTATTTTTAGCCGCTCTGTACAATCATTTGGTTTTGGGAGATCAGAAGAGACGGCGGGATGCTGAGAACTGTGGGAGGTTTGAACTTGAGGGAGCTCGGTGTTTCAGGGCGATCGATCCGGTCACACGGTGTCTCTGGAGACTGAACGTCCTGAACTGCAGATTAACTGAAGACATTATTCCTGTGGCTTTCCGTCTGAGGACCAGCGCAGCCGTCATAAAGCATTAGGCTCCGTCTGACGCTGTGATTATGGATGTAGAGATGGCCGGATACTCTCTGCCTCTCGAAGTGAACGCCTCCTTCTCCCTTAGCGGCGCTTTCATGGCTAATTTATCCGTCTCCTGCTCTTTCTCCCCATCATTATCTACTGCAGCCGATGTCTTGCAGTTTTCTATTTCTGAATGTCTTTCTGTCCGTCTTCTTTATCTTCCAATTTACAATTTTCCGCCTCAGTTTGAGCCTGATTCTCTGTCTGTGATTTCCTCTCACTGACTCTGAGATCTTAAATCAAAGTTGGATTTCGTGTCCATGTACCTGTATGGTGGGAGGTAGTTTAAATTGTGCAATGTGTTAACGGCTGACATTGTGCCATACTTCGCACTGGGAAGCACTGATGCACGTAGCAGACGCTCTACAACGACCAAAACCACCAGAGATATCCGCTTCACTTTCAAAACCAATGCAAATATAGACACAGAAATGTGCAAAAACACACGCAAATGGAGCAACATCTTCACCAACTGGAAGAAACATGCGCAGAGCTGCATAAATGAAACGCTGCAAATACAAAACCCTGCAAGAAGCTCAAAACTTGCACAAGCAAAGTCACATTGTTAAAATAAGCAGATACACATTGTCGGTATCGAACGTTTCCAACAACAGTGACAGTTGGACAACTTTATTCCCCAAACGTCAACAAGCGTTTTGACCCTGATATAGCAGCGCATTTCTCCTAATGGAAGTGTTTTGGGCTATTGTAGCGCATTAGCACCTGTTGGCCACCGTACTGATGCTATTTAAAAAACACAAATCTAAGTACAGCAAAACACAATTTGAGACCGATCCTTTCCGGTCACTGCTGGTTCCAAAAACCAAGATGAGGACACCTAAAATGCCAAATTCAAAGCTTTAAAAACATAGTTCCCGCCCCAATTGGTGACATCACAGTGAGAACGTCCACTTCTTATTTAAACTCTACAAGTAGATGGCTGGAAGGCCTGGGTGCAATGTCAAAATGAATAGAGGAAAGGAAGAAATTGCAGCACAAAGTCAATAATTCCTGTTTGACAAAAAGTCAGATGTTGTGTCTAAAGAGCATCCGTCACAGCAGAGGACAGTGCTCTTTTATGAGTAATGCTTTATTATACAATGTATGATAATCATTGATAATGCATGGCTCTGAAAGGCCGGAGCATTACATAACCAGGCATCATTCCAACATTAATTTGCTGGGACGCTAACTGAGTGAAGCAAGAAAAGTAATTAAGGACACACACACACACACACACACACACACACACCTTAAGTGATTTAGGACCACAAGGCCGTAAACAAAACTCACAAATCCACTGTCCTTACAGCTAGAGATCACAATGTATTAATGTTCCTATCTTAACATAACAAATGTTGTTTTCAAGAGATAACTGCTATTCTCGGGATAAGCAAACTTCTTAGATAGTGACGTAATTCATTTTAGATGACAATGTTCCATAAAGGAAATGCTACTGTAGGCCGATATCTCAGGAGAACAACATTTTTTATTTTGAGATAATGATATGAATAACTTTTAATCTTGTGAAACAAGGATTATGTACTTGTTCAGATGGAACATTGGTAAGGCTGTCAAGGGCTTTGCTATCATTTCTAAATTGGCACATTATTTGTGTTGACTGAGATTGGGGAGTAGTCATCATTGGTTTGGAGAGCAAAACCTTTTTGGAAGAGACAATAAGGGAAAGGGTGAAATGATTACCGGAAAATCACTGGACTATTATGCTGATCTCCAAGTCCATATTTATATGTAGTGTCTCTACTTTAAAGAGTCCTCTCCTGCTGATGTTCAGGTGTATATCAGTATGTAGTGTCTCTACTTTAAAGAGTCCTCTCCTGCTGATGTTCAGGTGTATATCAGTATGTAGTGTCTCTACTTTAAAGAGTCATCTACTGCTGATGTTCAGGTCAGGGTTTCCGTTAGCCGGTATTTACCGGTTTTTAGCTGGTCAAATTGAATAAAAACCGGTAAATTCAAAATCTGCCGGTCAAAATATCCGATGCTCCGATCGATTGGCCGCCGATCATTATCGACCGATATTCACTCTTAATAGCTTGATCTGTGCTCTCTATAGGCCGATCAGGAGAGCTGGATCTGATCGATATGGACATAAACGCGAGTGAAGTGTAACCGGACGCGAGAGAGAGATCAGATCAGCTGCTGAGTCTGACCTGAAGCTCCGCCCACTGTTTAGCGCGTTGCATGAGAAACTGACGGGCTGTCAGGAGAGAGAGAGAGGGAGAGAGAGAGAGAGAGAGGGAGGGAGAGGGGAAAAGAGAGCATCCGTTTCTCCCGTGTTATTATTCAAAGTTAATGTAAACTTTTGAATAATGTACGTTATCTACTACAAGTAGTTTCTTTGTATGTAATAATGATGTTGTTTGTTGTTTGTGGAATCATTTATTGAAAAATGAATCTGAATTTTTCGATCTGTTACGATTATAAACTGAAGCAATATAAAAATGACTCCCATTAACTGAGTTTTAAACATCAGCATATCCGGTCCTAGTCCGGTAATTACCTGCTAACGGAAACTCTGCTACACAACTCTTATTATTATTATTATTGAAACATGACCGGTAAGTTTCAAATGTGTCCGGTAAAATAAATTCTGTTCGGACATTTGACCGGCGAGAAAAAATCCTAGCGGAAACCCTGGTTCAGGTGTATATCAGTATGTAGTGTCTCTACTTTAAAGAGTCCTCTCCTGCTGATGTTCAGGTGTATATCAGTATGTAGTGTCTCTACTTTAAAGAGTCCTCTCCTGCTGATGTTCAGGTGTATATCAGTATGTAGTGTCTCTACTTTAAAGAGTCCTCTCCTGCTGATGTTCAGGTGTATATCAGTATGTAGTGTCTCTACTTTAAAGAGTCCTCTCCTGCTGATGTTCAGGTGTATATCAGTATGTAGTGTCTCTACTTTAAAGAGTCCTCTCCTGCTGATGTTCAGGTGTATATCAGTATGTAGTGTCTCTACTTTAAAGAGTCCTCTCCTGCTGATGTTCAGGTGTATATCAGTATGTAGTGTCTCTACTTTAAAGAGTCCTCTCCTGCTGATGTTCAGGTGTATATCAGTATGTAGTGTCTCTACTTTAAAGAGTCCTCTCCTGCTGATGTTCAGGTGTATATCAGTATGTAGTGTCTCTACTTTAAAGAGTCCTCTCCTGCTGATGTTCAGGTGTATATCATCATGTAGTGTCTCTACTTTAAAGAGTCCTTTCCTGCTGATGTTCAGGTGTATATCAGTATGTAGTGTCTCTACTTTAAAGAGTCCTCTCCTGCTGATGTTCAGGTGTATATCAGTATGTAGTGTCTCTACTTTAAAGAGTCCTCTCCTGCTGATGTTCAGGTGTATATCAGTATGTAGTGTCTCTACTTTAAAGAGTCCTCTCCTGCTGATGTTCAGGTGTATATCAGTATGTAGTGTCTCTACTTTAAAGAGTCCTCTCCTGCTGATGTTCAGGTGTATATCAGTATGTAGTGTCTCTACTTTAAAGAGTCCTCTCCTGCTGATGTTCAGGTGTATATCAGTATGTAGTGTCTCTACTTTAAAGAGTCCTCTCCTGCTGATGTTCAGGTGTATATCAGTATGTAGTGTCTCTACTTTAAAGAGTCCTCTCCTGCTGATGTTCAGGTGTATATCAGTATGTAGTGTCTCTACTTTAAAGAGTCCTCTCCTGCTGATGTTCAGGTGTATATCAGTATGTAGTGTCTCTACTTTAAAGAGTCCTCTCCTGCTGATGTTCAGGTGTATATCAGTATGTAGTGTCTCTACTTTAAAGAGTCCTCTCCTGCTGATGTTCAGGTGTATATCAGTATGTAGTGTCTCTACTTTAAAGAGTCCTCTCCTGCTGATGTTCAGGTGTATATCAGTATGTAGTGTCTCTACTTTAAAGAGTCCTCTCCTGCTGATGTTCAGGTGTATATCAGTATGTAGTGTCTCTACTTTAAAGAGTCCTCTCCTGCTGATGTTCAGGTGTATATCATCATGTAGTGTCTCTACTTTAAAGAGTCCTTTCCTGCTGATGTTCAGGTGTATATCAGTATGTAGTGTCTCTACTTTAAAGAGTCCTCTCCTGCTGATGTTCAGGTGTATATCAGTATGTAGTGTCTCTACTTTAAAGAGTCCTCTCCTGCTGATGTTCAGGTGTATATCAGTATGTAGTGTCTCTACTTTAAAGAGTCCTCTCCTGCTGATGTTCAGGTGTATATCAGTATGTAGTGTCTCTACTTTAAAGAGTCCTCTCCTGCTGATGTTCAGGTGTATATCAGTATGTAGTGTCTCTACTTTAAAGAGTCCTCTCCTGCTGATGTTCAGGTGTATATCAGTATGTAGTGTCTCTACTTTAAAGAGTCCTCTCCTGCTGATGTTCAGGTGTATATCAGTATGTAGTGTCTCTACTTTAAAGAGTCCTCTCCTGCTGATGTTCAGGTGTATATCAGTATGTAGTGTCTCTACTTTAAAGAGTCCTCTCCTGCTGATGTTTCAGGTGTATATCAGTATGTAGTGTCTCTACTTTAAAGAGTCCTCTCCTGCTGATGTTTAGGTGTATATCAGTATGTAGTGTCTCTACTTTAAAGAGTCCTCTCCTGCTGATGTTCAGGTGTATATCATCATGTAGTGTCTCTACTTTAAAGAGTCCTTTCCTGCTGATGTTCAGGTGTATATCAGTATGTAGTGTCTCTACTTTAAAGAGTCCTCTCCTGCTGATGTTCAGGTGTATATCAGTATGTAGTGTCTCTACTTTAAAGAGTCCTCTCCTGCTGATGTTCAGGTGTATATCAGTATGTAGTGTCTCTACTTTAAAGAGTCCTCTCCTGCTGATGTTCAGGTGTATATCAGTATGTAGTGTCTCTACTTTAAAGAGTCCTCTCCTGCTGATGTTCAGGTGTATATCAGTATGTAGTGTCTCTACTTTAAAGAGTCCTCTCCTGCTGATGTTCAGGTGTATATCAGTATGTAGTGTCTCTACTTTAAAGAGTCCTCTCCTGCTGATGTTCAGGTGTATATCAGTATGTAGTGTCTCTACTTTAAAGAGTCCTCTCCTGCTGATGTTCAGGTGTATATCAGTATGTAGTGTCCTCTACTTTAAAGAGTCCTCTCCTGCTGATGTTCAGGTGTATATCAGTATGTAGTGTCTCTACTTTAAAGAGTCCTCTCCTGCTGATGTTCAGGTGTATATCAGTATGTAGTGTCTCTACTTTAAAGAGTCCTCTCCTGCTGATGTTCAGGTGTATATCAGTATGTAGTGTCTCTACTTTAAAGAGTCCTCTCCTGCTGATGTTCAGGTGTATATCAGTATGTAGTGTCTCTACTTTAAAGAGTCCTCTCCTGCTGATGTTCAGGTGTATATCAGTATGTAGTGTCTCTACTTTAAAGAGTCCTCTCCTGCTGATGTTCAGGTGTATATCAGTATGTAGTGTCTCTGCTTTAAAGAGTCCTCTCCTGCTGATGTTCAGGTGTATCAGTATGTAGTGTCTCTACTTTAAAGAGTCCTCTCCTGCTGATGTTCAGGTGTATCAGTATGTAGTGTCTCTACTTTAAAGAGTCCTCTCCTGCTGATGTTCAGGTGTATATCAGTATGTAGTGTCTCTACTTTAAAGAGTCCTCTCCTGCTGATGTTCAGGTGTATATCAGTATGTAGTGTCTCTACATGTCTCCATGCTTTAATGTTCAAAAAGCGCTTTATTTGTCTCATACTGCCTGTGCTGTAGCACCTCTTTTCACCCTCTGTCTGAAACCAGAGCCCAGTCTGCTCTGATTGGTTAGCTGGCCGGCTCTGTTGTGATTGGTCAACCGCTTAGAGATGTCCCGCCCCTTAGCCTATCACGTACAATGTGTTGGAGTGCTAGCCAATAGGAGCACAAGTGTCACATGGTGTCACTGTGTTACAGAAATAGACCATGCACTGCTCTATAGAACACACTGCAGGAAAGGGAAAACCCCCAAAAGAATAATGGGGTCCCGTTTACCTTTTTGTCCAAGAACTTTTATCTCTTTTTGGCAACTCCTTGATCCCTTTGGTGCGTATAGTTTTATAATAACTAGTAGAACTGATGGCTGAATCTACAAAATAAGATGTGGAAACCAACACGTTTACACTAACATACATCCTTTGGTAAAAAGTTACCTCTTCATAAACAGAGCGAAATGTTCTTATCGTTGGAGTTCTCCGTTCGGCACACTTTCCCTTGTGTCGCGAGGAAAACATATTTATCTAATGCTCGGTTAAACAACTTCTGAGATAAATAAATGTCTTTATTTAACACCCATTCATTAACTTGAGGAGCAGACGGCCCACGATCAGATTGTGTGAGCCGGGAGAGCATTTTATTCATTGTTGTGTATTTAAGAATAAAAAATCTGTTATCAGTCAATTTCTTTTATCTTAAGTTGGCAACAAAATAAATGTGCTTGCTAAATCCTGATAAGTCCTGCAGGGAAACACAACCCCAAAACACTGCAACAGGAACACTGTGCACTCAGAAAGCCTCTGTGTGAAACTAATGCAAAGTACCTCAAATGTGCATATTTGTTGATGGCCAGCAGGGGGCGACTCCACTGGTTGCAAAAAGTATTCTAGTTGTATCGACGTCTATGGCCCTGTCTCAGGTCGACTATTTTCATTTCCTCGCTCCTCGGTCTCACCGGAAGTTGATTTGTCTGCGCCATCTTGAGTAGCGTCCCATGGCTCTTATTTCTGCCTGAGGAGCGAGGAGCGATAATGGAGGAGCGATAATGGAGGAACCACCGATCCATCCTCCGATGAAATCCTCAGATACTCGCCCCGCCCCCTTACTGTGTATCGCTCACTGATTGGACGATGCAGTGCATGCACTGATCTGATGCTTCTTGACATGAGAGCAGTTTCCCAGCGGAGTGAAGAAAACACATGAACCTCACGGGACTCACTCCTCAGTTTAAACTGTGTTTTGTTTCAATGAATGTTAATCTAACTGGGTTTTGATAGATAACATATCTCTTTTTCTTCTCTCAATTATTTTATTTCTATTGTGCACTCTAATCAATATTAATCAAACTATTGTTCGTTTATACATTTTAAGAATGGCGTTTATCTTTTTTGAGAATGAGTTCTTATTTTTATGTATTTGGATCTACAACAGATGATTTGTGTCAGTAAATGTGTGGCGGGGGTGTTTGTGAAAACAACATGGACAGAGCTGCTGTCAGACGATCAGCTGTGCGGCGTCATCACAAACGGACGTCGCTTCACGTGACGCTCCGGAGGAAAGGACGTCCCATTGCTCTTAAAACTCATTTCCCTGCTTCTCGTAGTTTCCTTGCGTCCCTCCATGCTTCCCTGGAGGGAGGGACTAGTCGCAGGGAAACGACGCAAGTGAAGGACGCAAGGAATCCATTTAACCGACCTGAGACGGGGCCTCTGTGACAGTGAGCCCTCTTCCCACTTGATTATTTACCTCAGTTCACATCTTGTCAATGAATGTGATGGCTGCATTTTAATTTGTAATTTGTAAGTTGTAACATAGACGATAAATCAGCGTATGCTTTATGGCGCTGTTAACTTGTGATTGTCAGGTTGGAACAAAGGATGCATGATTTTAAAACAAAAACGAAATGTGGCAGATATTGCAATCATGATATGGACGAAACTGAAGAGATGGATAATTTCGGCTTTATAATCCTCAGTATCATTGAAAAATCTATGAAAATGATCATGGTGCTGTCAAACTAATTAGCTTGTTGTAGAACACAATTTGCAGCTGGCCAGGATAACACTGCAGCTCCACAAAAGTGTTTTAAACAATTATATTTGAACACATATGTAGCCTTTAAAACATATTGTGCTTCCTGCTATTTAAGTATTGCACTAGTCCATATCGCAATTATTTAATGAAAATGTCATTGCAGCCCTGGTTGGCTTCAGTTCTTGAAAGTTAATTGTGTACATATTCAAAACAAGATGGCAACGTCCAAAAGGCCAAACTATAAACGCTTCAAAAACGTTTTTCCCAACATGAGTGCCTTAACGGTGACAATGTTAACTGCCTATTCATAGTCTATGAGTAAATGGTGACAATGTCTAAACTAGCAGGACACAGGAAGAGAGTCTGTGCAATAGATCATCCTTTGGCTGGCCTCTGAAGTCTTCCTGTTTGACAGAAGGAGCCATATGGCAGCATGTTGTACTCAGAGACGCTCTCCTCAGCATCGCTCTGTCTACGCTCTGAACAATCTCTTCTGGCTCCAGAGCTCATTCTACAGATATATTCACTCACTGCAGCATGGACCGATGCTTCCCATTCACCACCAGCGAGTGGTCAAGAGTACACACATCCTTTACTCAAGTAGAAGTACGGATACTCGTGTTTAAAAAGACTTGAGTAAAGAAGTTTAGTCAGTACTTCTACTTTTACCAAAGTAAAACTAAAGAATTATGGGCTTTGAAGTGTACTTCAGTAAAAAGTACCCATAACTAACAGCTGTTTTAAAGAGTACCTGACCTCCCTTTATATTAATAGAACAATAATGTCATTGTGAGCTAATGAATGTTTCCATGCTGAACAACGGCAACATGACAACGTTTCCATTGGTCCCTCTTCTTTAGAGAAGACCAGGAAATGATGGATACACGGATCGTGTTCAAATCAATAGGCACGCAATGACTCTAAAGAATAATGATCACGCCACCAAACACACATTCAGACTAAAGGAACCAGCTGTTTGGGAAATGAGAGAAGTAGAAAGTTCAGGTATTTGAGTTCAACATGTAAGAAGTAGAAAGTACAGGTATTTGGGTTCAACATGTAAGAAGTAGAAAGTACAGGTATTTGTGTTCAACATGTAAGAAGTAGAAAGTTCAGGTATTTGGGTTCAACATGTAAGAAGTAGAAAGTACAGGTATTTGTGTTCAACATGTAAGAAGTAGAAAGTACAGGTATTTGTGTTCAACATGTAAGAAGTAGAAAGTACAGGTATTTGGGTTCAACATGTAAGAAGTAGAAAGTACAGGTATTTGTGTTCAACATGTGAGAAGTAGAAAGTACAGGTATTTGGGTTCAACATGTAAGAAGTAGAAAGTACAGGTATTTGTGTTCAACATGTAAGAAGTAGAAAGTACAGGTATTTGGGTTCCACATGTAAGAAGTAGAAAGTACAGGTATTTGTGTTCAACATGTAAGAAGTAGAAAGTTCAGGTATTTGGGTTCCACATGTAAGAAGTAGAAAGTACAGGTATTTGTGTTCAACATGTAAGAAGTAGAAAGTACAGGTATTTGTGTTCAACATGTAAGAAGTAGAAAGTACAGGTATTTGGGTTCAACATGTAAGAAGTAGAAAGTACAGGTATTTGTGTTCAACATGTGAGAAGTAGAAAGTACAGGTATTTGGGTTCAACATGTAAGAAGTAGAAAGTACAGGTATTTGTGTTCAACATGTAAGAAGTAGAAAGTACAGGTATTTGTGTTCAACATGTAAGAAGTCAAAGTAAAAAAATAAGTAGTGGAGTAAAGTACTGATACCAAAAAAAATAAACTTAAAGGTCTCCTATTATGCTGTTTATAGGCATATATTAGGGGTCTCAGATATATAAAAATATATAAAAAAACATGTATATGATGTTGGATGGAGCTCAAATGCTTTTTCTCTTGTGGGTTTACCACAAGGTGAGTTCCTTTTTTTATTTCCTGCTTCTTTACACATGCTCTCCCCAGTACAGGTTAGCTCTGAGTGTTACGATGCTTGCTAATGTAAACAAAGACCATATTACATCCAAAACAGTCGGGCATTGTTTCTGCCGTGGGTCCACATTTCCGATATGCGTCATATCGGCAGCAAATCTGGATCAGCTCCGTTGTTCCCCCGTTTTTAGAGTTTGGGTACGGAGGAAAAGAGAGAGGGTTTTATTTTCTGACACTTTGTGAGTTCCCTGACGCACCGGGGACACATATTTATGTAAAATACATCAAAAAGTGCATTTTGCATGATAGGAGACCTTTAAGTAACGAAGTACTGTATTTTTACTTCACTACTTCCCACCTCTGAGCAGCGGAGCGTCTCTCTGCTCCATGACACTACAATCAGAGGGTGGCAGCCTGTGTGTTTGTGTTTACAGAGAGATTAGCCATTCATGCGCCATAGCATGACGATGGGATGTAAATTTGAATTGGTTATAAATGTATGAAAACGCTGATTCAATTAGAACTGCTTGTTTGCTCCATCAAACTTCCCCATTTGGGAAATAAGCCTCGCTTTATGCCCAGTGCCACTGCCACCACTAATGTGTTTTTCACTGCAGGTTTTTGTTTTTTTCTTCATAAAAAAGTCACTTTCTTCGATATTGGAAAAATCCATTACCCCCACAACGAAGCAATATGCATGATCAAACACCAGTGTGGTTCAGCCAGTGTAGCAACACAGCGGCTGCAGCACGTTCAATGGCCCGTTTACCTCACTGAAGAGTGATCTCATGTGGTGCATTGTGGATGGGGAGGTTTTTTATCTTTTCAATGGCGGGGGCGGTCTACTACAAAATCTAATGTTCAATTGAACACACTCGGAATAGCAGGAACACAACCACACAGAGCAGAGTGGGCAGGAGGGTGATCTCTGTTGATTCGAGGGCGGATACTGCAATGCCACTATGTTCATTCTTCGCCTGTAACATGCTCCCGCTGCACTTAATAATGCATACTATACTTATTATCTGACGTAAATGAAGCCTCGCTGGATTCAACTGTGTGGGTCTCCAAAGGGTTGCAGCCTGTGTGTAGGAGGAAGTCATCCTCCACTGCAACGCTAAATAATATAAATCTCTGCTGCTTCCAAACAATCTCACATCTCTCTTCTCATAACGAAAGCAAACAGACCAGAATACTTAACCTTAGACTTGTGCACTAATGCTGGCACTAGAACTAATTTCAGTTACTGTGACCTTTTTAAAATACAACTGCACAATTCCCGTCATCCATTTGGAGATTTAAAGCTTTTTTTACGTGACATTATTGTGTTTTTGTGAATGGTCCACAGAGGCTAAAATGAGGCGGGATATCTAAAGGCGGTTGACCAATCACAACAGACTGGGCTCTGGTTTCAAACAGAGGGTGAAAAGCGATGCTGCAGTACAGGCACTATGAGAAAAATAAAGTATTTGTGGAAACAACATTCTGGTGACTTACGTACGCTAACTTGCGGTTATAATTTTGATGTAACTGGTGTAACAAAGAGCTTGCAAAGGAACGATTCAAGCATCAATAAACTGCAAATGGACTTAATGTTGAGAAAAACACCGTAGACACTGTAATGATTCTAACGTATGAATAAATGTACATTTGTAATGAATGTAATGAAGTGATGAAGAGACAGATCCAAGCCTTTCACCTATCAGGGAAAACACTCTTGGTTTCCAGACACATTTGCATAAATAGTTACATATGGCCTCATAAAGGAGTTTTATAGGACTGCTTCCTGAACAGATTGCACGATCAGCAAATTGATTTATTAGTAGCTTAGATGTTGAAATCATGCTAAAATCAGATGATCTTCCATCATAAAATCCCGTAGTTAGTGTGTTCGCTTTCAATGCAAATATTGGAACAGGACTATTGGCTGAATCACTGTTTAATATAATCTGTATTGCCATCATTTCAGAAACCCAAACATAGATTTTCCTCTTGGGAGAAATAGATACTTCTCCCGTTCCCTAGCATTTACTTTAATGGTTTCAATGAATCACATTGATAGATTTTGTTTTCAGAGACAAGTTAATGTGTGATATGGATAAAAAGAGATCACAGCTTTAAACTGCTAAAAATGAAACTTCGATGTGGCTCTACATGTATAACCCAAAAGGTGTTTCATCACGAACTGACACGCTGCGGCATTGTTCACATCCACACTCATGCATTGTAAATGAAAACCAACTCTCAAAGATCCCCGGTGACAGAATGAGACCGCTCCAGTAATGGCAGGGGCAGATCTGAAGATGTTTTCTTTTTCAACGGAGAATGTATTTTGTACAGAAAGGACCAAGCTCTGAACCTGGGGGGACAGAGCCTTCTCTATCGCTGCCCCCACCCTCTCCCTTCCACAACACATCAGAGACTGCACCGACCCCCCCACTTTCAAAACACTGACCAAAACACACCTCTTCAGACTGGCTTTTAATGTGTGAATTATTCTGTGTTGCTGTTTTAATATTTATTTATTTCTATTCTTTATTTTATCCTGCTTTATCAAACCACTGTAAAGCGTCTTTGAGCACCTGGAAAAGCGCTTTGAAATAAAATGTATTATTATTTTATTATTATTAAAGGATTAGCTTAGCATGGATGCTGTTTCCTGGAAGCACCCTGCTTCACATACGCTGTTAAATAAAATTGTTGCATTTTGTCTGGTTTCACAATGGCAAATGTCCAAAATGGTAATGGTAACTTTTTGTTAGGGACCGGGCTATTGCCATGTTGCCTAGTTAACAAAGGTAAAGGCATGTGGTGTTATCTGACTTTTTTAAATAATGTCTTGCCTTTGATACCAAGTCAAATCTATTATAGCCTGATGTAGTTCCCAGGGAAATCTGTCTCATTACTTTCCTACACATTTCGCCAGGTTTCAAAATAGCAAATCTACAGAATGGTTCACTTTTCAAGGAACAGGACAATTGCAACCTTGTAGACAAAAGTGAAGGGTCATGGTGTTCGTAACAGTTTTCAAAGAGTAATGTCTTGGCATGCATAAGGACTCATAGCAGGTTGTAGGTTAAAAGAACACCTGTCTCATTAAGATTTCACCAGTTTGTATTGGTTTCAAAACGGCAAATTTCCACAACGACTACAGTCCAAGTTTCCTAGGTACAAGACTATTGACACCTTATCAACACCAGTGAGAGTCATGGTGTAATTAACCGTTTTTATATATATTTCTTGCCTTTGAGATCAACAAAAACGAATTATAGCGGATTGGATGTTACAGGAAAATGATTCACATTAAGTTTCTAGGAACTGGACTGTTGCTACCTTGTCTAGTTTACTGTACAAGTGTGAACGGTCATGGTGTTCACACATGGACTGATCAAAGGAATCAGCCGAACAGGAAGTGATTGTTTCTCCTCGCTAGCCGTCCGCTATTGACTTTAAATGTTAGGTACCAGTCACCTTGTATCATCTCGCACAAAAGTAATTTTTTGGCTTGTGTTAGATGAAAAGATTGATACTACTTTCATCTCTGTGTGCTACATATGGAGCAGACAGTTATTTTATCAAAAAGGAACAAGACTGTTGCTACTTTGACTATTTTACTGTACAACATTTTTAGGATCGATTTCTTGCCTTTGCGACCAAGTCAAATGTAGCCGGTTGTAAGTTAAAGGGAAATCTGTATCATTACTTCCTCACAAATTTCACCTGTTTGCCAGGGTTTCAAAATGACACATTTCGCAAATAACTACAGTTCACTTTTCTAAGAACAGTTTTTTAGATAGATTACTTTTAGACCAAGTAAAAGGAAACACAGCAGAACAACTGTGCATCTCTAGAGAAGCATTGCGTAAGTTGCAGAAACATGTCTCATTACTTCTTCACACATTTATACCAGTTTGCCCTGGTTTTAAAAATGGCAAATCTCCAAAATGGTAACAGTTCACTTTTCTAGGAGCAGGACTATTGCCACCTTGTCGACAACAGTGAAGGGTCACAGTGTTAGTAACAGCTTTTTAGATGGATTTATTGCCTTTGAGACCAAATCAAAGGAGTCATTTATAACACACTTGACAATTGACCTGTCTTCACAAGTCAGGATAGCATCAGGACTCGAAAATATCTCAATTTCAGTTCCTTTAATAGAGAATGAGTGCAGGCAGCACTTTGTTTAGTGAAGATGACCTCCAGCTCTACGGTGAATCTTCCCTGCTTTCTCTGGGATGGAGTGTTAGCTAGCTGCCTGAATGTGAGTGTGAGATGCTTGACACAGACAGTGTATCAGGGTTTAACATTCATTTGCACCTTCGAGATCATAGCTCTATTTTTATGTGCGGGAGGACTGCCAGGCTCAACACTACAGAGACTTCAGGAGTCACCTGGATAACTGTGTCATCTCACATCAGCCACAGTCTGAAGTGAAAAGGCTACCTGAGGAGGTAACTATCAAAAAGACATCGAGGGGGAGGAAGAAAAGAAAGTCTATTTCGATGGATTTCCGAAGAAAAAGCAGAGATTAAAAGCTCTGACAAGGTAAACAGAGAATAATCAGACTTCTAATTAAAGGTGGACTCAAGCTAGCTGACCCGAGTATGAAAGTGACATTTAGGAGGAAAAAAAACAAGATAAAACACGTGGCCGGGAAGATTTAATGAGAGAGAGAGTCTCAACTTCCTTCTCCCCGTGGGGACTGACCTTTCCGCTCCCCGGTGACAACGCTCCCTCCAGATTTATTGGGCATTTCCCTCGGCTGCGCTGGAATAAAGGAAGGGTTGCCTCACCACCCAGACGCTGACCTTTAATTTGACACAGGCGGGGAAAAAACCACGACTCCAGCATCAAACAAAAGGCTGGACCCAGTGGTCGTTAGTTGGAAATCCAAGACCTTGTAGTGGCGCCTTTGTTGATTGACTTCATTTTCATCTGGTACTTTGAGTGCAAGATAAATGTGTGTGTGAAATGAATGTCATAGTAGCAGATCAAGAACACTGGAAATTCACACATGGACGCATCAAAGGAATCAGCAGAACAGGAAGTGATTGTTTCTCCTCGCTAGCCGTCTGCTATCGACTTTAAATGATAGGTACAAGTCACCTTGTATCATCTCGCACAAGTCATTTTTTGGGCGTAATATGCTTATTTTCTCTCTTGCATGATCTTGCATTAGATGAAACGATGATACTTCTTTCACTATATTATACTATATTAATCTATTGATTCGTGTTGGTGAACACGAATCAATAGATTAATATAGTTTGTGACTATAACACGAAATGCCGTGAGACTGGGTTGAAAATACAACTACTAGATTTCTTTGGTCGGACATGACTCCAAATATCAGGGGGTATTTTCCGACTACTATACTCCTACTGTCTTTCAAATGATGTTTTCCAGAAACTGTGGTGTGAAGATGACGTAATTTTGAAGCTGATCAGGAAGTTAGCATTGAAGGGCTCCGTCAACAAAAAGCCAATGGGATCAATGTTCAATTGGATTTTCGGAGTATTTTTGAAAATAATCTGCGGCAAACACACATTAATGATACTGCCACAGCAGTATAATCTCTACATATTAACACCACTTTATAATTTTTGAAGTAATGACATGACTTCCCGTCACCACCGCTAAGCTAAAGGCGGCTAATGTTGGGCTATAAAGGAACTACAGCTCGGTCACATGACTTCACGTCACCACCGCTAAGCTAAAGGCGGCTAATGTTGGGCTATAAAGGAACTACAGCACGGTCACATGACTTCACGTCACCACCGCTAAGCTAAAGGCGGCTAATGTTGGGCTTCAAAGGAACTGCAGCATGGTCACATGATTTCACGTCACCACCGCTAAGCTAAAGGAGGCTAATGTTGGGCTTCAAAGGAAGTGCAGCACGGTCACATGACTTCACGTCACCACCGCTAAGCTAAAGGTGGCTAATGTTGGGCTATAAAGGAACTACAGCATGGTCACATGGCTTCCCGTCACCACCGCTAAGCTAAAGGCGGCTAATGTTGGGCTATAAAGGAACTACAGCTCGGTCACATGACTTCCCGTCACCACCGCTAAGCTAAAGGCGGCTAATGTTGGGCGTGATGATGCATTAACTGGTATCATTTACATACTTGATAGCAACCGCCATTTTTAAGGTCTACAGTGGAGTATTGACTGACGTGTTTTATGTCGTAGATTAAAAATCTCTTTAGCTTGTGTTAACCACAGACTTTATTTCAGGCTGACAACCAAAAACACATCAACATAAACCATCGTCTTCCACACAAGCAAACAGGAAGTGCTAAAATGCAGACTCATTTTGGGGTTACGGACTTATTTCTGCACCACTCAGAAATCTCAGGAAATTGAATTAGGGCTATTTTAAGGGTCAATGGTCAAGTACAAATACAATTCCCCCAGGAAATGGTTTGTGGATGCATGTCCTTACCTAAAGCCTCGGGGAAAGAGCTGCATTTCAAAGAGCTGCAGCACAGTCCTGCATCATGCGGCCATTTGTCAAAAGTCACGCCTCCTCTGCCTGCCTGACCGAGCAAAACAAGGTCATCTCCAAACTCAGACTGTAACGAGCGCGGAGAGACCGAAATGGAGCGGGCACAATGAGCAATAAACAATAATGATTTAATCATAATGAAGCTAACCTAGTCCAGTCCCATTTCCAAACTGAGACAACACAATTAAATCCTGCAAAATACATTTCCATCGTCGCAATACACGAGATGATTTCCTTCCCCGTGATTATTGCCATGGAAGGCATAACGTAGGTGTGTGTGTGTGTGTGTGTGTGTGTGTGTGTGTGTGTGTGTGTGTGTGTGTGTGTGTGTGTGTGTGTGTGAGTGTGTGCATAATCTCAAAGAACATTTAATTAGATTAATGGTTTCATACAATTACTATTATCTGAAGAGATTTTACATGCGCTTTTGTCTTGTTTATCTCCCCATCACACTCAGCATGTTGGAGTAAGCTCATATAAGACGCTACTGAAAGATTCAATGAAAGTGACATTGGATCTCAAGATACTTAATATCGGAAGAAGCATTCCGACTATTACAGGACACTTGAAAGGGTTGTATAAAATGTGAGATGAATCACTATACTCTGTTACTGTATAATTAAATACAACGGCGTGTCGGGTTGTGAACTGATTTCTGTAAAGCGAGCCGATCATTTAACAGAATTATCTAAGTCAACAGTAATAGATATGTATTTGTTAAGTGACTAAAAGCCATTTGTTAATGTCTAGGTCATGTTCTAATGAGCAGCATTGTGATTTAGTAGCATGGGCTTTCTTTTCCTGTCATGTCATGAAAGCTAAAGCCCACTTAATGGAGGGTGGGAAAACACAACTATTACTTTTAATCAAACAATGACAAACTACCACGGTAATAAGATCTTACACCTTCTCAATTATAACTAAAATAAGATAATTATGCGTGTCTAAACACCTCACCTGGCCTAGGCATTTTCCATTTATGTTACTTAGACATTTTCAGCTGTTCACAAATGAACTTTTAATGGATTTTAAAGGACAAATACAATCTCACGTTGAGTATAAACCAACCACACCACAGTAGCATGACTTCAATCACCGACCGTTCGATCACCAGTAAGCTACCACTTGTTTTAAGATAAGTTAAGATGGAACTTTATTTATAAACAGGATTCCCACAAAGTAAAAAATAAAGATAAAATAGAATAAAAATGTAAATAATAATGCGAAAAGTAAAGTGATAACTCTTGAAAAAAGATCATGGGTCATTAAATGCCATATTGTATTTTGCAGAACAAAATGTTTTAATATCTTAAGGTTTTGTTTTGAGTCATCGAACCAAAAAGCCATTAAAAAACCCATTGACTTCAAGGCGAGTTAACGGGAAGCGGTAACAAAGCTAACTTTAGACTCAATCCTGAAGCACTCTATTGGTTCTCTATGAACTCAAAATATCTCAAAGTATCCATAGCATCCACACAGTATTATAGTGTCCTCTTGTTGAATGTAATAACAGAAAGTAGAAACGATAACACGAGTTTACTCCTCTTTAACCGCCCTGTTCCCATGATGCTGAAGTCTGCAGATAACAAAGAGCTATTTCTAGAAAGCAGTGCTGTTTATTGTATTTGTTTGTGGTGTGAAATGAGGAAGCAGAACTACCGAGGGAAACATCGTTCCTTGATGTCTGGTAGCTGTATGTTCTTTCACAAATGTGCAGAGGAAACTGAACAAAGTTTGATGTCACATATTGGTCGTAGTCGAGGGAGCAGAGGTTGGACACGCATGAAATAAAATTCAGACAAGACAGCTTGGCATCTCAGCAGACATTTCTGTTTCTGTGGATGCCGGTCACTTTCTGAAAAGAGCGTGCAAAACATTACTGATTGTTCCTATAATGCCCCCTCACAGTACTTAAGAGGTTCGAGGCGGCTTTATCAGTTTCTCCAGCCACATCAATTGTTGAGAAGGGATTTGGTGCTGAGTCACTGGCGCCGCTGAGACACACATGGAAATATGTTTGCTTGATGAGTCGTCTATTTAAAAGACAGACACCCTACAGAATTGTTTTTAAATTGCCTGACTAAGAAGAAGTTTGGCTTTTTCCTCACTCTGTAGAGACGGATAATATACTTTTCTAGAGTTGGAAGATATTTCTCGACTTTGACACAGCAAGCTCCGGGAGAGAAACTGAATAAATTCAGAGCCTTAAGAGAACAGAAAATATACAGTATATATACGACTGGAATATTAACTAAGGAAGAAACTTTATTAACACTTCAAAAAGGGTTTTACTTAAATATACGATTTTATTATATATCTTTATGCACTTTATGTAAGGTATAAAATAACCCGATATGAACTGAATGTATAAACTTGAGAGTTTTTTACTACTTATACCAAGACCACTTGCCAACAAAATGCCAGGTATTTTATTGTTTGCCCTCATTCTGATCTTGTTTTTCTGTAAAACCTCAGGAAGTACAGTTTCTGGGCGTGATGTATGCTTTCTGTTTCCCTTTGGTTCAGTCTTTACATTCACTTTATATTTAGACACAAGGGTGCTGATGATCCCTTTTTTTTTTCTAGGCAAATAAGAGAGAATAAGCTCATGTTTAAGTCATTTGAACGGCTCTATACTTTGTGCATTATGGGTGCTTTCAATAGCCAACATTAAGTCAGTTTTAGTCCTTTAGCGATGACCGAAATTAGCAGAGTCTAAGTGAACACTAGTGAAGTTCTACTGCATTGTAAACATAACATGACCTATTCTGAATATCGCGGAAAAAACAACAAAAATGGAATAAACGCAAGTAAAATGCAGTTCAACAGTAACATCTTAAAATCCCTTTTAAAACTCACCTTTTTATGTAAGCTTTTATGTAATGATGACACCACTCTGTTTCATTCGACACCCATGATCTATTTGATTTACTTTTTTTATTTTGTATTACTGCTGCTATTGCTGAAATGATGTATATTTTATTGGAGGGGTTTGGGGGATTTTGACCGCATGCTTTATTGCCGCCTGAATGGCCTGTTCCTTATCCATGTAAAGCAATTTGTTGCTTTAAAAAGTGCTGTATGAATAGAGTTATTATTATTTATCATGAGTGGAGAGGACTTACTCTTAGCTTGACATCTGAGCAAAAGAGAACTTAGACAAAAATAGAATGGTCTATATAGGGGTCGGCAACAGGCGGACCGCGGTCCGGATCCAGACCTATACGGACCCGGAGCTATAATCAATACATTAATAGGGGATTTTTCGGCACCTCCCGCTTTTTTAACGCTGATTTGGGTGACTTCGTGGAGAACCGAAGAGTTTTCGTTTTGGGGGTGGGGAGTCCGTCCGTCAGTCCGACTGACGGACAACTTCTCACTTCAAAAAAGAAGAAGAAATCTAGCCCGCAAAAAAATTAAACAAGCGAGTACCTGTTTTTCCTGGCCATGGACAGGTTCCTTGAACACAACACGAGCGTAACGTGTCTTAATATGTCTCGTCTGAAAGGAGTGCTGACAGAGAGCACCGGAATGCCGCTCCAGCCCTTCAAATATTGCAGTAGGCCTACCCATAAGGAGCCGTACACATGCCGCAGTGTTTGCGTGGCTGTGTCTTTAGTTGTAGGCACATTGGCGATCTGTTGTTATTAGCATCTGGTTAGCTAGCTATGCTAACGAATTTAAAGAGCTTTTCTACAACCAGGTGGAAGAGAGCTCTCTCCTGAGAGGCTCAAATAACCTCAGCTCAGTGAGGTTAAGGCACACATTGATATGATCATTATAGTTATTAATGAGACTAAATGAAAAACAGGTATAAAATACTATATGACAGTAACAAAAAAGTTGTTAAAAACAACAAGAATAGAGTTTAAAAGGGGAGTGATTTGTAAAATATCCAAAAAGAAAAATCTGCTTACAGTTCTGTTTCATATGGGTGTTGACAGATGTATCCATAGATCTCTTCATGTTGCTCTCAAAGTGCACCAGATTGATGCTTTTAACTTCAATATTTAAAAAAAAAATCTTCCCGGGGGAGCATGCCCCCAGACCCCCTAGAGGAGGTTAGGTCCCCCCCCCACTTAAATCATGTTCACATGGATAGGATACTAAATACATTTGCACACATCTTGTGTCCATATCTTTCTGTTTGGGTGGTCACGCCACACCGTGCACATGCATGCATACGTGAGTCATGGTGAGATCTCTGGATTAAGAGGTTGCTTTTTCTTTGCACAGCATGAAAGAAAGGCCAAATGAATGGGCTGTGATTTTAGTTTTTTTAAGCAGAGGTTGAGTTCAATCATTTGTACGGCCCTTGGAGGATGTTGTAAAAATTGAAAGGAAAAAGGTTCCCCACCCCTGCTGTAAATAATAATAAAAACCCTTGATGTATAACTTAACATCTCTGTCTCCTATTGATCTGAGTATATGATAAAGAATAGCCAGTTAATTGAAGCATAGGGGAGGCGTGTGGTGCAGTGGATAGAGCCTTGGTGTTGGGATCAGGGGGTCACAGGTTCAAACCCCACTGCAGCCAGCATGTCGTTGTGTCCCTGAGACACTTCACCCCAAATTGCTCCTGTGGGGATTGTCCACAGTATTGAGTATGTAAGTCGCTTTGGATAAAAGCGTCTAACAAGTGACATGTAATGTAATGTAATTATAGCACAGGCCTTTGTCAGATGGTATTACGCTGTTTTTGTTCTGCTTCGAATAGTTCTCTCTTTTTTCACCATACCTGTGTTTGCATCACTGTAACCAATGAGCACCTGCATGTGTATGAGAATGACCCTGACTCCATGTCAGCCCAGATCTAAACTCCTGGCAGGACAATAAGCTCCAGCTCAATTCTCTCACTGAACAGAACAAAGTGAGTGAGGGACTGCAATATAAGAGGGAAAGAAAGATAAACTTTAAAACTGTTCAGTTGTTATGATGTGTAAAGACTGACATTGTTCTATAATCGGCTGAAACTGTTAAGTCATGATGTGAAACGGTTAACAAAGAAAAAAGGGAAACTCAAGCTGCTTTGATTTATCTAAAATTAAGTACTTTTAAGATGCACACATTTTCAAAAGCTATTTTATTTATTTTCTCTATTTTATTTCTAAATGCAGCCCGAGAGGAACATTACACATATCCACAGCATTTACTGTATATCTGTGTAGTTCAATGTTAATAGACTATAAATATTGTTGTTTATGAATTGTACTTTCTTTATTTGATTGGCAGTCAGTTGTTGATTACATGCAGACGTTGATAAAGCTACAGGTCACTTCAATATATATCACATTAGTTCTTGAAGCAAGTTTTGATGTTCCGGACATTTTCTCTAACTGGACCTCGTTGAATTTTAGTTGAATACCCCTGAAAGTTACTCAAGATTAACTGGAGGGACTTCTCTGCTCAATGTTGTTCCTTTAGCGCTTGTTGTTCTCCTTGTTTACTGACACCACATTTCTAACCAATAAGAAAGACTTGCATTTCCAACCTCGTTTCTATTCTCCCATCAGTAAAATGGATTTTATTTTATTTGGCATAACTTTTGCTCGACCCCAAAAGTTTCCATTTCCCTCTAAATTTGGAGTGTGACAAAAAATTGGACAAAAACAAAAAAACTTGTTCCTGGCTGTTTGTAGTATCCGTGGTCTTTGTATCTCAGCTTGTAACACCAACAGTAAATCCCTCCGCAGAAAAGCATCAGTAAATATAACAGTATGTTGATTTCCTGTATGCATCTTGCACGCACATTAATTCAAAGTGCTGCTCAAATATTTGTGCCGTGAATGTCTGTTACACAGATTAAATGCTTCAGAGTGCTTTGCTTCGACTTGCACAATGTATATTTACCTTTAAGTCATTGAGCTGATGCTCTCATCTTGAAAATTAGCATCTCAGAGTCTTGCTCAAGGACACATCAGCAGGATTATTGAACATATTGACTGCAAAACTCCCCATGCACCAACATCCTGCTGATCACAACAAAGCGCTCCCTCAGGATACTGTAATTTATTATTTTGGGCTCTAATAAAGTGAAGTGCGCCCACAGAGGTCACTTCATATTGACTGCGGTGATGCTTTGACAAGAGCCGTTTGGAAAATAAATAAGGGCACAAAAAAGAATATTAAATATAGCCGAGTTCATGAACCAGGCAGGTGTTTTCAGATTGTTAGCTTCACTGTACTACTGTTTGTTCATCGTGACATCTGTTGGGCTGACTGTCAGTGCCTTATTGTGTTTTACACATCATTCTGCGTGTGAATAATTAATGTAAAAGCTTTAATCGTTTTTGTTTCTGGAGTTCAGATGACCGGACAGCTTCACAGACAGTGCAGATGTCCCATTAGCTTGAGCTTGAACAGAGGAGCACTAATGTTTGAGCAATCAGGGAATCATGCGCGTTACGGACTATTAACACACTTGCAGTCGTCACGATCTCCAAAGCAGCTGATATTTCCTTTGTTGGAGTGGAAGCTGATTTATATCATCAAATAGGATTATAGCCCTTCACACCGCCGCCTAACCATGACAGATGCTAGCATATAATATGACAATCATCAAGTGGAGGTATGTCTGTACTGTACATACCGGCCTGGTCTCCCTCTCATACTCTACATTACTACATGTTTTCATTTTAAAAACTACATCTGCTTTGCACACCTGTACAATGATAAAATATCCTTTGTTTATGTTTTTTAGCATTTTAATTGGTCTATTTATGTGTTTTCTTACTTATACCTACTCCTTTCCCTCACCCTATCCTAAGGGAGTCCACGCAGACACGTTCGTTTTGCTGCTATAGGCTTAGACTGTCGGGGGACACCTTACTTCTTCCTTCTGTCTGTACCTGAGTACTCGTGTTCTGAATAACCAGCTTCCCCCACATTTCTTTTTGGTGTCTATCTACGCCGGGATCCTGAGTCGTGGCTGATCCTGTTGCTGCGGTCCTGCATCCTGGATCCTGAATCATGTGTCCTGGATCCTCTATCCTGAGTCCTGGATCCTGAGTCCTGGATCCGGAGTCCTGGATCCGGAGTCCTGGATCCGGAGTCCTGGATCCGGAGTCCTGGATCCTGAGTCCTGGATCCTGTGTCCTGGATCCGGAGTCCTGGATCCGGAGTCCTGGATCCTGAGTCCTGGATCCTGAGTCCTGGATCCGGAGTCCTGGATCCTGAGTCCTGGATCCTGTGTCCTGGATTCTCTATCCTGAGTCCTGGATCCTGAGTCCTGGATCCTGCATCCTGAGTCCTGGATCCTCTATCCTGAGCACTGGATCTGAGTCCTGGACTTCGAGTCGTGGCTGAACCTGTCTCTGCGCTCCTGCCTTGGGTCTCGTCATGCTGCTTCCCTGATGGCTTCCACAGGATTGTAGCTGACATCCTCGTGGATTCATCTTCTTATTACAGACACATGCATTTCCTAACATTCGGTCTATATGCTGTAAAATGTATTATCTCTTCGATTTACACACGGCATCTATTGCACGTCTGTCCGTCCTGGGAGAGGGATCCCTCCTCTGTTGCTCTCCCTGAGGTTTCTCCCATGTTCCCTTTAAACTGTGGGTTTTCTCTGGAAGTGTTTCCTTGTACGATGTGAGGGTCTAAGGACAGAGGGTCTAAGGACAGAGGGTCTGAGGACAGAGGGTCTAAGGACAGAGGGTCTGAGGACAGAGGGTATAAGGACACAGGGTCTAAGGACAGAGGGTCTGAGGACAGAGGGTCTAAGGACAGAGGGTCTAAGGACAGAGGGTCTAAGGACAGAGGGTCTGAGAACAGAGGGTCTAAGGACAGAGGGTCTAAGGACAGAGGGTGTCGTATTGTCATACTGATATTCTGTACAAACTGTGAAGTCCACTGAGACAAATGTAACATTTGTGATATTGGGCTATATAAATAAACATTGATTGATTGATTGATTATTCTGTATATTTTATAAGTTGTATTCTATAGATACAGACATATACAGTTTTGGAACATTATGAAGTAATGAGTATTTTCAGTTTATGCTACTTTTCTACTCATAAAGATGACAAAATATGAATAAACCAATTAATAAAGATTGACATATAATCATAGGTTAAAATATCCAGCACTAATTTAAAAAAGCTCCAGATGTACCAGCTGTGATGAACACATGAATGCATCCATCATCATAATCCAGTAATTCAATATATATTAAACCTGAAACTTAAGTCTGTTTATGTATATTTTGAATGCAGGATTTATTTGTAATAGAGTATTAGTTTCGCTACTTTAACTTAAGTAAAAGATCTGACTACTTTCACCTCTAGATGTATAGATTTATAGGTTTTATGAAGACATTTCCTGTTTGTTTTTTCGTTCAATACCTCGTCAACTTGCTGCTGGGACAAAACAATTAAAGAGTATCTAATTGTATACGATGCAATTAATTGAAAAGTAAGTGTACTACATGTGTGGTTGGTGTTATTGCAGTCATGAGGTTCACTGTATCCGTCTGTTATTGAATGTTTGGGCCTCACACACAGAGACGTTTCATTTCCCCTCACAAAGAGCGACCAGTTGAGCGTTTGATTGCAAGCGGAGCGACTGACACAGACATCAATGAGGTCGGCCTTCTGAGGCTAAGCTTAGGCATAATAATTAATCTTCCTTGACATCATCATCCTCCGAGTCACCTAGCAACAGTCCATCTGCATTAATGAGACCACAAAATGAGCCTGTCACGGACCGTCTGGGGGGGGGGTGAACTTCATTTATCTTTTCTATTTGGAGAACAGCATTTATCAGGTTTTCTCGACTGAATCTAAAGATAATTTGTACATGGAGAGAGACCTTTAAAAAGAGGATAAAAAGATTGAATTAACACTTAGTTTCGGCTGTAATTGTTTGCTTTATAATGTGTGGCTCAGGGGGGGAATTAGAGTCAACAAGTCAACAACAACAGTCAAGTGTCCTTTGGCGAGGTACTTGACTCCAAATTACTTAATTTAAGTGCATGTAAGTTGCTTTGGACAAAAGTGTCTACTAAATGACACGTGATGCATGTATGGGAGAGAGTTCTGTGCTTCTCGTCAGGATCCTGATCATTAATGACCGCCTCGCTGCACATTATCCAGCTTCACAGTTACGTACGAAATAAACCAATGACCTGCTCAAAAATATTGATAACAGATGATTGTATTTAATTACAAATTATCATATTGCTTCCGTTAAGAAAAATAGTTTATTCCACTGCGTACAAATGGCCTCACTCAAGATTTTCTCCAACTGTCAAAGTCTGTTCACAGTTTATTTTCCATGAACCAGTCTTTAAACGCTGTTCCCTTTAGTGTTTACTTCCTGTCTGTCTTCTTCTGCTGTTCCCTTTAGTGTTTACTTCCTACCTGTCTTCTTCTGCTGTTCCCTTTAGTGTTTACTTCCTGTCTGTCTTCTTCTGATGTTCCCTTTAGTGTTTACTTCCTGTCTGTCTTCTTCTGATGTTCCCTTTAGTGTTTACTTCCTGTCTGTCTTCTTCTGATGTTCCCTTTAGTGTTTACTTCCTACCTGTCTTCTTCTGCTGTTCCCTTTAGTGTTTACTTCCTACCTGTCTTCTTCTGATGTTCCCTTTAGTGTTTACTTCCTGTCTGTCTTCTTCTGATGTTCCCTTTAGTGTTTACTTCCTGTCTGTCTTCTTCTGATGTTCCCTTTAGTGTTTACTTCCTGTCTGTCTTCTTCTGCTGTTCCCTTTAGTGTTTACTTCCTGTCTGTCTTCTTCTGCTGTTCCCTTTAGTGTTTACTTCCTGTCTGTCTTCTTCTGATGTTCCCTTTAGTGTTTACTTCCTGTCTGTCTTCTTCTGCTGTTCCCTTTAGTGTTTACTTCCTGTCTGTCTTCTTCTGCTGTTCCCTTTAGTGTTTACTTCCTGTCTGTCTTCTTCTGCTGTTCCCTTTAGTGTTTACTTCCTGTCTGTCTTCTTCTGCTGTTCCCTTTAGTGTTTACTTCCTGTCTGTCTTCTTCTGATGTTCCCTTTAGTGTTTACTTTCTGTCTGTCTTCTTCTGCTGTTCCCTTTAGTGTTTACTTCCTGTCTGTCTTCTTCTGCTGTTCCCTTTGGTGTTTACTTCCTGTCTGTCTTCTTCTGATGTTCCCTTTAGTGTTTACTTCCTGTCTGTCTTCTTCTGCTGTTCCCTTTAGTGTTTACTTCCTGTCTGTCTTCTTCTGCTGTTCCCTTTAGTGTGTACTTCCTGTCTGTCTTCTTCTGCTGTTCCCTTTAGCGTTTACTTCCTGTCTGTCTTCTTCTGCTGTTCCCTTTAGTGTTTACTTCCTGCCTGTCTTCTTCTGATGTTCCCTTTAGTGTTTACTTCCTGTCTGTCTTCTTCTGATGTTCCCTTTAGTGTTTACTTCCTGTATGTCTTCTTCTGCTGTTCCCTTTAGTGTTTACTTCCTATCTTTCTTCTTCTGCTGTTCCCTTTAGTGTTTACTTACTATATTTCTTCTTCTGCTGTTCCCTTTAGTGTTTACTTCCCATCTGTCTTCTTCTTCTCTTGTTCGTTCATTCCCTTGTTCGTTTATTGTCCACAGCTGATGTTATATTTACCAGACTTATTTCTCTGGAGTGATATAACTGCACAAAGTTCTTTGAGCCCCCTTAGCAAGTATTAACAATATCTGGTATCCCAAAATTGACCAATCAGAATCGAGTATTCAACTAAGCCTTGTAATATGTAATCACTAACCTCACAGGTGAGAACAAAGTAGATAAAGCATCATGACCCACTCACTTAATGTTTGTATATCTCTTATACAATCTCAAGCTTTTTAAGTCCTGATCGCTGCACAGCAATTATTTTTTAGTGATAGCGAGGTAACAGGTGAGAAGGTTCAAATCATTTATCGTTTTTTTAAGTCTTGTGTTAGTAAATCCATCTTCTGGAGAGACAATTAAAGAGAAGAGAGAGGGGGGGTAAATAACTTCCATTAAATGTTGATGAGCTTAATTAGCTCTACCAATCACCTGACAAGATAAAGACTGGAGCAAAAGGTACATTTTCTACACCCACGCCAAAGAGACCAAAAGCAATCTTGTATTCTCAAACGTCAAATACTGATTTAAATTAAGCATCAACAACAGCCTGCCTTCTTGCCTCCCTCCCACACACACACACACACACACACACACACACACACACACACACACACACACACACACACACACACACACACACACACACACACACACACACACACACACACACACACACACACACACACACACACACACACACACACACACACACACACACACACACACACACACACACACACACACACACACACACACACACACACACACACACACACACACACACACACACACACACACACACACACACACACACACACACACACACACACACACACACACACACACACACACACACACACACACACACACACACACACACCTAACAGCAGTGATCGGCAGCAGCAAAGAGAGCAAACTGGAAATTGCAAATGGAAATGTGTTCAGGTAAAGGACTGTGACTGAGTCCCTCACCGTGTTTACTCGTAGAAAATTGAGGAATAACAGCCTGTCATACGGCGACACATCAGCCTTTGCACAGCTCTGTGATGCCTGGCCTCCTGGACAAATTGTCCATTTGGGAAGTGCGGTCTAAATGGAACTGCGTCTTTGGCATGTTGCTCTACACAAGCACAAAGAACCGGGGCCGATAGGAATCCAATTATCCGAGGCAAATAATGGATGTCTCATTTATGATGTGCAGGCTATTGCGACAGTAATGGCAGTGCCACAGTTCCCCCGAAGCCAGTCTCTATCAACTGCATCATCTTCTGCTTAACACTAACTCATCTGCAGCCATATGCAACAAGCTGTCAGGCGTCACAGATCATAACGAATCTTTTGAAGGCTCGGCAAACATGGCTGTCAAAGATAGAATATTTACTCACATGTAGCGTAGGTGTGGGTTCTGAGCGAACGCTCGCGGCTGGATCGTCTTCAGGTTGCAATTCATGATAGTTCTGAAATGGGAAAAGTACAGATGAAGCTGGGAAGAAAGCAACTGAACAAAGGCATTTATTTACCTCAGAGCGTGGGCACACACGTGTTATGCTCATCATGCATCAAGGCCATTTTGTATGTCCCCTTATTCTGCTTTGTTGTCATCGCTGCATGTGCAATCTGCTTCTTATCTCGCTTGTTTTATCGCTGTTTTGTTTTTAAGGCGCTTTTCAAAATGGTTTTTAACCTTTTGTTTCTTTATTTGTCTTTTTAACAGTAAGAATGTTTTGACATTTGAATAAAAGCAGTTTTTTTAAATGCAGAAAATTAATGTTTCAAAGTGCATTTTAAATCTTTCAACCTTCAGTGTAACAAATCCATGTCTCCTCCAATGGAATACGTATGAACCATGTATGATGAAAGATTTGAGGAAGTGAAATCACAAAAATATGCATGATCTAAAACTGGCTAATGTATTTATGCTGTATTTGTTCTTAAACGTCTTGTTTTTATTTTGTAAAGCACTTTGAATCGCCACGTGCTAAATACAATTGCCTTGCCTAAAACCATCGTAACTACATATATTTAAAGAAAATATTGAGTACAATAAAAAGTAATAAAATATAAAAAAATATATAAATCCAGGCATTCAAAATCTCTTTAGAAATTGCAAGTAATTACTTTTAAACACAAAATGAATGTCTCAAAGTGCATTTCGAGACACTTTGACATATCAGCTCTCCACTGTAACCAGTCCAGTTGAATATGCACCACTGCATGATAGGATAGCAGAGCGAGTATTACAAGAATACAAGAGACTCATAATATAAAGTAAGTGTTACTACATATCATTTAAGAAGGAAATGTATACAATGAAATAACATTAAACATTTGTTTATATCATCGAGATATCAACAACTCCAAACATCTTTTGGCATTTGAATAAAACTGCAAATGTACAAGATTTGTATGCACAAAAAAGTGCATTTCAAGACACTTTTACATCCGTTAGTATCTTCTGCAGCGGCACACTGTAACCAGTCCATCTCTACTCTAGTCCAATTGAATATGCACCATTGTATGACATTATTAAAATAATACACAAGACCCATCATATCAATTCATTCTAACTACATAGAAATTAAGAAGGAAATTTATACAATAAAAAAAAATGTTTATGTTAAGAGATACGGATATCAAAAATCTCCTGCCCTGTTTTTTTTAAACAGATTATTTTGCCCCGAAAAAGTGCATTTCAAGACACATGTACATATTTGATCTGCTGCTGCAGTCCACTGTAACAAGTTCCATGTATTTTGCAATTATGCCTCAATTTCCACCCTGCAGAACTGGCACTGAAATAGAAATTCAATATACACCACTGTGATGAAAGATGTTTGAACTTCTTTGTAGAGCGAGCGAAACCTCTGATTAACACAGGCATTCTGACGCATTGTGGTAACTTGTATGGAGGGGAAATATGTGTGAAATTAAACTAATCCTCACGTTGGTTGGGACTCCTTGGAAATCCTTCTTGCAATTCCCAGCGACCCAGTTCAGGAACTCTGTCCTGGGCCTCAATGGTAATGACTTCTAATCGTGTAATCACAGATGTCTCCAAGAGAAGTCATCGACATCATCAGCGGGCTGATTATATCCAGCTGTTGGTGCCAATTACCTTCCAGAAGTCTGATCACACCTCTGTGCTTTCTGACTGGGATCTGTTGGGCGTGTTTCATCACAGAAAGCCTCCAAAGTGGGGCTCCGAGACCTCCAGGGGTCCTTCAGAGGCTTTCTGTGGTCCCCAGAAAGCTTCCTTAGCATATTACCAACAATAACTTCACTAGTGCTTCACTCCACAGGAATTAGCACAACAATGGAGCAACAATGAGCTTTGGTTATTATCCTCACGGCAGTAATGACTATTATATGGAACACAATCATCTCCTTTAGCAGTGGTTTGATGCTCGCTGCATTTAATGTGAGGTCTTAAATACAACCAAACCAGTAAAGGAGCAGTAACAACCACTTTAGCAACACATTGATAATCTACATCATGTCCTCCAGCACAACAAATACTTTTGGAAGAAACCATTTTTCATTTTCGAAGGGGGGTGAATACGTGAATCTGCCACAGAGACGAGCAACTCGACAACATTTTTAAGATCACTTCTTCATTTTATTTTTAATTAAAGGATACTTTTGAGTTACCTTGAAATACATCACCAAGATACAAGTTAAATAAATATATTAGGGCTGTCAAACGATTAAAAATTTTAATCAGATTAATCACAGCTTAAAAATTAATTAATCATGATTAATCACCATTCGAACTATGTCCAAAATATGCCATTTATTTATGTATATTGTTGTGGGAATGGAAAGATAAATGAAAGAAGGCAGATATATCCATTTAACATACAGTATCTATGTTTATTATAACGGGGGAGTACTTCAGGAAAGTCGACAGAGGGGCGGCGGTTAGTGGAGTACTTCGTGACCACAGAGTGCGAACGTTGTGATCAGCTGTTTTAGCGCAGTTCTCCAGTGAAGGGGGGGGGGAGAGAGAGAGTCTCCCTCCGCAGCCGGTTGGCGTAGTTTTGGCACAGTTCCGTTGTACAGACCGACGTTAACAGCAGCCCTGTCTGTGCACACGGAGACCGACTCTGTCGTCCGGTGATCTAACCGCCTTCTGGAAAAGCTTCACAAGTATGTCGGTACGCAAATGCGCTTTGTGACACAAGTTTCAGATTACGCACATAACCTGCGTACCAGTTATGTGTTACCTGTACTACAGCAAAAGTATTCTCCGTCGGGACTTCCTGCAACAACACCACGCCGTTATCTTGATTCTGATTGGCCAGAAGACATTATCAAAGATGTTCTATTGAGAAGACGATCACTACGTGACAAAAGTTTTCAAAACCGTTTCTGGTCTTCGGTATTTCCAGACAAGTGGCTTCTGAAATCAATCTAACTAACTGCTGTCTGTGCAATTTACTCCGCGCGAGTTGGCGGACTTTATTTTGCTTACTTTAATATCATTTTTCATGGAGGGGCTAAGCCATTTCTTGGTATGGGTGTAGCCTACCCCAGCCATACCCTGGCGCTGCCACTGGTGGGATGTATGGGGCGGGCCATTCTGCACATGCGTTAAATGCGTTAAATATTTTAACGCAATTAATTCAAAAAATTAATTACCGCCGTTAACGCGATAATTTTGACAGCACTAAAATATATGTATTATATTTTTTTAATTGGACATTGTACTTTAACATCTTATGTTTATATCCATGTTTTTTTCAATTATTTCTAAACTGTCACAAAACCCAATTTCCAGAAGTATAAATAAAGCATTCTGATTAAAAGAGAAAATAAAAAATGCAATGCAGAAATGGTGATAAACTTCCTAATAAAAACATTAATTTAAGCACATATATTTGCACAATGGGATGAGTTATATTCTACACATTTAAAAAAAAAAAAAAAATGCAACAAATCCGAGATAATAGTTCCGATAGATTTGATCACACCAACACAAATTTCCTATACAGCCAAAATGCTTTCAATCTGATTGGCCGCCTTGCAAGCTAATACTCTGGGGGGGGTAAATGTGGGTCTTTCACCAGAAAAAAGATTTGGGGGGATTATTTTAAATCTCCAATAAATCAGTTTTGTAGCTCAGTAATCTCACTTTATATGAGAGTAAATACTGCATACTTATTTAGAGATTTGCACGTGAGTTATCCGTACTGAAATGGTTTTTGGAAATTATGCTCAGTTCTGCACAAGCTTCTACAACTAGAGCCACTTTTCACAAACTTTGTACTAACACTAAATTCATTCAGATGGCAGATTTTACTTTCTGATCATCAGCTTCACAACCCCTTGATTGAGATGAGATTGCCATACAGTATGAAAGATGGAAATGAAATACACATTTAACAACCTATCATTATAAGTCTTATCTTGGTTAAGCTAATTCTTGCACTATCACCTCCCTGCCTGAGCCTTCCTGTCGAGATGTCCCTTTTCATTTTGACCACAGATATAAAAAAGACTCATAGTTCTACAAACTAAAACCTGTGCTAAGGGTGGTAACAACACTAAACTCAATCCCAAACGATTCCCACAACTCTCAGTGACGTCCGAAATGCTAAGAAGTCACTTCTACTGTAGCTAGCAAACCAGAATGCTAATCCAAGTTTAGCATCTCTTCACATTCTTCTTCTTCTTTTCTTTAATTGCTTCCACTTGGAGCATACAGTGTAACGCCACCTACTGTTGATTTATTTAATGTACATATTAAATCCTTGTCCTCAGACCAGTGTTTTTGAGGAACTTGAAGATCAGCGTGTTTACTTCTTTTCTTGAGTTACTTTCGTATATTGCCTTGAAATCCATGTCCTTGAAGTTGTTCCAGTGCAGTTTTCAGCATGAGTCTTTTCCTTGAATATTCCGGGCAGCTAACAAATGTCTCTTCACATTCTGCTTCCTCTCCTCACCTGCAGCACCTGTTTTCCATAAGCCCTGCCTCCACTGATAAGCCCCGCCCACCGCATCAGCTCACCTGTGCTCCCAGCTGCCATTCATCTGCAATCAGGCCAGTGTTTAAGCTTCTCATGCTTTCTCACTCCACATGATTCCCCTTCAAAACAAGACTCTCCAGCATTTTGTTCAGGATGGACTTCCTGTCGCCGACCCTTCCTATCTTCAATCCCAGTAAACCCACCAATCCTTTTGTCTCTGACTTTGTTATCTGCCTCTGATTCCCTGGTTTCGGTCTACCTTATCCTGTAGTATGTTGGACTTTTTAAAGAAGTTTTAATTATCCAGAATATTTTATAATTGATTTAATTGTCATTGTTAACTCTCTATTCCAAGTTGTAAGTATTTTAATGTTGAACTTACTCTTCCTCTAACAAAATCATTACCTACATTTGTGTCTACCTTACCCTATAGTATTTTGGACTTTTTTTAAGAACATTTTAATTATCCAGAATATTGTATATTGTTTATATTTGACATAAAATTCCTCATTTTCATTTTAATTGTTAATTCTCTTTGTAAGTATTTGTATTTTAATGTTGAACACACTCTTTCTGTAACAAAATAATTTCCCAAATTGGGATCAATAAAATATTTATCAATCTTTCTATCTGTGGCTGTTTGGTGTTTCTATTGTGAGCAATTATCAACTGGTTTCCTGACCCTCTGCCTGTTCCTTATTAGTATGACTGCTTGGACTATCTGTGCACACTACCAGCCTTGCTCTGTGCCCGCTGAGTTTTTCAATTATACTTAATTAGGAACTGTTCCTGATTTCCTGTGCGCTGCATTTGGGGGTATGGTCTATGATCCAATTGAAAGAATACATTTGACTCTTAACATAAAATAACCACAACTACATGAATTTTAACAAATGTAGTTATTACATCAAATGTGATTTAATAAAAATCGAAATCCATATATCAAAAATGTATTTATATCGGACACGATGCCTCTGTTTCTGTATTCTCTGTCAGTGCTTTTTCTGCAGCTATTAACAACACATTAATGAGCCCCACTGTTGCACTGGGTGACTTGTATTCCCATTAATGTGGACACTCCACTTTATTATGACTCAATCCCATTGTCCTACTGCTGTACATTTCTGTTAGTGCACCACATTTTTATTCATTTCTAGCTGAAAGCAGTCCCAAAGTAAATGTGTAATTTCCTGTTTGAATAAATGTTAACCATGCACAAAATACGTTGACCAGCTGTCTTCAGAATGTTCAAGTTAAAATATACTTTTGTGAGCTGTTTTTAAAGATGCATGTCGCCAGAAATAACATTAGTTTTGGGGTTGAGTGCTACATCTAGCCATTACAGCAACACATACAGTAGTTGGTCTAAATCTGACACTAAACACTGGAGAAGTCAGACAATATTAAGACTTTCCATCTCTATTAAAGTATTTGTGATTTCTTTATGAAGATGCACTTCCCCAGTAGGAGCCACTAATAATTAAAACTCAGCCTTACATTTTTAAGTTGTTAATATAACAATGGAGTCCTGCTTCATACCCTGGATGTATTGTATAGTTAAAAAAACGTTTTAATAATTCAATGTTTATTTTAATGGCTTATCGCATCCCTTTTCATGTGATCACTTTCATATGTTCTATTGTTGCATCGCCTCAGTTGTCTTGTGTCTTATCTGTCAGAGAGAAACCATTATTTACTTTATTTGTATTATCATACCTTTAACCTCCTTGTGTTTATTAACCTGTTAAAATGTTATATTTTGCTGCATGTACCTTTTTAAAGTTCTTAACAAATAGGGGAATTTCTTGTTTATTTTTAACTTGTGATGTGTCATTTTGTAAAGCACTTTGAGCTGCATGTGTGCTATATAAATAAAGCTTTATTATTTAAATACAAATGACTGAGGTGTAAAATGAGGTGATGTCCTAGAGTGACTTGTTCTCCCTCGTCCCAAAAGGTAAAGGTCTCCAGGGAGGAGCCTTCATCCCCAGACGAGGCAGCAGGAGACAGGAGGTGGTAATGAGAAAAATGCTAATTCGGTGGTTAGAGATATTGCACTTGGCCTCCCTGATGAGGGATCAAGGGGATCAGGGGAGAGGGCGAAGGAGAATACGGTTCTCTGCGAGGAGATGGAGAAATAAGGAGGAAGGAGAAAGAGGTCGGGAGGCGGCGACTGAGGGAGGAGTGAGAGGAATGTAAAGGATGTAGGGTAGAAAAGCAGGGAAGGAGAAAAAAATCACAGCACCAAGGGATCGCTAATTCAATTTTCCCTTCTGCTTTTTAGCATTGATCAGTGGCTAAGCAAAGCGGATGGGATGTTCCACAGCCGTGTGACTGTCGAGAATTAAAAGCCTGTTTAAACATCAGCTTGTGTTGGGATCAGGATCTGCTGCTGCTGCTGCTGCTGCTGCTTCTTCTTCTTCTTCTTCTTCTTCTTCTTCTTCTTCTTCTTCTTCTTCTCCGCCTCCTTCCCCTCTCTACACACCCTGACTAACACCTCGTCATCTCATCGGAGAATTAGCGGGGATCGTGTCGCATTCGGAGAAGTATCGGACATTAAACCACTGAATTACTGCCAGGAGTAAAACCAGTGAGCAGGCAGGAAACCAGAGGATAAACGAGGATTAGAAGTTTAATTACTGAACCACATTTTGGGTTTTCATTAAGGCTATTTCGATGGCCTTCATGCAAAAATCCTTCAACTCCCAAAACACTTCCAGTAGGAAACATTTTGCTATTAAAAAAAAACATGCAAATATCACTGTTGACACTGTTGTTCATTTTCTGTCAGTATATTTTAAATACTAGGTTAGGGTAAGTTAGCTAGCTTACAACAAATATGCAATAATGTTGGAAGGGATAGTGCGATCACATTGATAAAAGAAGCTAATAAAACATTTTAGGTACGTTTCCAGTGACAGTTTGCTAATTTTATAATCCCCGAATGTCAACAAGCGCTCCGATGTCTCTTTTTAGAGTCCCATTGTTTCCGTTGCAACAAGTCCTCCAACTCATACGTCCAAATAGGTTGATTGTTGAAGCGCTCATTACGACCTATAATCACGTTTTAAAGTTGTCGACCTCTAGTGCTCCCGTTGATTGCAAACGCTCCGGAGGGTCACAAATAACTCTCTCTGGAAAATCCTAAATTGTAGGATAGTTTGGCCATTAAAATGCCTTTTGATTAGATTTCTAGCGAGAAGTGTATATTGTACTTTTAGAATCCACGTCCAGTGGATATGTACGATCTATAGTTTGATAGATATTACGTAGATGATTTGAGGTCTCGCCAGGAGAACGTGTAACGGCAGCGTCCATGTAAAGTTAGCGTCAACCCTCACGGGGTGAAAACAGTATTTCAGGTCTCGAAGTTTTCATAATAAAACCGTATTCCCCTCACTGTCAAATGATTTCAAAGTGATATCTGCCGTACTCTTCCACTAAAACACATCAGTTTATCCTTCTTAATTACACAACATGAATTGGTCTAAATTGTGTACACTGCTTTTGTGTTTTTCCCATAGGTTTATCCCTTTAGATTCTGAGAGACGCATTTATTTTTTCAGAGGTTTTGATAAAACATCGAATTACCCATAATCCTCAGCTATCGTTGAAGCTCGGTGAGTGGATGTTTTAGCCGCAATGCACGTTGGGATATGGTGTTTATGCGATATGAAATCCAAAAACATAATAAAAAAAAAAGAAGATAATACTTAATTCCGAGTGTACTTGCTCTTCTCTTTGAAAGTCATCTCATAACGGCATTGTAATACACGGTTCGGCTGCATTACATATTACACATCTGCCGTAGTTCTTTATTTATAGAGCCCTGATGAGAAGACTTCTAGACAAACTGGAAGAACTGCCACCGAAACTGAATATGTGACGTGGATCATAAATATATCAGCAATTAAACAACATCTTCAATTTCTCTTCATCAAATACGTTTCCTTGCAGTATCAACACTAATTTGGCTGAATTTTATATTTGATACAATTAGTAGATAGGTTATATTTACACAATAACGGTGCACAGCTGATAGACAGGGACTTGTAGTTTTTAAAGATATTACTGATTTTCTTTGAATATAAGAATGTAAATCTGAGTTGAGAGAATAGTCAGGGGATTTGGGTGATGGGAGACACATCTATGGAATCACAATTTCAATAGGTTGCCATTAAATGACGGATATGCCTTTCTGTCTGTGATGTTTTACAAATCAGATATTAATGTGTAGAACTACAATATGTGAAATAGTATAGCAATATCCTGTACAATTATGTGAAAACATGAATATAGCTACACATCTCCAGATGTTATACATACATAAGTGTCCTACACTAATAATACAAAGTTATTATGGCATTGTATGCTGTGTGTTATTTGTAACATCTTCAGAAACTACCTTTCCAACTCCTCTGACTGTTACAGGTCTATACAGGTTCATGGTACAATGCATAAGCTTCAAATCGAGAGACTGAAACTGTATTGTTCTTTACCGTTCTGTTTTAATTTCACGATAAACTTAATAGTAATATTATGTTTGATATTATTTGATTAACTAGACTACTGGGTCATGATTGGTGTTACAAAAATACCAAAACAATATAAATCCAAACAAAATAAATCCGTCATAAACTAAACTGGAAATTATAATTTATTGTGTTAACACTGTAAACTTGAAAATGTTTTAACCCGCACCGCCTACCCGTTCCAGTCCAGTTTTGGATAGTCTGTCATGGTTTAATTCCATTTCAAAGAGCTCGGCGTAACCTTGGAGCACTGCCACTCCAACATCCAATCACTGAGCTTGAGGACTAATCACAGGGTTTGTAAAGCAAGGCGGATGTTGTAGTCCCAAACGATATCTGAGGATTCTGGGTAGTGTAGTGTCTTCGGCCATCCTAAACTTTATATATTTATTTTTACAGGTAACTAATGCAACGGATAACATGCTTAAAGTAACCCTCCCAACCCTGGTGAACATGCAGGAAACCAGATGAAAACAGGGATTTAACAGCAGTACAGATGCTTTTTCCACATCTGCAACACATTAGGACTTAAATATAGTGTCTCAATCACAGGTGTCCCAAACCCCCCCAGATCACAGCGTCTCTGCACACTCACAGTCTCTGCAGTCCGGTGTAAAGCTCCATGTCCACGTCTCTCAGAGTCTGCAGGCCCGTCCAGTTCTCTATGTGTCTGCAAACAGAGAGGAGCACACATGAGAGGAAGGAAAATGTTGGGAAAATACTAAATGCACTCTTCCAATATCAGAGTACACATGATAACAAAGGCCCTACGTAGCTTGTACAGTATTTTGTTCAATCCAAAGTTTCCGTTGTACATACAATTGAGATTGTGCTCCGTAATAATTTCATTGATTAAAAATATTTTTCCTGCGAGAGACCTGACATTCAATAAAGCTAGTTTAAGTTTGTTAAATACACTATCAGTCAGATGTTTTGTGACAAGCTGTGGCTGACATGGAATCACTGCTAAATTTGATAAACTCACACAAACGTTTAAGCGCTTCCTGTTTCTAAGCAGATTCACAGCTCTTAATCTATCACCTATCAACACAGATATTGGCAAAGCTACTGGCAGGCAGGGAGAGTTTCTAATAGTCATAGTAGTAATGACCGGTGTTATCATGTCTCGGTGCGATATGGTACTGAATTGTCATGTCTGTTTAGCAGTGTCGACAGCATGGAAAATGTTAGCAGCCAGAGCATGTATCCTGATATTGAAGCTCAAGCCGGTGACGAGTGATATTTTTCGAACAGAAAACAAACCAGGAAGTAAGGCGGCAGAAAGTCAGTCCCAACGCCTCTGAATCCACATTCATTTAAATTGCAATTATTGAAGCAGTTCTGACGGAGCGCTCGCTGCCGCCCTCTGATAGATTTAATTGCCATGAGGCAGCTTTTGAAGCTTAATCTATGTGGGGACCAAATAAATACTGCAGATACTTCCTCCAACACTATCACTAGACTCCCTGGGGAAAGTATTTCTATGTGCCGGGGATAAAAAGACCAGAAGGGGAAGCTGGCGCCTTCAAATTAGCTCCAGGACAATGAGCATTTTGTAAAAGATTTGTTGTATTTTGGAAATGAAATAGGCAACACACACAGGGCGCACCCGTTTCAATTAAACCGGGGAAATAAGGAGATGCAGCAGTGAGTAGATTGCTTTGTTTTGGAAAAGGGGAAATATAACGCTGGAGGGACTTCATCCTAAATGCCATGTTTCAAATTAATACCATGAACGCAGCAGTCAGTGTTATACATACAGATGTGATTTTAATGGCAGCACATGCAAACACATACAGGCTTGGGGAGTAAGCGATTATACACAAAATAAGGTATTCACTTGCAGTAACATTATTAAAAGATCAGATCACTGTACAGATCTACTGGCAGTAGTAAGTTTAAATAAAGTCTGAGCTGAATGAATACAGTAGATGGTAAATAATCCACCCAGTGATTGCATTTGTTTAAACTAGAAGTCCTAATGATGAACATGTGTATGGTTCAAATGTATTGTAACATTGTAATCCTGCTAGTAAACCCAATTCTTATTTTTAAACTGCTTTTTCATGTAACTATAAGAGAATATAGTCAACTTTTTTTACATTACTAGCTTTACATAATACACTTAAGTATAACAACTAATTGATATTTATTTCCTCATGTATTAATTTGATTTGCATTTGATATTAAGACAATCAAAAAGTAACAGGAGGTGATCAAGGCATAGTTTATTTATACAGCATCTTTCAACACAAGGCAATTCAGGTTAAACTTATTTTATATGTTGATACTATGATTAGGACACTGATTACATCTTTTTAAAAGTAACCCTCCCTACCCTGTGCACATGAAAGTGATCCTGCAGCCTGACATTTGCATCACGCTCACACTCCATCGTTCAGTTTGAGTTCTGCGATCAGATAGCAGTTTGTATTTTATGACAACAGCAGGAAAATAACATTTCTGAAATTGGTTTTGGCGAAGTTGCTCGCGTAGCGTATCTTTTGGCTCTCGTGCATCTGGTGTACAATGACGAGGAGGCTGCTTCAGGGACATGCTGTTCATTTGAGCTCCGCGCTGCAGGGTGCATCACCTGTTTGTCGGGAGAGCAGGATAAAGGTCTGCCAAATAACCAGAACTGCTGAAACCCCGCCGTGCATGACTTTGTTTTTGGCGACTGGAGGTGCCAGTTTTTCTTTTTTTTTATGACGGCTGGCAGGTGGGAGCAGTTAGCAGCGAGAGAACGTGAGTGATGCTGTTTCAGGATGTTTTTTAGGTAAATGAGTCTTGAAATGATGGTAATATCGAGAATACCAGCCATTTAGATGGAGCTGCGAGTCACAGGAAATTGAGCTTGCATTTGCCAAATGGTTTGGGACCTCCTAAGTGCAAAGTAAATCAGTTGTGTGCAGGTGAACAGGTGACGGAGACTGCTTTTATATCGGGTTTGTTTGCTTTATTTTAAAAACAGATTCAACTCCCCGCTCCGCTCTGCTTTCAGTCCACTTTACTGCTGCTCTGATCCACATGTGCTTGCATAAAGGGAATGTAATTAGCACCTGCCACCTGCCAAAAGCAGAGTAAATGTGGGCTGTGAAGTGCAGAAAATATCAGCTAACCTGCCACCTTGACAGATAGAGATAGATTTTCCTTATATTAAATGAACAATTTTAAAAAGCTCTTTCTAGGGAATAAGGCTACATGATTTATTCCATCTTTCTACTGACTTAGTGTTACATTTATGTTGAGCACTTGCTGAACGGGGAAGAACTTTTTTTATTTCAGAACTTGCTTGAGTTGTCATCATTTAAACAAATGCACATGTTTGGGACTGTTGCCATCCATTTGTGTTCTATTTAAGTTTCTTACATACACATGTAACCTCCATGTGCTTCTGTCCAACAGATCATCAATCTAATTGCAATCAATTCAATTGATTTTAGTCAAGTTCGAGTCCCGCTGCAGTCAGCATGTTGTTGTGTCCCTGGGCAAGACACTTCACCCCAAATTGCTCCTGTGGTGATTGCCCACAGTACTGAATGTATGTAAGTCGCTTTGGATAAAAGCGTCAAACAAGTGTAATGTAATGTAATAAGACGTCATTGAGATATGTGAATTGATTGGTTGATTGGAAATGGATACCCCAATAAGCCATCCAAAACTAGAGAATAGGAGCCCGGACACTAAACAGCTTCTATTGGCTAACTCCAACACATTGTACATGATAGGCTAAAGGGCGGGACATCTTTAACCGGTTGACCAATCACAACTGACTCACTGGAAATCAATAACAGCAAGACAGTAGTGTTCACAGTCTCTCTCTCGCTCACACGGATCATTTACAGTAATGCTCAAACTGGTCAGAGTTCAGATAAAGGCCACAGTAGCTCAGTGCTTTTGGTAAATATAAATATCAAAAAGCATAACAGCAACATGTGCCGATTTAATGGAAGAGCAGTTTATGAAAAAGAGCCTTCATGATGGACATTTAGAGGAAACATACCAGCAATGTGTTCATCATGAGGCAGAGACCTTGGGCAATTATCCAATTAGGACTAAACACATGATTGACCGGCTTCTACAATGTTCCACCATTAATACAGAAAGATCAAAAATAACAATACTCAACACAAGGGTTTTTTTAAATGATAGAAATCACGAGAGAAAAAGGTCAAAGAAAAGTTGGCTCAATACAACAACAAAAAGCTAAATAAAACAATATTTTGTTCACTTAGTCTCTAATGCAATACAATCCTCAATCACCGCTCTTGAATTTTGAGCTTCTGAAATGAAACATCCAGACAGCTCATTCCCATTTCCTCAGTGACTTCCTGCCCCACATTGACAGATCTTGATCTTGGGATCAAAGAGGAGAGATATTTAGCATTTGAAGAGTTTCTATAGATGTTTAAATATAAGAGAGTTTAGCCGTTTTGGGCAAAAAGAGAATTGTTAGAGAATATTTATTCTCTCTCCCTAAGTGTCAAATAATAATTCTTCCTTACTCCTAAGATATTTAACTTTATTGCCTGTTGACGTTTTACGACCGAACCCTAAGTCTGTTATCTGTCTTAAGGAATGGGAAGTCTCAGCTATTGTTGACATTACCTGTTTTATGACCGGTCAACTCTCGGTCACAGAGCCAAAGAGTCAGATAAGTGATTCAGTGTCTCCAGGTGTTCACGTATACCTTCCCCCAATATGTGGGTTGACTCTCTATAAACTAGTTAAAGGGTCTACCAAGATGTGAGGCGGATCAACCCACCCGTGCAGTCAGAAACTTTTGCTGCTGTGACTTGTGATATGAATTCTCCGGCCGTTTGACTTGTAATAAACTACCAGTGTTTGACATCAAAGCTCCAACTCTCCTCGTGTCTCTCTGAGTCCTGACTCTCCATTGCTGCAGAAGTTTCCCTTACAAGAACGAGAGGTGAAAGCATTTGGCCTGGTTTGTTATTGATTGGAGCTTTGATACTGAACTTTATCTGACGCTGATGTAAGTACACAACAGCGTTATAAACTTTGAATACTTTTGTTACTTTGCATCTAAAGTAATTGAAGTGTGAAGCAGCAACCATACATTTCTCCTTAACTCAAATGCAAATGATACATGTATTTGTATCTAAAAGATAGCACGTTCAGACGGACGTCTAACCAAATAATATCACGTTTTTTATCCAAAATCCCAAAAGATAATGGCAAAAGCTCATTTGTCCTTGATTATTATTCCTCCCACAGGGGGTTTTGTCAATTGAAAAGTTGGTGATACGTTTGTTTGGATCTATAATACATTGCATGTTAAGGCAAGTGTAAACCAACATATAATGATAATGTTGTTTTGTCCAGAGTTACAAATATTATGGCAGCATTAGAGCCCTTTTATAACATATTAAAAGATCTCATGTGCACTGAAGCTTTCCGTTTGTTGAGGTTAACTTGATGCACTGACAGTTTTATATTCTGTCCTCATTCAAAGCCTTTTAACACAAATGTGGCAACCACACTGATGAAATACTGCAGGCATTACGACTCGCTCGCAAAACATAATCTCCACAGCATTGTGTGAGAAATTGATGCAATATTGTGATACAAAAAAATCATTTATGTGAGCACAAAGTGTTTTCATTTTCAGCGCCGCTTCATGCTCTGTGATAAAATGTACTATGCCTATTTTCCACGGAGATGCTGTCAACAAACAGCGCGGAGGAAGCAGGGAACAACCTCCCCGCGGACGAGCATGTTGTCGGCTGTGAACCTCTGATTGTCCGCGGCACGTTGAATATGCATGTGGATTTGACTGCTGTGAAAAGATGGATATGAATAACAAAGATGCTATGATTATACAGGGCCATTCAATCCCTACAATGTTATTCCCTCATCTTCAGAGGATGCACAAATACCATTTTAGGGAAAATAAAAATCAACATAATTCTAAAAGTAATGGAGATGCTCACATTTTACATTTCAAGTAGACGCTCTCATGTCTTACAATGAGTATGACAGACATCATTTTTAAACCGCTGCTTTGTCTTATAATACATTAAGGTTTCTACTTTAGAAACAAGTGTTGTTTTTCTCTAGGACAAAAAGAGACTCGTCCCTTCAAACTACGTCTGGTGGTGCCTAAGCTTTTTGGAATCCGTCTACAACAGGGCTTTGATATTTATTACAAACATTATTACATGGCTTAGCTGGATACTCAATTCTGAAAGGGAACAGCAGAAGAAGACGGAAATAAAGGAAACACTAAAGGGAACAGCAAGGCAGACAGGAAGGAAACACTAAAGGGAACAGCAGCAGAAGTAGACGGACAGGAAGTCAACACTAAAGGGAACAGCAGAAGAAGACGGAAATAAAGGAAACACTAAAGGGAACAGCAGAAGAAGACGGAAAGAAGGGAAACACTAAAGGGAACAGCAGAAGAAGACGGAAATAAAGGAAACACTAAAGGGAACAGCAAGGCAGACAGGAAGGAAACACTAAAGGGAACAGCAGCAGAAGAAGACGGACAGGAAGTCAACACTAAAGGGAACAGCAGAAGAAGACGGAAATAATGGAAACACTAAAGGGAACAGCAGAATAAGATGGAAATAAAGGAAACACTAAAGGGAACAGCAGAAGAAGACGGAAAGAAGGGAAACACTAAAGGGAACAGTATAAGAAGACGGAAATAAAGGAAACACTAAAGGGAACAGCAAGGCAAACAGGAAGGAAACAGTAAAGGGAACAGCAGCATAAGAAGACGGACAGGAAGTCAACACTAAAGGGAACAGCTGAAGAAGATGGAAATAAAGGAAACACTAAAGGGAACAGCAAGGCAGACAGGAAGGAAACACTAAAGGGAACAGCAGAAGAAGACGGAAATAATGGAAACACTAAAGGGAACAGCAGAATAAGATGGAAATAAAGGAAACACTAAAGGGAACAGCAGAAGAAGACGGAAAGAAGGGAAACACTAAAGGGAACAGTAGAAGAAGACGGAAATAAAGGAAACACTAAAGGGAACAGCAAGGCAAACAGGAAGTAAACACTAAAGAGAACATCAGAAGAAGACGGATATAAAGGAAACACTAAAGGAAACAGCAGAAGAAGACAGACAGGAAGTAAACACTAAAAGGAACGGTAAAAGAAGACAGGAAGGAAATAAACATTAAAGGGAACACGGTGTGGGCTCTTTAAATACAAAGAAAGGAGATTTGAGCAATGAGAAAACATTTTCTTTCCCGACAAGAGGAGTAGGATCTCTCTTAATTCTGCTTCTTATTTTTCCATGATGTTTTGTTCTCTGTTCAGCATTTCATCTATTCTGTTTCCTCTCTAAATGAATTCATCACGACAGCAATTGATTAATAACTGGTAGGCACAAAGGAAATACAACCAGAACAAATCGTACAGTCAGATCTACCAGCTCGCTCTCCAAAATACAAGACTATGAAATCACAGCAACCTCCCATCTGCTTTAGAAAATGGCCTCCAACAAAGTGCAGTCTGAACTGGGTGGTGGGGGGCTTCAGTGCTCGTGGAGAACACCCTGCAACCAAACAGAAACAGATTCCATCCCAGTGACGACCATCTGTTGTGTCAGAGCACTGAGCCCTACCTGCCATCCTGCTCTGAACCCTGAGAGTATCATTCATATGATTCATATTTTAAAGGTGGGGTAGATAAGTTTGAGAAACCGGCTCGAGATACACTTTTTGTTATATTCCATGGAATGCTCTTAACATCCCGATAGCAATGAATATCTGAAGTGCTTTGACAACAAATCCATTAAAAAATCTCATCTGTGGAAGCCGTGGCGCTGTGAAAAGCACGACCAATCATCTGAGCCGGCCCGGCTAAAGTAACTGGATGGCCTACCTGCCTGTCAGCCTTCCATCTGGGCACAAACTTATCTCGTGCCCTCATTGGTCATGTGCGTGTTCGTGTGTGTTGGAGGAGGGGCTCTGTGAGGAAGTGGCAGATTTTCTCCGGTATGTGTATTTTCAAATTCTAGCGCACTCGAGCTGGTTTCTCCGAAATTACCTACCCCACCTTTAATAGGTGAAAACAACACTGAAAAGTACGAAGGCAAAACTCGAAATCGGAAACAATTAGGTAATCAATTCTCCCTCAACACCCCGCACATAATAAGTGTAATTCATTTGCGAAATAAGATAGGAAATAGACAATAAACAACGTTACTGGTGAGTTTGACAAATGAAAAAAATCAATCTTGTCATAATATTAAATATACAGGAGGATTTTTCAGCAAAAACTATGACTTATTTTTTGCTCTAATTACCTAATGTTGGCTATTTGTAAGCCCCGCACTGAGCCCTACCTGCCATCCTGCTCTAAACCCTGAGAGTATGATTACAAAATAACTGTTTTTCATATCTTAATAGGTGAAAACAACAGTGAAAAGTACAAAGGCAAAACTCAAAATCGAAAAATTGTAGGATATCAATTCTCCTTCAGCGCCGTTATTAAATATAAGTGTAATTAATTTGCCAAAGAAGAGAGAAAATGTAGACTACACAACGTTACTGGGGAGTTTGACAAATACAAAAAAATATATATTGTCATAATATTAGATATATAGGAGGATTCTGAGCAAAAAATATGACTTATTATTAGTGGTGCACGATAATTATCGGCCCGATAATTATCGGTCCGATATTAGGAATTATGACATCATCCCGATAAACCCGATAAAAATATTAATAGCCCCGATAATATACAATATATGTTTTAGGTAAAAAAAAAGAAAAAATACTGCGCTGTGGGTGGATTGGGATGAGGGGCGCTTGTTTTTCACTCGGCTCCTCCCGTTTTGCCAGTACTGTGGTATTAGTGGTTTAGGAAGAGGGGAGTTTTTCACAAACCCTGCGCTCCCTAACTCTTGCCTGGCTGTGACGTAAATGGTGTGCGGCCGTGAAGCCAGGACAGTAAACAAACATGTCGTCGGTAGTATGGGACTATTTCAAAGTTTCAGAGTTAGATAGTTCGCTTGCTATTTGTTTTAACAAATGCAATGCAGAAGTTCCACGAGGAGGGAAAAAGGCAACGAGCTATAATACTTCCAACCTGATTAGTCACCTGAAACATCGCCATCGCTACGATGGTGTGTTAAAAAAAAAAACGAAGACGCCTGCGCTGCTAAACTAGCGGCGAATCCAAAGCCAGCTGCAAAGGCACCACCAGGTGTGCAAAAACTACAGGTACATTTAATATATACATATATTATATTATTATCGGTTATCGGTATTGGTCTTGAGAAGCAGGAAGTTATCGGTATCGGTTTAAAAAAAACAATATCGTGCATCCCTACTTATTATACATTATATTTCCTATTTTTGGCTATTTCTATGCTAACACCAACTGAAACTAAGCAAGACCTACAGTACAGGAACTGCTCTGGAAGTAAAGAGAATTTGCACTTTACGAAAATAAATGTCATTCATTTTCCAATTGTATTGCACTAATATGACTTTACCTGTAAATTAACTTGGCTGCATACATCGTGAAAAGTTAAAATCTCATAGTTTGAATGTCCTACCCCCATTCAAATGTTAAGAGAGAAACTATGGTTGCTCTTCTTTAGAAACTGCTATAGATGGAAGTGTTTTAGTGAGAAGAATAAACATCAGAAAAGCAGACTTTTAAAGAGGATGCAGATTATTGCTGTCTCACTCTCCCAAATCTGTAGAGAGATAATGCACAATAACAAAGTTACAGGTGAAAAAGCGATCTTGTCAAAACTAAATAAGAATTGGAGGATGTTTGAGCAAAAAGTAGGACTTTTTAACGTTTTTTTAGCCAAAACAATGAACCAAAATACGCTTAAACGATTGGTATAGCTGCAAAACTGTTGATAATCACCATCCTCAACAGCGCCATGGTGTGTGTGTGTGTGTGTGTGTGTGTGTGTGTGTGTGTGTGTGTGTGTGTGTGTGTGTGTGTGTGTGTGTGTGTGTGTGTGTGTGTGCGTGTGCGTGTGTGTGTGTGTGTGTGAGAGTGAGTGTGTGTGTGTGTGTGTGTGTGTGTGTGTGTGTGTGTGTGTGTGTGTGTGTGTGTGTGTGTGTGTGTGTGTGTGTGTGTGTGTGTGTGGCCTAGCATTACTATACTTGTGGGGACCTAAATCTACACTGTTTACACAGTCACGTGTGGGGACTCTCCTCCCTTATGGGGACAAATTGGAGGTCCCCATAAGGGGAATCATTAATTTTAGGGTGAAGACTTGGTTAGGTTTAGGATTAGGGTAAGGGTAAGGTTAAGGGTAAGGTTAAGGGTTAGGGCAAGGGTTAGGGTTAGGCATGTGTTGGTTATGGTTAAGGTTAGGATAAGTCTCCAGGAAATGCATGTAAGTCAATGTAATGTCCCCTAAAGTGACGTATACATGGTGTGTGTGTGTGTGTGTGTGTGTGTGTGTGTGTGTGTGTGTGTGTATGTGTGTGTGTGTGTGTGTGTGTGTGTGTGTGTGTGTGTGTGTGTGTGTGTGTGTGTGTGTGTGTGGAAGAAGAGAGACAGGAGGTTCATCCCATTTGCTGATTTTGCCTCCTTTCCCTCACTCGCTTGTTCGTAACATGAAGGTATTTATGTTGTGTTTGGATAAACATGATATGAATTGCACGTTAACCCAATCCCTCAGATGTAACAAAAAACAAGATGCATGAGGCTCCCAGGAGCACAGACACCGAATATCTTCCTCTTGTTTCTCGGTAATCTGCTTTGATTCTGCCCATTGTTTCCAATACCGCTGTCTGTCCGTGATTTACGACTTTGTTGGGATGATCTACAACGCTCGCACCACCGCCTTAATGGGAAAATGTTTAATAAAATAGAATGTCTCTGGTGTTTCTGGGATATTGATCTACATCCTGCCTCCCTCTCTGTTTTCATGGAGGCAGCCCAAACGCTTGAGAGTGGGGATGCGGTGGTGAAGTAGCACTCCGTTAGATTAAACTCACGCCTCACATCAATCAGATAACCTGTTTTGGGTTTTTTTCTTGCTTGCCTCATAAGGGTTTGCAAGCTGCATTGTAATCCCCCCCACAAAGCAATCTTACATTTGGCATGCAAAGCTTGTAAATAGGAATCAAGCATTCTGGTTTCTCACTGAGACAAACCCACGCTGTTACCTCTATGCAAATGTAATCACACGCACTGGCAGGCAGATGTACAGACTTCCTTCTTAATGTACGAGGCTGCGAAATGATATCCGCCTTCCTTCTGTTGGTCAGAATCCGATATCTAAGATGGCCTCCAACAGTGTGAATATACAAAACCAAACGTGGTGTGTTTTGGACTGTTTTTCCACCTTTCTCGAGAGGGTTGTTGTTGTTGTTGAAACAAACAGCCAAGTCTCACAGCAGTTAGTGAAAAAAGTCACTTAATTTAATCTGTTAATATTATAATACAATCAAAAGACTGACGAATGAAACGTGTTTTAATTAGTAGTAATTTGTAGAATTAATTAGGGAATAAAAAGGATTACAAAAATGCAGCTGCAGTGTCCTGAGCTCGGGACTCCCGACCCGACTGTAGGCAACAAACTGAGATAAAACAATTAAAATAAGAATAAGAAATAAGATCATTGTGGCTAATTATTACAGAACAAAAGTGAGTCCGAATTATGACTTTGAAATTTAAGAATTTTAAGAATTTTCTGACTTTTTGGGGGGAATTTTGACTTTCTATCAGTGTCCACATTTTCGTTCAAAATGTTTTTCTGAGAATTCGGATTTTCTTCCAGACTTTTTTTTCATTATGAATATTTTTTTGCAGAATTCTAACTTTGTTTTCAGAAATCCGATTATTTTCCAGACTTCTGAATTTTTTTTTAAATTTTGTGTTATTTTCAGCATTCAGATTTTTTGCAGAATTCTAACATTGTTTTCAAAAATCCGACTATTTTTATAAATGTGATGTTCTTCCAGACTTCTGACCTCTTTTAGATTTCAGACTTTTTTGGTACACAAATCCACAGATTAAATCATGTGACTTTTTGTCTATTTGTGTTTTTTTTTTTAATAACTTGTGCTTTTTAATTTAATATACAAGTATACTCCTTCTCCTTTTGCCTTATATCTGCACTGTACCTTTTGTTGCTGTAACACTAACTCTGTACATTTTCCCAGCGGGACGAATAAAGGATTTCTGATCTCACAAACTGCCGTGAAACTGGGTTGTTAAAAAACACAAACCAATGAACACAGAGAAACATTACGGGATGTGCATGGTAAAAACACAGAGATTAAAGTAGTGAAAGGAATTCATACCTTACTGCCCCTTATTCCCCATGTCCTCATTTGCTAAATAAATTAAAGCACGACTCAGTGTTCATATGGCAGAGAGAAACATCATGGAGACAAATGGGCTGCTCTTCTTCAACCACACTTGTAGTGGAAAAATATGATAACTGGGCAAATTGTGACAATTTGTCTCAATTACATTAACAGCACAGACTGTGAGCTGGAGAGTATGATATCGATATTAAAGTGACAAGCAAAATTGACCAAATTACATCTACATTAAAAATGATTCCCCTGCAAAGAAACGATGGATTCAGGAGTGAGGAAAGAGCCCCGTTTCTCCAGCAGATGCATCTGGAAATCCATGGGGACAGATACATGGAGGTAGAGGAATAGAGTACAGTTTGGATACAAAGCAAAAGGAAAAAATAGCAGGAATGAAATTTCAATTAGTTATCAGAGGTTTTCTCTAGGGGAGGGACTGGCTGGAAAATATGGACCGATCTGCCAAATAGTTGCTTCTACTAAGATCCGGTCTCAGAGGACACGTACGTTATGTGGACGCTCTCCAGCCCTTATTATTAAGAGCACTACAAAAACTGTGTGAAGTGAAAACGTCATTGTGACTTTGACTTGGATCACTGGGTTTAACTCAACAGAAAATAAATGACGTGATTTATTGTTGCAGATTCCTAATGTAACTTGTATTATTCATTTTGTATCTGTTCAAGCTAATTTGCACATTTTCAAGTTCTTATTTTGTGCTTGAACTGTGACATCAAGACATCCATATGTGTCCGTCATGTGAGGCTGATTCTGATTGGTTATTGTCTAAAGGCTGATGGTAGCTCATGTTAGAGACTTGCACTTTCCCCCTTGACAGAGACTGGTTACTGCAGGAGCGTCTTTGGGGGGGAAGCAACTCCACTTGCCTAAAATGTGCTTGAGACTTGCTAAATGTATTATTCTTTCCAACCCATTGAGTCTGTGTCTCTCTAACTACACAATATGTTTGTTTTATCCCCATAACTATTTGTGTGTCTGTATTTAATTGAATGACGTTTGTTTTTTATATGTTTAATATGCAGATGTTTATTATGATGGCAATGCTTAAGGCTCACCTTCTCACAAACACATGCGACTTCTTTCAGGGTTCTATTTTCTATTATACTTTATATACATTTGTTTCGCTCATTCTTGATGTGATTACTTTTACCATTGTTTCTCCTATTGCTACATGTTGTGGGAAGGGGTTGGCTGCTGGGGCTATTGCAGCTCATAATGCCCTGAGCTGCAGGATTTATATAAGACTGTATCTTTGCATAACTGAAAACTCTATATTTTGCTGCTGTTCCCTTTTTATAATCTTAAAATCTGACGGTGTGTGTGTGCATCTACTTCACATTAGTATCGTGACTCCATTGTGTGAAAAGAAAATACTGAACCATGAAGCCCTGACACTTAATTATTCATATCAGAAACTCTTGGGAGTGAATTATTGTATGCTGGCTCTACATCTGAACCCTATGCCGAGCGATGATTTCAGTTTTCACTTCACTTGCTGCCGCTCTGAAGCCAGTGCCATCAGCTCAGACTGTTTTAGCACCAGTAATATTCCCGGCCAGGATGCCTTTCCTCCCGCCGACTGTTCTGTGTCACAGGTTTTCCAATCCAGGCCTGGGTGGAAACCTCCTAAGCCTCTGAGTGTCAGAGTTTTGGTCTCAGCCAAAAACGCAGCAGAGATTTGGCACGGCTAAACGTCGTGGGAGCATCGGTCCGTGCCCTGAAAGGTATCAACACTTCGCACATGACTAAGCGCAAGCCTTTCTGCCCAAAATGAAAATGACTATAATTAGTGAGCCATTTTGCCAAGTGTCACGAGGCTATGATCCTCTCCGGATTCAGCCTCACTCCGAGTTGCTCAGATCTGCACCGACGGATGTCACTTTCAACACTGAACCTCCATCTGTGCCGGGAAATCAGCCGAGTCCGTCAACACAGCAGTCATTACACCATAAACGCCTCTGAATCCTAATTACAGGACATTTCTTAAAGCCTGTACTGATAGTGAGTCATCGAATATTCAAAGATGTGCATTACATTTTCAGAGAAGACATTTTCTTTCTTTTTTTACGGCAATCATTTGATTGTTGGTCCAATGGGGGCAACAGAAACATCTCTAAGCATCTATGGATAAGACTTATTAAGTTATACCTAATAGTACTACATCAACACAGTTATCATTACAAAATGACATGTTTTGATTCTTAAATACAGAGCATTTGAAAAGCGAAGTAATGCCTGTTCAGTAAGTGAGTCTTCCTCAATTGAAAAATGTACATAAAACATTTCAAAGTGACTGTTTTTGTTTTTAATGGAGGAGCAAAATTGTATATTTGGGCCGATTGGGCGAAGCAATTACAGCCTTCATTGATTGTGACTTACAGCTATTAATACACTTTATTAGCTTAAGAAGATGTACAAGAAGTAGTTTTTCAGAGGTATACGTAGGAGTGGTAGGATACAAGTTTGTTTAAGGTATATCTGATTGACTAAGATAATATGTTTGTTAAACATGTTCTCACTAAGGTAATTGTTGAAAGTTGTATAATATGCCAAACTAAGGTAATTGGTTTTTGAGTTTTGGAGACAGGATAGGACTGTATACTTCTGCCTCTTGTTGGACATATACCTTTTATAACATTTGTTATTAATGTTAATGAGAAATATTGTTGAGATGACTATGAATAAAGCTGGTATGTTATGTGTCTATACGCACACTGAGTTCATTTGGCTCCCATGGAAGAAGTAAATCCAATATGTATTCTTCTTTTGGCTCGTTTTGGTCAGCAGCTCCTGAGGGAAATATCCGGCTCTTTAGCAGCTAGATATTCCACTACGCATCCATCTTAGTGATCATTTTGTCTGTGCAGGTAGTGCAGTGGGATTATCAAAACGTTAGTATTACTGTGTCTAGAAACATAGTAAGAATGGTGGCAGAGAAGCAAAACGGCTATAAAACCAAAAATAAAAAGTCAAAAGATGCTGAAATGGAAACTGCAGTTTGATGATGATATTTTTTAAGTGTGTTTAAATGTAATCTTATAAAGTGTCTGTTCTTTCAATTCCCATCATGCTGAAATGTACTTTGTAAATTGGGAGGGGTGTGGCGCAGTGGTTAGAGCCTTGGTCTGGGCGTCCGATGGCCACAGGCTCAAACCCCACTGCAGTCAGCATGTCGTTGTGTCCCTGAGACACTTCACCCTGTGGGGATTGTCCACAGTACTGAATAAGTCGCTTTGGATACAAGAGTCTGGCAAGTAATAAATGAACTTGCATTGTGTTGTAATGCCATAATGTACTCATTAAGCCTTTAGTAACATATTGATTATGTAACAATGCAACAGTGTTTGAGTTAATGTAGACATTTGACTGTTAAGCTGTTCTTTCAGCTTTCAAAAGGAAGATGTCTGATTTAGGAATTGAATGGTGAGTTATACAGCAATACTTGAGTCAAAATAAAATAGTTTTTCGATTTCAGGGTCTGTCTGTTTACAATCTGAGCAAGGAGAATCATATATGAAGCAGTGCTTATTTTGAAGGGAAGCTAAAAAGAGTAAATGCATAAATAAATAAACAGGAAGAAATTAGGAAATGTAAAACAGGCCGTAGCAAAATGTAAATAGCAGTGATGAAAATAGGATATATATGATGATAGGAATGATTTTAAAACACACAAAACAAATCACCTTGATCCTGATAACAGCTGGTTTTATAGGTTCAAGGTTATTGCCCGTGACGCTGTGTGATGAAGAGCAGATTTATCCATTCATTAGCAAAAAAAAGTTAGCACGATTCACCAGCTTTGTGCCGCTGTCAGCAGTTATACCTCGACTCTTCTTCTTCACTGTCCTGCTGAGCATGATAATGTTTAATCAAATAAGTGGTCGTATAGCACTGGATCTCTGCCAGGAGTGCCATACTGCATGCAAATGTTGGAGACCTTAAACACAGAGACATGCGGTATACTTTAAATACATCCCATCTGGAAACCTAATTAATTATTGGAATGATACACGGGGATATTGGATCTCGTTCAAACTCAAGGTTTTTTCTTGACTATATGGTTATATCCCTGGCCTGAATATATTATGGGACGTATTGTTCTGTTAGAGGAAGGAGAAAATGGCAGAATAGCATAAGAGATAACATAGAATAATATGTGGATATCATGTAAGAGGAGGTGTTACAATAAGATTGACGTAACTGCCAACACCTGCAGTTTGTCACAATCTCCAAACTATACTGGCTCCAAAAGCATGTTTATTTATGTAGACCCCCATATTAAAATGCCCTGCTTTACATCCCATAATTTACCCTATAGTCCAACAATTGTTTTGATCTCAAGCTTTTTGAACCTATTGACAACTGCAGGAGGTTAATTTTTAAATATGACCCATCACCATCACTAGGTATCCCTACACTTCAAACTATGATATTCCTATAGCAGTAAACACAGGGTTAACATTGTCACACATGTGATGTGTCTAAATGTGGACACTTCCCTCACGTCCATGTTGTGCACATTGTTTGTGATATTCAACCGCGAATCTCAAATCTAACATGGCTGCTGTCGCCTTACCGGGAATAGTCGAGAATGCTGGGGAACAGCTTCCTCCACCAGGCGGTCAGGGTGCTGAACTCTCTCCCCTCCCTACCTCCCTCTCTCCCCCTTCTGACATCTCTCCCCTGAACTCTCCACCCTGCCTCCGACCTTTCTCCCCTGCCCCAAATGGTCCTGGACACACACACACACACACACACACACACACACACACACACACACAAACACACACACACACCCACACACACACACACACACACACACACACACACACACACACACACACACACACACACACACACACACACACACACACACAACCTACAAAACCAACCTCCCTTATCCAGCACCAGTCAATTGTCTGCCATCTCCGCTGAACACTTTAACATATTATTAACATTTTAATTGTATACCCCGGTTATCTAGGCCCTTTTTGTTTTGTTGTTGTTGTTTGATGTATATATGTTCACACTGTAGGGCCTCGAGAAACGATATTTCGAGTTTTCTGGATGTACAACATGTAGAATTATTGACAATAAAGCTGACTTTGACTTTTTGACTTTGACTTTTGAATCACTCAATCACCGTAAGCTAGCAAGCAACGCTATTGGTTGAGGTACTACCACTGTCTTAATTCTAATTATTTTGTAAGTATGCTGCCCTGTCGTACATGGTGTACACTTGCATATTGTGTTCATTTTGAAAAGTAACGTTGTCTCGGATCGCAACCGACTGCTTTTCTTTCACAGGAAGTGACGATGGCTGCCGTTAGCTAGCTGGCAATGTTAACGATTGCGGCAAATCATTACAGACCGCTCAATTAACCCTTTTAAATGAAAAGTAGCTTTCTTTACGACACCAATAGGGTTTGTTAAACAGAACAACACCCCACATGTGCCACATTTGTTTGTATAGTGATGGCAAACGTTGAGTGTGAGAAGTGTCCAGCGACTAATTGCTTAATTAGAGTAATGGAATTCACGTATGCACTCACAACTGCAAGTGTAAGTACATACGTGTGCAATTTGTCAGGTTTGGTAAAATGTCTTGATTTGTTTTAAAACAAGTTACAGACATTACTTAGAATAACTCAATCTTGCTTTTTGGTTTCAGACGGGACACAAATATCAGTCTTCTGGGTGCGGAGTCCCGTATTTTTGGACCCATTCATCCATAAACCCTCCCTTCCAACATGACCTAAGCTGATTGTATTGGTCTTTAAACCAAATCACTTTCAGAGGACTTTATTTGAACAAAACTGACAAGGATGGGTTTACATCAGGGATCACCAACTACATTTGTCCAAGGGCCAACATTTATCCAATAGACACTTTCACGGGCCAGCAATTTTTATATCGCCCAGAATTTTGAAGTTGTTGTCCGGGGGGGGGGGGGGGGGCAGACACTTCATGCTAACGAAGGATCACTTCGAGGCTACTGTCCCGCAGCTGCTGCCTCTCTGTTGGACTCCGGTACTGCACATTACTCACGAGTCGTCGGGGGCGAACGCACTAACGCCACAGTCACCCCCGTCGCCGCCAGTTGATGGTCACTGGTTTACATGTTGTTACTTGAAAACCTCCAATAAATGGTGTCTTTGCATTTGATACAATTAAGGCTGACCTTAACAAGATATATACGATTGGGTAGGATAACATGTGAAACATATTCAGTTGGGATTAAGCTGAATATAAGATTGGATATGATCAATTAGAATATTTAGGATTTGAAAAGGAAAGGACAAGATGGTATAGGTTTGGATGTATAATTGATACATAAGATAGGATGCAGGATACAGAACAATGAGGCAGGTACAATCACATAATTGGACGGAGTAAGAGAGGCCAGGGATCTGAGTGTAACGAGAGTGAGCTCCTAATTGTGTTAGTCATGTGATCTGCCACTGTGACATGATCCTCGACAGTTTAAAAACCCCCTGTGCAGATTTCCATCGTGTGCAGCTATCCCCCACAACTGCCTCCACTTTATGATTCAGCTAATTATCCACACTCGATCTTCATGTTAACAAGACACCCCCGTACTACATTCAACCAGCTTCCTGATCAAGTGGCTTTGAAAAACAATCCTCCCCGGTTATCTTATCTTCCATGTCAAAACCTTTCATTAACACAACCGAGAGAGAGAGGAAAGAAGTAGACAAGGAGAGAGAAAGTTAGAGGTAGAGAAAGATTGGAAGTATAGAGAGAGACATATTGTGCAGTGAGCTGAATTTAGGAGGCTTTGATTACAGATTACGACGCCATCTGTTGTTTATGTTAGCCGTACTGTACATGACAGGCAGCATATTTGATATCAGACGCTGAATAAAGAGCCTCTGTGAAGGCCAGTGGGATACAGCGTGATACATCCTGGCCAGGCTTTGAGAGTATTGGAGTACAAACAGTGTTGGAGACTCTATACTGGAGACGCCACTTTTGGAAATGGACAGTTTTGTCCCCAACACTTTGCATTAGGGTAATTTGTTGAGAATGTTCTGATATGAAAATAGCGTACAGATAATATTGCACACTTTGAGAGAGTTTATTTGCACAAGAGATCATGTCGAATCTGGGAGACTGCTCTCTCTTTTTAGGTGTTTTTCTGGTGACCAAAGTGGTGGATAGAGAATGAATAGAGAAAAGTAAAGCAGTTGTTGCTCCATAAATCAAATAAAAACAGAAACCTAATTTATGCCCAGACTCTGTAAGACTCAATGATGTGTCACACACCAACATCACTGACATTTTCGTGATCAAAAATGTCGGTTTTGCCCAGAAAGTGGCAATATGTGTGCTCTCTTTGGGCTTATCTCATGTTGGGTCGATTTTGAAGCTGTAAGGGAATCTGGATCATTTGGACTGGACGCTTGTCACCAGTAGAGAAAATAATTTTCATTTTGTGCTCTCTATATCCAATGGTCGCAATACTACACGCATGGTAGTCAAAGTCAACCCAGAGAGTACATATGGCCACTTTATGGTTAAAACTGCCATTTCTGATCCTGAAAATGTCAGAAATTGATTCAACATCCTCAATAAAACCACTCCCAAATTGTCCAAATCGGCCAACTCATATTTTAACTATAGTCCACATACATGTAGGCTATAATGCCATTCTTTTAATTAACACAACTTGTGCTAATTGCCCAACATGTGTTAGTTAGCAACCGGCAGTTTATTATGTGCTGGGGACCCCGACTATACATTTCTATCATAACACTTTAGTGTACTCAACATTTACAGTTTCCCTACTACAGCAACTACTATCGGGCCATTTTCCCAACATGAAGGTTACTGATTAAAAAAAATGGTCTACAGGTAATTAGTAATTGTAACAGAATCAATTTTTGAGCTAACCCTCCCACCCCCGGTCCTGGCAGTGTCCAATCGTCTCAGTTTACAGCATGAGGAGTGGATTAAACGCTCGGCACATGTCTTTCGTGGAGCTGCTCTCCTCCAATTTCAGGATATGATAAATCTGCAGCTGAGGGGCATCTCTCCTGGAGAATTCAATTAGGTAAGAAAAGAGGAGCGGACCACAGCGATATTAGAGAGCTGATCTCAGAGCTGCTCAGCCTCGCGGAAATGAAGCGCTCCTTTTCCTCCGCCGTGACCAGATTGATTTGACTATACCATACTCTATTTAAAAAATAAAAAAGTCTCTCTCAAAGCGCCGCCTGTCTTTGTGCCGAGGAGAAGTTTGGAATTCGGAGTTGGAGTGAAATGTGAGTGATGGGTCTGCGGACATGTCGTGATAACCTGTGTGATCTTTTCAGACGGATCGATATCTGCTCTGTAAACGCTTCACGACTCCAACACATTGTACGTGATAAGGGGCGGGACATCTCTAAGTGGTTGACCAATCACAACAGAGCCGGCCAGCTAACCAATCAGAGCAGACTGGGCTCTGGTTTCAGACAGAGGGTGAAAAGAGGTGATGCAGCACAGGCAGTATGAGAAAAATAGAGAGCTTTTTGAACATTAAAGCATGGAGACATGTCCCAGTAGAGACACTACATACTGATATACACCTGAACATCAGCAGGAGAGGACTCTTTAAAGTAGAGACACTACATACTGATATACACCTGCACATCAGCAGGAGAGGACTCTTTAAAGTAGAGACACTACATACTGATATACACCTGAACATCAGCAGGAGAGGACTCTTTAAAGTAGATACACTACATACTGATATACACCTGAACATCAGCAGGAGAGGACTCTTTAAAGTAGAGACACTACATACTGATATACACCTGAACATCAGCAGGAGAGGACTCTTTAAAGTAGAGACACTACATACTGATATACACCTGAACATCAGCAGGAGAGGACTCTTTAAAGTAGAGACACTACATACTGATATACACCTGAACATCAGCAGGAGAGGACTCTTTAAAGTAGATACACTACATACTGATATACACCTGAACATCAGCAGGAGAGGACTCTTTAAAGTAGAGACACTACATACTGATATACACCTGAACATCAGCAGGAGAGGACTCTTTAAAGTAGAGACACTACATACTGATATACACCTGAACATCAGCAGGAGAGGACTCTTTAAAGTAGAGACACTACATACTGATATACACCTGAACATCAGCAGGAGAGGACTCTTTAAAGTAGAGACACTACATACTGATATACACCAGAACATCAGCAGGAGAGGACTCTTTAAAGTAGATACACTACATACTGATATACACCTGAACATCAGCAGGAGAGGACTCTTTAAAGTAGATACACTACATACTGATATACACCTGAACATCAGCAGGAGAGGACTCTTTAAAGTAGAGACACTACATACTGATATACACCTGAACATCAGCAGGAGAGGACTCTTTAAAGTAGATACACTACATACTGATATACACCTGAACATCAGCAGGAGAGGACTCTTTAAAGTAGAGACACTACATACTGATATACACCTGAACATCAGCAGGAGAGGACTCTTTAAAGTAGAGACACTACATACTGATATACACCTGAACATCAGCAGGAGAGGACTCTTTAAAGTAGAGACACTACATACTGATATACACCTGAACATCAGCAGGAGAGGACTCTTTAAAGTAGATACACTACATACTGATATACACCTGAACATCAGCAGGAGAGGACTCTTTAAAGTAGAGACACTACATACTGATATACACCTGAACATCAGCAGGAGAGGACTCTTTAAAGTAGAGACACTACATACTGATATACACCTGAACATCAGCAGGAGAGGACTCTTTAAAGTAGAGACACTACATACTGATATACACCTGAACATCAGCAGGAGAGGACTCTTTAAAGTAGAGACACTACATACTGATATACACCTGAACATCAGCAGGAGAGGACTCTTTAAAGTAGAGACACTATACTGATATACACCTGAACATCAGCAGGAGAGGACTCTTTAAAGTAGAGACACTATACTGATATACACCTGAACATCAGCAGGAGAGGACTCTTTAAAGTAGAGACACTACATACTGATATACACCTGAACATCAGCAGGAGAGGACTCTTTAAAGTAGAGATACTACATACTGATATACACCTGAACATCAGCAGGAGAGGACTCTTTAAAGTAGAGACACTACATACTGATATACACCTGAACATCAGCAGGAGAGGACTCTTTAAAGTAGAGACACTACATACTGATATACACCTGAACATCAGCAGGAGAGGACTCTTTAAAGTAGAGACACTACATACTGATATACACCTGAACATCAGCAGGAGAGGACTCTTTAAAGTAGAGACACTACATACTGATATACACCTGAACATCAGCAGGAGAGGACTCTTTAAAGTAGAGACACTACATACTGATATACACCTGAACATCAGCAGGAGAGGACTCTTTAAAGTAGAGACACTACATACTGATATACACCTGAACATCAGCAGGAGAGGACTCTTTAAAGTAGAGACACTACATACTGATATACACCTGAACATCAGCAGGAGAGGACTCTTTAAAGTAGAGATACTACATACTGATATACACCTGAACATCAGCAGGAGAGGACTCTTTAAAGTAGAGACACTACATACTGATATACACCTGAACATCAGCAGGAGAGGACTCTTTAAAGTAGAGACACTACATACTGATATACACCTGAACATCAGCAGGAGAGGACTCTTTAAAGTAGAGACACTACATACTGATACACACCTGAAAATGAGTACAAGATGTTTCCTTTAAAAACCAAAAGAATACTTCTGCTGTTGAAGTCTCTTTTTAAGATAAGGTTGGATCAGATAAAGCGTTATTGATCACTGTAGGGAAATGCAGGTATTTAGGCAGCACGGAGATAAGATTGAAAGTCAGGATAGCGAAGGATAAAGAACGTAAATAACGGTATATAATATAATATCAACAATAGAATTACTGTAGATGAAGGTGCTTACGAAGATATTCAAACATGTATATTAGAATAAAAACCAAAGTCTGTGTGCAAGTGAAAATCCAAAGTGTGGTATTTTGATAAAAGTCCTGCATCTTTCAGGGACTTAAAAGCTATGATCTCCACTTTCTTTATCCTCGCCGTCCCAACAGCTGAGAAAAAAAAAAGGTAATGACCGGCTTTAGGCGGAGACACAGTCGGCTGCACTCTATCTGAGCTTTTTGGTCAGAAATAAGTCTCCCTCCGTTCAGTGTTCAGTGAAAACTGACTTCAGAGAACTTTCACTTCCCGGTTCATCAGTATTTGGTTATCGAAGAAAGTCTATTATATCCGTATTCTTTATTATTCAGAACTTTACCTCGCTATAACTGTGTCTTTGTAATGTTTGTGGACTGGATACTAATGTTTTATTGATGCTTTTAAAAAAAAAAAAAAAACTTTTATCTTTTCAGTCAATATTTTAAAATTATTTTCCATTCATTTAACTTTTTTCATTATGATTTTTAATGATTAAAAAATGTTATTCTTTATTTTCATTTATTTGCCTGGTGACTTTAGGGATTACTACTAAAATTGAGATCAAAAGTGATTTTGTTTTGTATTTCTGAGATTACATCAGATCATCATTTTTTGAATTTATTTTCTTAAAATAAATCGGAAAATCTCTGAATTCAGAGATTTAAAATCAGTATTGTTATTCAGACTTTTTTCGCATAACCTTAAAACAAAGTCCCTTTTCATCAGCATGTCAAAAAAGGCTTCACATGGGACCCTTCACCTTTTCTGTAGATATGATGTAGATAAGATAATAATAATAGATTTATTTTGTTAGCGCTTTTACAGGTGCTCAAAGACGCTTTACAGATATAGTGAAAAGAAAAGAACAACAAATAAATATATATAGTGAAAGTTAAAGTCAAATAATACAAAAACAATCACACTTTAAAAGCCAGATTGAAGAGGTGAGTTTTTATAAGATAAGGCAATGTCTTGATTTAATGTAAAATGAGGTTGTATAATGAACATTGGACATGTATGGACAAACTAAATCAGTCAAAAATACTGAACAGCATGAAGCTAGAGCTAAATGCCTCAAATATAAAAGTGGCTCTAATTTAGAAAAATAAAAGTACTGAAATGAGACTTTGACTAAGTACTAAAATGAGACATCACAGTGAATTTATGTGAAATCTTCTTATTTTACGATAATAATGTTATGTTCTGTTCCTACTTCTGCAGCACGAAGCTGCCCCTGCGTCCCAGAGGAGAGCATTTGATTCATTAAGATATCAGAATAATTTCCCCCTCGCTTTGCTGGAAGAAACCGAGCACAGAAATGACTTCATGCCCTGCAGCGGCTTACAGTCAGACAACATTAACTGTGGAGACAACAGTGAGCTGGAATCTGCCTGTAAACTCAAAGCTATCGTTAAATGTAAATTTCAACATTTTGATGACACTCTCAGCCGGAGATTTACGAAAGAAACGCGGTTTATTTCCGAGGAAACATCACAACATACAACAGTTCATGTTTCCCTGCCAGTTAAACTTTGTGCAGCGGGACCTTAAATGATTATTCACTGACACTCTGAGGATTAACGTGCCTACCAACTGCATAGTATTATAAGATTAAGATGCGGTAGGAATGTATGAGACTTTTCATCGGCTGCAGGTGCAGACTGGACTTCTGCTGTGAGGAAGTTTTCTGGTGAGCTGTTTGACCCGCAGGTCGGCGCTGAGTCAGACTCAGTTTGAACAGATGCAGCAAATATGAAACGACTGCATTACAGCATCCTCCGGAAAGTATGCATGTGTTAGAGAGTTTACATTCCTTTTGTTGTATTATACTCCTTGTTTTTTCCACAGAAAAAGCTAAATATGTATAAATACGCCGTCTACAATCTTGCACTAATGTACATTCCCAAAGATATTGAAGTGATTGTTATTTTGTATATCGAATGTAATGTTTTTATCTTAATGTGTGCATATGTATAAATGTGTCTGTTGATTGTGTATATATAGGATATACATATTTTATACATATTTGTGTTCTTATATTCGGGATTGTGGGAAACGGTATTTCGATCTCTCTGTCTGTACACGCAAACTGAAAGATTGACAATAAAGTTGACTTTGACTGTATAATATTCAAGATTCAATTCAAGGCTTTATCCTGTTCAACCCTGAGCCTGTTTTTCAGGTCTCAGGCTCGAAAATGACATTCCCAGAACAAATGACCATATCTTCGAAAAGGGGAAAACTAATAATCTTTGTTCTCAAAGTAATGATAAACCTGTGAGTTGGATTTAGAGATGTCAGAATCAATAGATGTTTTTTTAAAGACAATTCAGATTGAACATAGTAAAAAACTGTAAATTATAGTGTCCGTCCAAAAATTATGTTTTACTTTTAGTGAAAACTACCCTTGAATGATGGGATAGTAGACTAGAAGCTTTAGGAATCCAAACTACAACATATAATAAGTACCCTGTATCAAGATTGATGCAAAACAAGTGACATTTGACCTTTTTAGAGAGATTTAGCACCAAAAAAAACACTTCTGGGGCCATTTGGGTGGATTTGACCTATCTCTGGCCCCCCTTGGTCGATTTTGATGATTGACATCTCTTTTTAACCGTCAGAGCCAATGGAATCGAGGGGAACTCCCACATACACACACGTTACCAAATAAGGAGTGAGAGTGACGCGTAGAAAAACCGGAAGCTGCGCTAACCTCTGGTGGCTACCATTAGCAGCTAATATTTATTCTCCGATTTTTGCATAAAAATTGAATTATGGATTATCAATACTTTTTTCAAAGTGACAGACACATTGGATTAACCAATGGATTAACCTTCAGCTGCGTTTTTTCTCGTTTTAATGCCATTGAGCACGACTTTTGATCAGAACAACAGCTAAAGGTGAGCATATCTCCGTGTTTTGCTACCTAAAGCTACGTCGTGTGTTGTCTGTATTTGCTTCCCCTGTCACGAGTTCTGATCGCTCAGTGATGATCCTTATATTTCTATAATCTGTGGAATCTCAGGAAGTTAGCTAAGCTTGCCAGTTTCTTCCAGTTACACGGATATAAAACATTCATAGTTTATTAAATATTAAGAAGCCCTCAGACGCTGTTTCCTGCAGATGATGCGTTTTTCCGCCCGGGGGCAGGTCGATGGGTTCAACAGTTTATTGTCATGGGCACATTAGCTACAGTGTAGATATGGCAATGGAAATCTTAAATGACAGGCTCCTCCAACAGTGCAACATGAATATATATAGGACATAAAACAAATAAAACGGATCAAATAGTGCAAGAGAATGTTTTGAGATGTGTATTATTGACTCACAGCATTCAAACAAAATCCATAATGACATACAGCGGTTAGGTTTCAGAGCCGAGGGCAAACTTAGTTGTTTTTCTTTGAATACCAGAAAAAAAGACGTGAGGGAAATCAAAGCAAAAGGTTAGGTTGAACCATGTGATCGAAACTTCTGCACCTGAGTCTTTGTGCTAATTAGAGCTCCAGATAAATTAGCATTTCCATGTTGACAGAGGGCTCTGACAGAAGGAATTTACACATGCAGCAAAGCAACGAGGCTCGCAGCAGGAATTACATTCAGCCGCCGTGATATTTAGCCAGGTGTCAAAATGCTATTTTCTGCAAGAACACAGACTCTCGTTAACAAGACAGGAAGGTGTCCTGTTCTTGGGAGTCAAACAAAGCCAGGGACAAAAAAAAGCTACGTATCCTGTCTTTAAAACAACTGATCAATGACTCTTATGTCTTTGATTTATTAAAGATTTCCCTCCAACAAGATGATTAAGATTAGAGGTGAATCCAGGCTTTATTTGCTGAATACATAAAGGACTGTTTTATAAGTAGACTGCAAATATGTGTAATTAATAATTCATATAACCGTACATGTTCTTCAACTAAATATATTAAATCATTCAGTGGAAAAGCTACCTTTTACCTCCGACTGTTTAACCAGCACGATGCTTTCATTGTGTATAACTTTGTTTTTACTTCTACGATGAATGAAAGATGTTCAGTTTGATGTAAAATCTGAAATACACTGGAAGGGTCAAACACCAAATCAGGATACAAATAAAAAAGACAGGTACTAATTGAAACACAAAAAAGCGAAAGAGTAGTACATATTTTCAGAAGCTAATAGAGTGCCGCAGTAATGATTCCTAAACCGGCAAATGACTCAACATTTGAGCCCTTCCTGTTCCCTTGGAAGTTAATGGTTTTAAAAATATATATTCAGATGTTATACTGAAATACTGAAATCAATAAACATAAACTTTTCTCCTCTTTTTGTGAAACATAAGAAGGAAGGGAAGTTCCTTGTTAAATTCCTACCAAATGTGCCTTCTTGTTTCCTGCCTTTGATGAGAAATGCAACAACATCTAAACCCTCACATGCTATAGTTCTTACAAAAAGTCTACACGGTGTCAACCAATTACCTCCAGAAGGAGAGATGGAGCTGGGGAGAGATATACTGTAGCTCAAGGTTGTTGAATATTTTATTGTTTTTCTCCCTGCTTCCATTTAAGTAACTACTTCTCTCAGGCAAACACACGCCCATACTCTCCCTGTCGTACACTCTCAGTATTTTATCAAAATGGGGGCCATCCTGAGGACACGTCTCGTCCGTCTGAAGACATACAGGCTGGCAGTTGGACATCACATCTCCAGGCTTGTTTTACAAATGATAGTGGACATATCGTGAGAGATAAGATTATACACTTTCACATGTCTGCATTACGGGAAAAAAGGGCTACTTGACAAAAACCCAGGAGCGAAAGTGGTCAAAAGTCTCTGTCTGAATTGACTGTTAATATTTGTTGTTGGAAAGTTATGTACAACAACAACAACAACAACACAGACTGCTGCAAAGTAACTAGAAAGAGACAGAAACAAACTGATGGATGAAAGGAGACACAAAAACACCAACACAGAGATGCAAACTGACTTCAAATGGACGAAAAATAAGTGCAGAGATACAAAGAGACACTATAAAACCTCTAAAGAAATGCAAAACAGCTACAAAGAGGCGACCAAAATATGTAAACCACCTGCAAAGAGATGCCAAGTGTCAACAAGAAAAATAAAAAACTTTTTATCACAAAGATATGCAGAAAGACAACTAGGAGAAGCAAAAATCACTTTAAAGGAAACCAAAATGCACCCAATATAAGTACAAAGACACGAGTAGACTCAAAACTGCTACCAAGAGATGCAACACAACATAAGTGAGACACAAGACAACAACAAATACACAACATAACCACAACGAGATGCACAAGACGACAAAGACAACAATTTCATTTTTTTTTAAATAACTTCTAAAAAATGCAAAACAGCTACGAAAACTTTCAAAATGACTTGAAAATCAGTACAGAGACACAAAGACAGAAAAGTGCTACACAGAGATGTTAAACAGCTGCAAAGAGACTGAATACAACTTAGAAGAGACACCCAACACATATAAGAGACAACAACAACCTTCTAAGAGACGCAAAACAACTGCAAAGAGATGTAAACAAGTTTTTGAAAGAGACACAAAATGACAGCAAATAAAAGCAAACAAAACCACATGGACCCAACATTTCCACAAAGACATATAAAAAGTATATAGAGACCCAAAACAACCGCAAAATAAACACTCTATTCCTTTTCTATTTCTGCTGTATCTATCTGGGGGTCCTTCTTTTATCAAATGTGTCATCTCAAAGTAAAAAATCGTCAGAAAAATAAGTAGTGGAGTAAAGTACTGATACAGTACAGTAACGGCCCGTCCACACTACAGCTTCGACAGCTTCAAAAACGGTTTCCAACGCGTCTGCCCATTCACTTTGAATGGGGTGACGTCACTTTTAGCCGAACTGCATTGTGGGAAGCAGAGCGGAGCTTTCCTGGCGTTTCAGGCTGCAAAAGTTGAGCAATGTTCAACTTTTGAAGCTTCTGAAGCTTTCGGTGGAAGCGTCAGCCAATCAAATCATATGCCAGTACAAGCTCTAGCCAATCAAACCGCTGCTTGTGTGTCAGGGGCGGGAGATTCATGTGATTGGTTGTTGGTCGAGCTTCAGACACGCCCAGCTCCAAGCTTTTTTTGAAGCTGTAGTGTGGACGGGCCGTAACAAAAGTATTTGTACTCCACTACTTCCCACCTCTGATGATCAACCCTGCGTTTTGTTGTTGTTTAGCTCTGTTGACTTTTACTGATGTAACGTGGAGAGCTCATAAATAAATTATAAACCAACGCGGGCGTTTTCATGAAGTGAATGAAATAAGGGATGATGAAATTTGCTGAAATCTCCTGTGTTCTGATTCCTGCTGCTTTAAGGTCAACATTTGTCAAGTGTTTGTCTGTTTGTGATTCGGTATTGTAAATGTGTGCAGAGAAGGCATTTCAAAGTCATTTTAATAATGAAGGAGCAGATGTATGACCAAACAAAACGTTTCTTTAGGGCCACAATTTCATAGGAAAATGACTATCCCAACATTTTACAATATACAGATACATAGCCTATAAGAAAGGGTAGGTATGAATATCAATATTTCTAAAAAGAATGCAAATGAATGCTAAAAACATGTTATGATATACTGCAAACGATATGTAATATAATACGAATATCCGCTGTTAATGCAAATGTCCCCTATTATTAATCCCACAAAAGGCAGGCTAATTCGGTCTAGCATTTCCGACAAACATCCTTATGTTGAAGCCTCTGCTTTCACAGCCTCTCTTATCCCTGAAGAACATCTGAGTCACAGCGAGCACAATGTTTCCATTCAGAGGCATCAACAATGCAACGCACAGTCTCCCAATTCACCCCATATTCCTGGTATGAAACCAAATAACTGTAATTCCCAGAAACCTAACATTAAATTCAGGAAATAACAAAGTATAAATGTCAGAGCCACAACACTCCTTGCATGCTTTCTTCCCCCATTCATTATTTGTAATATTTACCACATAAAATATGATGCAGCTGAGAAACAGTCAACCAAAACACCTCAAGTTGCTCACAGCTCAGGCTACATGTACCTCATCTGCAGACAAACAGCAAGGAGACCAATTAAGCTTGTAAGACGTTGTTTTTATAGTAAGACATTTGTGACAAAATCTTGTTTTTTGTGTTTGCTGTCTAATTAAAAAAAAAGTTGATTCCTTCTGCTATCTGATAAAACAACAAAACGAAAAAAAAATCAATATACTATTTCTACTTTCACTTGAAAATAAAACTTGAGTACTACTTCTACCAATGTTTGTTTAGGTGCTGAATGTGTCCTGTGACAAAGATCAATGTATGCATGGGGTGTGAACATCGCGATAAAAGGGTGCTGTGCTTTTATTGTATTTGATTCTATGTTTTGATTGTGTTTTTATTGTGTATTGTGTTTTTAGCACTTCTTCATTCCTATGATGCTTTAATGCTTTGTCAAGCACTTTGTGACTATGTCTGTGAAAAGCGCTTTATAAATAAATGAATGCTGTCAAAATTATCGCGTTAACGGCGGTAATGAATTTTTTGAATTAATTGCGTTAAAATATTTAACGCATGTGCAGAATGGCACCAGTGGCAGCGCCAGGGTATGGCTGGGGTAGGCTACAGCCATACCAAGAAATGGCTTAGCCCCACCATTAAAAATGATGTTAAAGTAAGCAAAATAAAGTCTGCCAACTCGCGCGGAGTAAATTGCAGTTAGTAAGATTGATTTCAGTAGCCACTTGTCTGGAAATACCGAAGACCAGAAACGGTTTTGAAAACTTTTGTCACGTAGTGATCGTCTTCTGAATAGAACATCTTTGATAATGTCTTCTGGCCAATCAGAATCAAGATAACGGCGTGGTGTTGTTGCAGGAAGTCCCGACGGAGAATATTTTTGCACATAACTGGTACGCAGGTTATGTGCGTAATCTGAAATGCGTACGTCACTTGTGTCACAAAGCGCATTTGCGTACCGACGTACTTGTGAAGCTTTTCCAGAAGGCGGTTAGATCACCGGACGACAGAGTCGGTCTCCGTGTGCACAGACAGGGCTGCTGTTAACGTCGGTCTGTACAACGGAATTGTGCCAAAACTACGCCAACCGGCTGCGGAGGGAGACTCCCCCCCCCCCTTCATTGGAGAACTGCGCTAAAACAGCTGATCACAACGTTCACACTCTGTGGTCACGAAGTACTCCACTAGCCCCCCCCCCCCTGGCGACTTTCCTGAAGTACTCCCCCGTTGATAGAAATCAACACGTAATGAATTAAGACCCCACGGTTTGATGATTGATAGGTGTGTGGGCTGTCTTTCGTTTTGACACGCAGAAAAATGTTATAATAAACATACATACTGTATGTTAAATGGATATATCCGCCTTCTTTCATTTATCTTTCCATTCCCACAACAATATACATAAAGAAATGACATATTTTGGACATAGTTCGAATGGTGATTAATCATGATTAATTAATTTTTAAGCTGTGATTAATCTGATTACAATTTTTTATCGTTTGACAGCCCTAAAATAAATGTTACTTACTTAAAAAGTTTCTGAGCTATTGAACGTATGTACTGTAGGGTTGAAATTGTGGGAATGGAATAAAAGAAATAAGGTCGATTGGTTTTATTAACTTCAAGGCGAGAGCATATTAAAGGAGGTTTTAGCATGAAGAGAGAGTGAGGTACTTCTTAAAAAGATGGAGAGTGACTGAGTCAGTCTGACTGGAGTAGCAAGGTCATTGCACCAACAGGGAGCTAGTAGGAAGGAGAATTGAGTCTCAGTGGACCATTTACTTTTAATGTGTTCTCATCTGCCTCCACACAAAGCACTGTCAGGGTCTTAAAAAGCCTCCTGGTGCTCTCCATTATTGCCACCGCGAGTCCTCGCTCCCCGAGAATGATCGGTGAGTTCAGCTGAACTGCCTGCCAGGTCCATAATGTTTTGATGTCGTGCAAAACGCACCAATAGTCTGCAGAACAGAGCAAATACAGATATCAGAGCATCTGAGGTAATCAATAAATAGAGGCTGCTCAGGGCCAATATATATAATATATATATCTTTCTGGGAAATATGAAGGAACATTTTGTGCTGCGATGCCTTATCCTGTCCTGACAGAGATGGCAAAAGTGCACACATCCTTTACTCAAGTAGAAGTACAGATACTTGTGTTTAAAAATACTCTGGTAAAAGTAGAAGTACTGACTACACTTCTTTACTCAAGTGAAAGTAAAGAGGCTTTGAAATGTACTTCAGTAAAAAGTACCCATAACTAGCAGCTGTTTTAAAGAGTACCTGACCTCCCTTTATATTAACAATAATGTCATTGTTAGCTAATGAATGTTTCCATGCTGAACAACGGCAACATGACAACGTTTCCATTGGTCCCTCTTCTTTAGAGAAGACCAGGAAATGATGGATACACGGATCGTGTTCAAATCAATAGGCACGCAATGACTCTAAAGAATAATGATCACGCCACCAAACACACATTCAGACTAAAGGAACCAGCTGTTTGGAAAATGAGAGAAGTAGAAAGTACAGGTATTTGGGTTCAACATGTAAGAAGTAGAAAGTACAGGTATTTGTGTTCAACATGTAAGAAGTAGAAAGTACAGGTATTTGGGTTCAACATGTAAGAAGTAGAAAGTACAGGTATTTGGGTTCAACATGTAAGAAGTAGAAAGTACAGGTATTTGAGTTCAACATGTAAGAAGTAGAAAGTACAGGTATTTGAGTTCAACATGTAAGAAGTAGAAAGTACAGGTATTTGTGTTCAACATGTAAGAAGTAGAAAGTACAGGTATTTGTGTTCAACATGTAAGAAGTAGAAAGTACAGGTATTTGTGTTCAACATGTAAGAAGTAGAAAGTACAGGTATTTGTGTTCAACATGTTAGAAGTAGAAAGTTCAGGTATTTGGGTTCAACATGTAAGAAGTAGAAAGTAAAAAGTCGTCAGAAAAATAAGTAGTGGGGTAAAGTACTGATACCAGAAAAATGTACTTAAGTACCGCAACGAAATATTTGTACTCCACTTCTTCACACCTCTGTCCGACAGCTGATGATGGTGGTCAAAGTAAAACAGCCAGAGATATTAATTCATGTGTTTACCGCACAAACATCAGCACACATATTGCCTCAAATAGATCTCAATCATTTGCACAGATGGAAAGCTGATGGACAAAAAAGGGGCTGCTCACCAACTGGAAGCAACTTATTCAGGTTTTGTGGAAATGTGTTTTTCTGCTTCAGCACTTAATACACGATGGCATTTCAATATGATTCACAAAAAATGCAAAAATAATAGGAATAGTCTGGCAGTTCAGTATTTTGTCGTTCGCCATCTTGTTTTTTGTAGAACAAGATATGACTCAACAAGATGGAGAAAAGTACAAGTAAATGCTTAATAGGAAATAATTACAATTTACATTCATAAAGTAAAAAACACACTTTGAACAGGACTAAAAATGAACATGCTTTACTGGAAAAGAGATTTGAAACTAGAGATTGAGACCAAAAAAAGGATTGGGAAAATGTTTACTGAGATACATGAGGTGAGAAGTTAGGACATGTATGTGAAAGTGTATTGTTCTGGTTTAAAGATAACTAAACAACGATGGCCTTAAAGGTGGGGTAGGTAATTTTGGAGAAACCAGCTTGAGTGCGCTGGAATTTGAAAATACACAACCGGAGAAAATCTGCCACGTTCTTACAGAGCCCCTCCTCCAACACACACGAACGCGCACATGACCAATGAGGGCACGAGATAAATGTGTGCACAGATGGAAGGCTGACAGGCAGGTAGGCCATCCAGTTAATTTAGCCGGGCCGGCTCAGATGATTGGTCGTGCTTTTTACAGCGCCACGGCTTCCACAGATGACATTTTTTAATGGATTTATTGTCAAAGCACTTCAGATATTCATTGCTATCGGGATGTTAAGAGCATTCCATGGAATATAACAAAAAGTGTATCTGAAGTGAATTACCTACCCCACCTTTAAGGTTTTAAGTTGTGAGACAAAAACACGGAGAAAACGCCCTGTAGCATTCCCTGCTATTTTACTATAAATGGGAGCATAATTGACTAAAGAACTGATCATGCTGTATTGAAAAAATACTTTAAAGAAGCAATTGAGACCATAAACGTATCATGATAATGTTTTCAAGGCTCATAAATCCATGTAACTTTCTCATAGACTTCTATGCAATTTTTCGCAACCAGAAAGGTCGCCCCCTGCTGGATATTAAAGAAAATGCAGATTAAAGGCATTTCCTCATTGACATCACTGGCTCTATCCACGAAGGGACCATGAAACAAAAGGCATCTGAGGCGACACTGAGACTGGATGAAGTGAGATTGTTATGCCAACAATTACACAGAATAAAGGAGAGTTGATGCACTGTTTAAGTAATAAGCCGTTTCTCTCCAACAAAAGAGAGGAGAGAAGCCGTTGAATAGCATCAATCAAGATCCTCTGCATGTATGAGAACATGGCTGGAGCTCAGAGCGGATTCGGAGCTGCGTTATTCAGCTCTGCCAGTTATCACTGACATGGAGGACAGAGAAGCGACTCCTCCTACTTTATACAAAACCATGATTGATGCTTTTTGTACACATAAAACATCCCACATGAATAATAAGCAGGAGCTTTATTAGCGGCCATGAGAGAAAAGGAGGATGTGTTGTGCGGAGGGAGGCGATGGACACTGTGGAGGTCAGGCTCACTTCCTCACCTGGGAAGAAGTTACCTCTGAGGAAATTAATGGTGTGTGGGAGATGGACCGCAGGAAGATGAGAGATATATCAAGAGAGTAAAAAGAGTTTCCAAGCCACTGCCATCACACATTAAGAAGGAGAACGCAGGAGAAGGGATAAAGCTGATTTCAGTGAGCCTGCAGATATCATGTTTGAACACGATTTAGTGTAATACACCTTCAGTAAAGCTCCGACTACCTGATTAGACATCTGTCAGACTGTTCATCAGCTCACAGCAGCACGTTCTTGATAATTGTCCTAGTGAGCAATCACATATTATAATAAAGAATGCATGTAAATTCATGGATTATGGAAAAAAGAATGTCATGCAACCATGGAACAAATTGGGTTTAAATAGGTGGATACATGATTGTTTCTGCTCCCTTCAATCTCACAAATACGACATGATAAACTGTTGCCTACAGTAGCGGCAGTGACTCATAATCTGCTGTATAAAAGCAGAAGCTCAACTAAATGTCAACAGAAAGCCCCCAGAATGCCGCAGCACAGCTTTAAATGGTTTTTCTAATCCTGGGTGAAACAGCAGAGCCTTCAGTATTTTTCACCCCGCGATCCTCAATGCGTCTTTTGATTGTTAGAGTAGGGGGGGGGGGGGGGGGTGCTTCATTAGTATGCATCTTTAAAGGCTCAAGGGCTGCCTGCAGATGTGGGAGTTGAGGCGGGGGGCGTGGGAGAAGATGGGTCAGTCACATGGCCGGCACTTCTCACTGCATGCAGAGAATCTGAAGCAAACGCTGCTCTCCCTCCAACTTCTCACATGGCAGCCTTGACCTACTTTCCACAAAGACAGGCTCATGCAAACTTGATGATATGCTTTTAACGGAGGAGCCTTAGGTTGAGCATCGTTCGGTAAAACTGCACGACGCGTGTTAGCAACTCCGTCCTGGGTGGTTAGACTACATTTGTGTTGATGACACCCGAGGAAACGCAATCAGGGCTTTGAAGGTTGTCAAGAGCTTCCCAAACCCCGACAGAAAAGCGCTTCATTTCAAAGTCATTTTATATGCTCATACAAGCCAATAATTAATGGATGCATCTGAAAGCTACCTCATAAAACTGCAATGGGATACATCAGAAATGTCCTCGTTGTTGCATAGCAAGGCCTGGACTCCTAAAAGTACCTTAACCAATACATTGAAACTTCATTAAGAATTATATTTCCAAGGGGAATGTATTTGTTCCCGGGTTATGTTTGGAAATACATTTCCAATATGGTCTGTGGACTCTTGTTTGTGTCCCAGTTGAAAACCAAAAATCCAAGCTGTCTAATTAAATGAACGTCCGTTAAATTATGTATCAAACGTATTTATTTTAAGCCAAACAGAGTTATTTTACCAACCCTTACAAATAAGTTTTATTCCATTTATGTTAACCACGTGTTTCTTATTCTGAACGTAATTGGCCGAAACACAACTTTGTATGGATAGGATTGATCTAGTCTGCATTACCAAGATCTGCATCTACACTAGACTCAATTCTAATTTCTGAATTATGTTAGTGGCTTAGTTAGCAGGTTGCAAACGTTACAAACGTACCCCATACTTAATTTAATGTTATTTTGGTATCGACACAAAGCATTCGATGCACAGAGAATCAAAAGCTGCTAGGTACCGAAAGTTGACAAGACATCCCCGGCCAACTTGTTTATTCATTCAAAAGATTAACTCGTTCTTTAGATCTTATTGAGCCAATGTTGGTCTACATGTATGTTTAGATGGGCTTTAACATTTGAGAACAACATTCAAAAGTCAATCCATTAACCACTTTCTAAAGACTTCCTTTCAAATGACATTTGCTGCAGTATTGCATTAGATTTAGAGTGTGATTTCTTGTTTTGGATGAGCTTAGATACAAAGCAGATATCTGAGGCTGAGAAAGGTGTAAAGCTCCTTATGAGCAGCTTACAGAGGTATCGTTTATTTGTGCCTTCAAATGATACTACAACATCCAAAAAAATGCAGATATCAAAAAAGAAAAACCCCAGCGGGCTTGTCAAAACATCTCACCCCTAAAAAAAAACGTATAAAATGTAAACGACTGAGGATCTATCAAGGTGACAAGGAAAAATAAATCAAGACTACAAAGGGATACATGTGAGCTGGGCATCAGAAACCAAGACTTCACAACTTCACATTGCAGAGAGAAGAACAAAGACATGGATGAAGAGCAGCAGGGAGGAGGTGGGCTAAATACATAAACTAGCAGTAAAACAGGAGTGTTTGAGTCTGAATCAAAGTGTGTGAGTATTGTGTATAACCGAGGAGTCACACAACCCTCTATTCATCCATTTAACTTCCCAGATAAGGGGGAAGAACAAAACACTGAATCAAGACGACTGGGAAACCATGAAGTTGTAAATGTTTTTCCAAATATATGTTAATCAGAATATCTGAAAGCCATGCAACCTGTAGGCAGGTTATAACCAATCAAACCAGATACAAAAAGTGTCCAAAAGTTGTCTGTTTTTTCACATATTGAGGAGGTATACAACACTTTTCTTCTACAAAAAATCCCAGAACTATCGTTTTAGTGTTTGGAGCGTTTCCAATAAACAACTTTAATTTACCAAATCCAACTGGTTTTATGTTACTTTCCCTTTTTCCCCTGAGCTGGGACATAACCATTGGGTTAGAAAAATGTAACCTACTAATGACCTAACTAACTAACAATCTTTGAATGACTTAAGTGAAGCCAAAGCAGAAGTACGTTGAACCTGCATTCTCTCTAATATCCAGCAGGGGGCGACTCCAATGGTTAAAAAAAGTCAATTTAGATAGAAGTCTATGAGAAAATTCACTTCTAATGACCCTACTTTAACTCAGTTTTGTTTCCAAAAGATATTCATGAGAATATCGGAAACTCATACAGTCAACCTGCAAGAAGGTTACAATCAATCAAACATGATAGTAAAATGTCCCAACACATATTTCTGTTACATATTTTGGAGGTACAACACATTTCTCTCCAGCCACGAGTATCCAGCACTATTTTACCTACACACCTTAGCATTAATGTGATGCATGCTCATTTAAAAAGGATCCCAAGCAAGTGGCAACCTTCGGGTCTTAAAAGTAAGGCCGATGTTTGTACTAATGTTTGTACTAGTGTTTTACTTCTTAAATGTTTTTGAAATATGTTGAGATTTGACGGAGCAGGGTGTACTTGTACTTTTTTTTAGTCCTTCTATTAGAGATGTGTCTGTTGTTTGTGTTTGTTCTTAGAGTGTGTCAGGATGGATCTCTTGTCTTTTTCTCTGCAAACAAAATCTACCTACGGGTACAAATAAAGAACCTGAACCTGAACCTGATGAGTAAGTGCTTTAAACCTGCATTCTTTCTAATATCCAGCAGGGGGCAGCTGGTTTCAGAAAGACGTCTAGTTGTATAAAAGTCTATGAGAAAATTATGCTACTTCTCACTTAAATCAGTAAAGATTTTCCTGATGAATCTATGGTCCAATTCTGGAGATTTAGTCTTCTTCTGTCTTCTTTAACATGCTGTTCATTTGATAAAGGATGGTCCCATTTATAGTTGAATAGATGATAAAGCAGGGCATGCATTATGGCAACGCACATTGTGATTGACAAGTCGCTACAACACACACATTAGCATTTGTCATGCTAATGCTATCTGGCCTCTCCAGGAACTACCCTATCAGCCAAATATGGTCAATTATAGCTCCATAAAACTAAATGCCAAAACACCAAACAAGGGGGTTCAAACCTCTAGTCCACAAACCAGAAGGCGATCTCAGAGTAACTAGGTTTAAGAAGGCTATGGGCCCAATCCTTCAGCTTTACTTGAACTACATCCAGAATTTAAAGGGGCCCACCACTGTTTTTACAGATTTTGATTAGTTTACAGACAGCCTGTAGAAGTTGAAGCAGAGGATGGACAGTTTACATTCTTCTGTAGCACCAGATAGAGATATCCCCTGATGATGAACCCTTATGATGAAATCCAAATTAGTAACATAACGTCATGTTACAAACTGAAGGTGTGGGGAATGAAAAAGATGTAGGGATCGTCTTATGTTAGACAATACAAACTGCATTATGAGAAATGTAAGTTCCAGCAATGTTGTATCTACTACAGAATAAGTGCCCCTATAATTAAATGATCCTAATGTTCGATATATCTTTTTGCGTTGTTGGGTTAGCGAGGCAAAGAAAAGGACTGAATGGAAATAAAAAAGTTAACAGGAAGTGTACTGGTATCTTTCCATTCAGTAGACTTATGCAATAAATATGCACTTGGCCTCAGTCACACATTATGTGGGCTGCATTTATAAATGCGCTGCATTTATAAATGCAGCTCAGCGTCTGAACCGCGGGACACTTGCAGCCCACACAAGTGACCTATAAGCGGACTTTGGAAAACATTCCTGTGTAAAACAGGTTTCTTTGGCAGCCTCAGCTAACCGGCAGGTTTCATATGAAATGTGTATTTGAAGGTGTCCACAGCTCGATATGTTCGAGCGAGGCTGAGCTGTTTTAAAATGTAAAAAAGAAAAGAAAGAGGAAAAACTTCTTCAACAACTTTCTTTAAGGCAGCAGAGTGACTGGCATTGAGCCAGAGATCGAGGCAGTTGAAGAAAGTGATGCCTTGTGAAATAAGCAGGCGTTGGATGGATGGATGTGACAGCTTTGATTTGCTTTTTCTCACATTCCCTGTCCTGTTAGATGTCCCCTACCTCATGATCCCATCCTATGGCATCTTACATTTGAGCTTCTTTCCTTTCTTTTTCACGGGAGACTACTCTTTTGTATCCTTTTAAGATTGCCTTTGGTTCAATGTTACGGGAATAAAGCACGTTTATTCCAAAGTGTGACTTTCACATCATTTGAAATTGATACCTTCAGAATCTAAGAGATTAGCTTAAATCCTGGGAAATTAGACGACAGAAGATTTTATTGACTGGATAATCAAGATTTTAAAGAGATCAAACGATAAACTTCAAGCCGCATTTGGCAAAGTAGATAAACGCCGAAGCATTTCACAGCGTGGAAGTCTCAGTTTGTTTGCAGATAAACAGATGGCATTTTAACAAGTCCACATAAATCTCTTTGATTGAAGGAAGAGTTGGCATTAAAGACGCAGAGAAACAACTATGATGCCTTTGGAAGAACATTTCCTATTTCAAAGGCAAATAGAGGACATCTGATTTTAACATTCACATTCAAAGAGAGCAGAATCTTATAATGGCTGTCAAAGATAAATTAAATATTACAATTAATAAAATACAGATAAGTGGCATCACAATATATCAACAGGAACGGGGATGTGGATGTCCTTTGCCTTGATGGATGTTAAATGTACACTTTTTGTGAGTATTATTGCCTCTTTCCTCATGACAGGATGTTTACAAGACGTTTGTTAAATCTTTGGGGAAACTGTGAGGTGTTGGGATGCTTTGGGTTTTGAGACAACATGTGCTATACTGTGGTCTGATATTTGTGCAGAGTTTGACATGTTTCTTTCTCATTTATGTGTGAAAGGGTAATAATTCTCTGTGTTCATCGAAGAAATAGAAACCAACATGTAGGGTCATTCGGGGTTATTTATAGAAAATTGTCTATTGCTGTTTGCTGTTATTTTACAACACACTTCATTGGGGTCTTTAGAGCTTTTACGCTTCACTGAATACAGAAAATAACCCAAACAAAGTTGTCTCTCTGTCGACAGCAATGTGCATCAAGCATTTACTTTTTTAATTCCACCCATCGACCCTGGATCTCAATAGTTCACAGCGTTACTCCACTGCTTGTTTCAGTAGTTAGGGCACAACCTCAACTCAGTGTTATGCCGAAATCTTTGCAGTTGGTACACAAATAATGGTGTCTACTGTATGACCACCTGCTACGATTATTTGGATAGGAATGTCCATTCTACGCGTCTTATATTCCTTTGCTGCTAACCTTAATTCAACCGGGACATGATTTTATCCCGGCTCAAATTATTATTCAAAGCAGTGTTTTAATATGTTTTAAGGCATGTCTAGAGGGGGTCTTTAAATATAACTGACAAACCATACAATTATGATAGGTATTTAAGTCGCACCATTATATTTTGCAACAGTGTGATATCAAAAATTAAAACATTTTTGCCAGATCTGATTATAAGTGTGCCGAATAATTGTAATTATATCACTTCCTTCTGAAATTCTGTATCGTCCACTGGCATGTACGGTACATCAAACCATATTATTATCACTAAAATCCACATTATTTTTTAACCAAAATATCCTAAAATCACATATATAGTGTTAAGATGTCCTGATCTTAGATGGAAATGTGTTCTAAGTTAATGAACTACTTGAGTACAGACTAGTTCCTGTAGGATTTACATTATAGAGATATAACATTATATGACCATTCAAAAGCACAGGTTTAGATTGACTATAACCCTTATTACCTAATCAAAGATGTACCTTTTAGTCTCTCTCACAAATGGATGTAATTGCTCATTTTCAGATTGCCACGTGCATGTTGTTGAACAAAAATAGGAGTTAAAGGATGCACTTAAAAGGAAAGTAGAGGAGGAAGGCAGAAGGTATGTAGTTGATGATACAGTGATGACTTGTACAGATTGGTCTGATTCTCTTGCCTCTCCTTATAAAGAATGAGGCCAGACGTCATCACTAGAGGTGACTCTCTGATTGGTTTCTGCAGGGAAAGCACACCTGCAGTCAGAGCTGCACTTACACAAACCTGTCAAATGCTTCAGCTGCTTTTCTCCGAGTATCACAGCAAGGCCTTATCTTATCCACTTCAAACAGCGATGCCTCTTGTGATGAATCTCTAATGCGAGAGAACTGGAAAACTATTATCTCGACTTGGCAGCTTTTCTTTGGCTGGCCAATCGTCCCACAATTTCCCCTCGCTCTTGTTCCCCATCGCCATAAATTGTACGCATCTCTCCCTGTTTCCCCCTGTGATGAGCAAACAGACCTCCTGTTAGCAAAACGCTCGCTTCTAACATCTCACAAAGAGAGGACAATTTGTACTGGCCTCGCTCAGACTGCTCAGTATTACTATGGTTACTGCTTATTGTGTTTCAAAGGCATGTTTTCTGGCCACCACAAAGCATTTACCTGCAATTAGTTCATTAATGTTTCAATTAGCACGTTCATATTTATAGATATGCATGTGGTTTGTGGCTATTATCGTGTGTTGCATGTTTCAATCACATAATTAACATACATAGAGCAACACATGTATATTTAACTGTGACGATGCATGTGTGAGTGTGTTTTGAATGAATCTCCCTCAGATGTGTGAGCTGATGTGACATTGGGAGCTTTGTGTCTGATAAGCTGTCATTGAGCTGCCGGTGGATGGAGGTTGCTGTCCATGCTGAGCAGCAAGAAAACAAGCGGCATGTTGGCGAGGGGCCATAAAACGCACAATTATTCCTGGGTCAATGCATCAGGGGTTTCTCAAAGACAAAAAGGCAATCAATGAGTGGCTTTGTGCTTATTACATTTGGGCATTTTGCAGGAGGCAGTTTAATTCCGGCTGAGAGAGAGAGGATAAATGGCTGGGAGGATTTACAACGGGGAAATCTTTATCCTAGAGTCAGCGTAGGGTCCGGCTAATCACTGATAGGGCACTGTGACTTCTGACCTTTCACCTCTTTATCATCCTCTGCCTCTTTTGGGGCTGAGCTTTGAACTGACGCTTATTCCGGAGCCCTGATTTGACTAAAAAACTCTGATAAAACACTCCCATAAATGATTCCAGTGTTGTGGTTTAAAGAGCCCTGGTTGGTGGTGTATAGGAGGGTACCAGGCTACCCTCTAGTGGCACAGGGAAGCGATGAACCGTGTCCCTAAATAAGTTGTTGTATGCCTCAAAAGGATAAAAGGGGTAAACGGGATACTGAAAACCGATGGGAGGAAAAGTCCTTCGTGGCGTAAGGCGGCGCCGTGTTGGGAAATCCTTCCAGTGCGAGATGTTTACTTTATATGCAAATCAGACACCAGAGGTCTTATTTTAAGGCCTCATTTTTCCCCCTGACTTTTCAAGAAAGAAAGCTTTGATGTTGGCAGGAAGGATCGATGCCAGGGAGAGAAAGAGGGGAGGAGGAGGGAGGGGGCAGGATGGAAATGTAGGCTGCTTCCAAAGGAGGGGTTTGGAGAGCCTTAAATCATGGATCCTAAGCTTTATGAAACACAAGTGTCCATGGGGGGCTACAAGGGACGTTATTTAATGCCCCCCTTCCTCCCCCTATAGTAGCTACGCATCATCTGCAAATAATAAAGTTTGTAGGGTCGCATCGCTTTTCCCAAAGGATGCTGGGTACACAACTGTTTTGACCTTACTGCGCCATTTATTTCTGTTTCATTTAGCCCAAGCTGTCGGAGCAGTTGCGGGGTGAATGGGTGATGTGAGGTTTCTCCGCAACATCCTTCTGTCATTTCAGGCCTGCGGAGCCGCTGCGGAGGAGCAACTTTATGAGGACACACACACACACACACACACACACACACACACACACACACACACACACACACACACACACACACACACACACACACACACACACACACACACACACACACACACACACACACACAATCCACTACAAAAAGGTTCAAGATCAAGTCGGCTGGTCTGAGAATCTTTGCAGGATGTGTGCAAATAAGCGCATTAACCTCCATGCAACACCGATTATTATACATGGTTTTATCTTGTAAAAAGGCCACTCAACACATAGAAGTCCAAAAACTCTCAGAATAAGAAATAATCAGCCAACAAGTGCAGAGGAAGCAGCAGACACCCTGAAAGCACATCATCAATTAATGATTCAAAACAAAAAAAACGCACGTATGATCCGCATCTACTTACATAGTGGTGATGTTTTTGAATAACTCTGCTATGTCAATACTGGTCCCATTGTTCCCAGTTTCTTGCAGGGCCAGTAAAGGGAAAAACCTGCCGTTGTCGGACTTATTGCAATAGATCTCTATTTGAGAGCAGCTGCAGGTCGGCGGGCAGTCCAGCATGGAGCTCAGATAGTCCTGGAAAACACTCATCAGGAACAAAACCCTCCACCAGCAAATCCGGATCGAGTGAAACCATAGATCCATGTCTCCGGGTTGAAAGGGGGGAGAAGAGGTCCCGATGTCCTCTGTGTTAGAACAGAAACAGGAGAGAGAAGAGCGGAGGAGAGTGGGAGGAAGGGAGGAAGGAGGAGGATGGTGCGTACAGAGGAGGCTCTATGTGAGCGTTTCTGCCGGTAAGGATGGATGCTGTAGTGTCCTTGCGCGTCAGAGATTTGGTGAAAAAAAAAAGAAAAGTCAAAAATAAGAAAGGGACATAATAATGCGAGGCTCCGGTGGTCCTCCTTTCAGCCGCAGACGCATGGTGCTTCCCCCGGAATCCGTGCTGCTGATGCCGTCGTGTCTCTCCGAGCAGGACCAGGACGACTGGCTGGAGCGCAGAGAGAGAAACCAAATGAGAAGTTGGAGCATCAAGTCCCTCCTACCGGCTACAGTCACTCTGACACCTGCAGACACCGCAGGCTCCACCGCGGGAGAGAGGGTGAGCCACAGAGCTAGAGAGAGAGGGGCATCAGGAGAGGAAAACAAGAAATATCCAAATCAAATACAAAATAAATGATAGGGATATTATATTGACAGTTAAGTGCATAAAAAAAGCAATAATCACCATAACTACGGAAGCCCTAGACTGGAGACGTGCGAGATGTGACCATTACACAATAAGAGGTTTAAAGTGTTGTGGTCTGTCTTTTTTACAATAAATATAAAGGACTATTGGAAATATTATAATGTACTTAAACCATGCATATGCTTGACTAGACTGACTTGTACGAAAGTATTTTGTTTAACATCCTTATAAAAAGCTTTGGAATGGGTTTTGATTATTGTCATAAGTTTATATTTGACTTAATTAACATGAACAGTAAATAAATACATATCAACACAATACAATTAATATTTAATATGTATCAACAAATATCGATTTAACAATATTAATAAACACAATTGAAGTCTTTAGACACTATTTACATTATTTGTGTGCAAATTGTGATTCTTTTGACTGATACGATATGATTTACAATTTTGGAGAAAATAATCACCAAAAAAGGTTGTTACAATTATTAGGATGCACTATATATATACAGTACCAAAATACTACACATATTTGTATTTTGACACATATTGCCTTAACAAATATTGGTATTTTTCCGATCTGTTTATTTTGCGATATCAATACAATTGCGTTTAATTGTGCCACCCTATCCTAAACTGCCATGAGTTAAAGATTTGACTACCCCTGTTGACCCATGACATGTTGCTGGGACATGTCTCCATGCTTTAATGTTCAAAAAGCTCTTTATTGTTCTCATACTGCCTGTGCTGCAGCACCTCTGCACCCTCTGTCTGAAACCAGAGCCCAGTCTGCTCTGATCGGTTAGCTGGCCGGCTCTGTTGTGATTGGTCAATTGCTTAGAGATGTCCCGCCCCTTAACCTATCACGTACAATGTGTTGGAGCGCTAGCCAATAGAAGCGCGAGTGTTACATAGTGATGTCACCATCATGGGCTCCCATATAAATACAAATGGTCATTCTCTTTTCTATTACAGCTTGAGATAAATAACACAAAAACGTACGATAATGTCAATAAAATGTCACTCAATCCATAGTCATTAGATCGGTGTAGAGAAATTACGGAAAGATAAATGGTGGTTGATTCAATAAAAGGACTTTTACCAACAATCAACAGAAAAATGATATTTAATGTAAAGTGTAAACTCTTCTCTGTCACATTCACAGTTCATTATTTCTGCATAAAGCCTGTGGAAAAATGTAATCATAAGAAATGACTCTGGAAAAGCTGCAGATAGAGCCATAAGAAATGAATGCAACTGATTATTTCATGTGTAATGTTGTTTTTATAGGCAACAATTTAAGCTTTCTTAGTTCCAGGTTTAATATGTGCAATAAGTTCATTTCAATACGCTTTGCAATAAACATTGAACCAGTCCGACCCTCGACTAGTACCCATTTTTAAATGTTGACCCACTGTGTATTTGAGTTTGACACCCCTGATACAAAGCAAGGCACAATTGTATTTCATTGATCAGATAACGAGAAATAAACATGTGGTTCTATAAACGTAGGTATTTAAAGCGCAAAAAGACAAACATTTCGGCAGAGAATAAACACGAGTTTCAACTGAACATAACATAAAAGAGCTGGGTTGCAGTATAGCTCTCTCTCACATTCATACAGCCTGATATTTGGCTGTAATGATAACAGAGAGCAGTGAATAACCTTTCATTTGATCTATTTATGAGCTTATTTCCATACCACCGACAGGGAATGAAGATCTAATTATCAATAGTCATTCATAAATATTCAAAGGAAGTAATGAAGCAAATTGAACTACAGGTTCATTTCTAGAAGTTAACCAAGGAGGGTTCATAGCACGAACAAATATTACCTTACTGGAATACAATGCACGTTTGTCGTTTCTAAATACGAGGCCAAAGCAGGAGGATTTCAGTGTGCAGAATTAGTTTGAAATCATTTGTTGCTGTAAAAATAACAATCACCAATATAATTTGTACAGGCTGCACTTATCTGAAGCAGCGGGCAAAATGCTCCCAAAACACACAGTGGAAAATCACAGAGGAATGAATGAAGTTCACTAACTCACATCTGTCTTCACTGAAGGACATGTTCTGGACCTATCAATGCATTATAAAATATGTGTTACTAAACGGTGGCCTATCCACTATTCCTTAATCTCTGTGTGAAACGTCACGGGGTTAAGGAATAGTGGATAGGAGAATTCAAAAGGACTTAGGAACAGAGACTGCAGTGCTTTGAGAATCCGACTGTTCTTACACTATCGACGTATTAATGATGCGCCAGCGGACGCCTTGAATGTGTTTTGTACACATGTAAGGTTTTTTACACAGCGAACTGCATGGATGTATAAAAGGACGGCGGACTATTATAAACGCATCTCGATACTTTTCACCGTGCGCTCTTATGGTGTTGTTTTATGCTTTTTGAACATGGACAAAAGTGAAACTTATGCGTGTCACCCAAGCTAAAGGAGGTTATGAAGGAAGTTTCAAAGCTCCTTTCCTATCGTCTAGAGCAGGAAGAAGCATTTGTTTCTATGTTTGCAGATGATTTAACACTCTATGTATGGAGGCGTGTGGTGCAGTGTGTTGGTGTTCGGATCACAGGTTCAAACCCCACTGCAGTCAGCATGTCGTTGTGTCCCTGAGACACTTCACCCCAAATTGCTCCTGTGGTGATTGTCCACAGTATTGAGTATGTAAGTCGCTTTGGATAAAAGCGTCTAACAAGTAACATGTAATGTAATGTATAGAGAATTCGAACAGCTCTTATCATGGCTGCCAATTGGGTACTTCCGGGTCATTTCACTCTAATACTGTGACTAAACTGACAATTCGATCGCAGCCAAAAACATACAACGGCATATAACAGCGCATTGTGTGCTCCTTTAGAAAAAATGAAATGTGGACACGTTTAATCTCCTCTAAAGTTTGTTTGAAAGTTCTGTCTGAGAGATTCTGGGGGCAGATGGCTGATAATAACAGCCACCTGTCAAAGTGCCGCTGACCTGATCTGAGATGAAGTTCCACCTTTTATAAAAACGGATATGAAAGCCCTCGGAGAAAGGTCTTTTCAAGTGTCACCCAGAGCTCTATCAAAACGTGATTGGTTCCTCAGCCGCTTGATCCCATCCTATGTGTCCTCGTCTTTCAAAATACGTCCATGGATGAAGTTGGAAAAAACTTGCTTATCAAGTACATGACAGCTTTCCATCTCCAATCAGATGGGAATGAGTAGAGCCATCCATCACTCTCTTGTTCTATTTAGCCATTAAAATCTATCAGCCGATCTCCTGGACTTTCTTTACTTACCCTTTCAAAAACCTTTCTCATCATGGCGTCTGTCATCAGAGCTACTCTTTCTCTCTCCAGACCATCTGCAGTCTGACGTCTCGCCTCCGACTTCCTCCTTCCTCCCGCTCAATCAATTACCATCCTCCGTTGGCTCGTCACCGGCGCACGAAGCCTGTCTCGTTTAAAACGTGTCTTCACCGTGACATCTACCTACTTTCAGTTCTTTAGCAGCTCGGCTGGTCTGCTAGAATCAATCAGGGACACCCAACATGACTGCACAGCCTTCAAAGGGTCTAGCAGGAGATGAAGGGATGCAAGAGCAGAGCATGGAGTTGGAGAGGACTAATTGAGTGGAGGAAGTTTTCTGCCATGTCTCCGAATTGAGCAACTTAAAAGACGACACGCTCTTAGATATTTTTACACCGGAGCGATAGTGTGCGATACAGAACCGCAGCGTGGACTTTAGCAGAACATCTATTAGCTCGTCCAACAATCTACATCTAGAAAGGAGTACAAAAATCGTTGCTAATGCTTTTCAATAGAGCATTAATATTAAAGTATTTTTAAATGCAAGCGATTAGCATCGTTTTAATCACCGCAAGGTCAGAGACTCGAACTTTAGCCGAACATCGTGCTATCAGTTATCCAAAGAAATCCCCTACCATTAAGGTCACACTTTTATTCTGCACCAAGCTAATGTTAACAGACCCAAATGATATAACTGTGTTTCAAAAGAGCATCAATAATACAACCAGTTGATTAGTAATCATTTTTAGAAAGATTAGCATAGTTGGAAGGACTCGTCTAGAACCATAGCCGAACGTCGTGCTATCAGTTATTAGCTTTTCCAACAATCAGTTTCTATGTAAAGAAGTACAATGATACTTTGATTCTGCACAGAGTTCATGGATGCAAAATACTGTCAATGCTTTTTAACAGAGCATACATATTTAAATCTGTTGAATAGCAATCATCTTTAGAACGATGAGCACAGTTCACTGCAAGGACTCAGACTCTGACTTTAGCCGAACAATGGCTATCAGTTGTTAACTATCCCAATAATCTGCTACAATAACAAGGGGTACGATTACACGTTTACCCTGCACAGAGCTAAGGTTAAGAGAACCACATTTTGAAAAGAGCATAAATAATATTAGCACATTTGGACTCACAGCAAGGAGTCAGACTCGGGGTTTAGCAGAGCAAAGCTAAATGCTATAATAATTCCCAAAAGCGCTTTTATAGTAAAATCTGTGAAATGTAAATAATTATTTTGCATTGTTGGAAATAATTCAGCACAACCGCTTCGTGTTTCATTTTACCATGACTGTAGGAGTATACCGGGCATAGTTAGGATGCCACCTGGGCGCCTCCCTAGGGAGGTGTTCCAGGCACGTCCAGCTGGGAAGAGACCAAGGGGTAGACCTCGGACCAGGTGGAGGGATTATATCTCTTCGCTGGCCTGGGAGCGCCTTGGGATCCCCCAGTCAGAGCTGGTTGATGTCGCCAGGGAAAAGGAAGTTTGGGGCTCTCTGCTGGAACTGCTACCCCCGAGACCCGACCACGGATAAGCGGAAGAAGATGGATGGATGGATGGATGTAGGAGTATATAGATGAGTTAAAAAGTTTGCAAAAGTTGTAGCTGAACGTTTCTCGCTATGTTCAGCATCAACAACTTTTTCATACTGAACTGTTCGGAGGTTTTTCAAAGAGCCTGATGCTCTGAGTCTCTGTTGGCTTCTGACCCGCTGACTGCTGGACTGATGTCTTTCCAGCTCTTACAGAGAAATCTGTGCTGCTGTATTTTATACAATTTGCATCATGCTTTTTTTGTTTGCAAAAAACGGCTGTATATTAAGGGGGAGGAGGAGGAGGAGGAGGAGGAGGAGGAGGAGGAGGTGTAGGTACAAATAATTTAAATGTTTCACGAGAAAGGACTTAAATAACCCAAGATATTTGCAGAATTTACTGGGAAAAGCCAATGTTCGAGACCAACTAAGCAAGAAATGGCCTGAAGTATCAAAAGCAATTGAAAAAATAAAGCAAAATCAACTTTTTGAGGCTGGTATACTTCACATACTTGCCTTCCCTCAGTGTTATGTGTTTTGTCTCTCAGCAGAGGTAGCGTCACACTGTTTTCTGTGTATTGCTTGCAGGTAATTACAGTCTTACATTCTCTTCTGTTCTGCACAACGGGAGTCAAGAATAATCTTTTATGTGACCTTACAGAACCGTGATTTTTCTTCCGTTCCTCATATACAACATGCAAATTAAGCCTATAGCCGAAGTTCATTCAGGAAGGCATTTATAGAGTGGTGCAGTGATGATGTGTTTTTGTAGGCACGGTAACATGACTTCACGTCTCCACCGCTAAGCTAAAGGCGGATAATGTTGGGTTATAAAGGAACTACAGCACGGTCACATGACTTCACGTCACCACCGCTAAGCTAAAGGCGGCGAATGTTGGGCTATAAAGGAACTACAGCACGGTCACATGACTTCACATCTCCACCGCTAAGCTAAAGGTGGCTAATGTTGGGCTATAAAGGAACTACAGCACGGTCACATGACTTCACGTCTCCACCGCTAAGCTAAAGGTGGCTAATGTTGGGCTATAAAGGAACTACAGCACGGTCACATGACTTCACGTCTCCACCGCTAAGCTAAAGGTGGCTAATGTTGGGCTATAAAGGAACTACAGCACGGTCACATGACTTCACGGCACCACCGCTAAGCTAAAGGTGGCTAATGTTGGGCTATAAAGGAACGACAGCACGGTCACATGACTTCACGTCACCACCGCTAAGCTAAAGGCGGCTAATGTTGGGTTATAAAGGAACTACAGCACGGTCACATGACTTCACGTCACCACCGCTAAGCTAAAGGTGGCTAATGTTGGGTTATAAAGGAACTACAGCACGGTCACATGACTTCATGTCACCACCGCTAAGCTAAAGGTGGCTAATGTTGGGTTATAAAGGAACTACAGCACGGTCACATGACTTCACATCTCCATCGCTAAGCTAAAGGCAGCTAATGTTGGGTTATAAAGGAACTACAGCACGGTCACATGACTTCATGTCACCACCGCTAAGCTAAAGGTGGCTAATGTTGGGCTATAAAGGAACTACAGCACGGTCACATGACTTCACGTCACCACCGCTAGCTAAGCTAAAGGCGGCTAATATTTGGCTGTAAAGGAACTACAGCAAGGTCACATGACTTCACTTGAAAATTGTTAACCACAGACATTATTTCAGGCTAACAATCAAGAAGACATTAAAAAAAACGTTTACTTCAAGACAAGGGAACAGGAAGGGCTAAAATTATAACTAATTTCCGGGTATTAGGACTCATTCCTGCACCTCTCTGTCTCATAACTTAGCTGAGCGTTCACTGGTTCAGTTTCCCCTATCACATGACTGCTGTCAATCTTTTTAAACTCTTCTCTCTGCTGTTGTCAGTTTTCATCTCAGTGCAGAATCGATACTTCCCTCCAGTTTTCATCACAACTAGTTCCCAGGTTTCCTTCCATCACCAGTTCAATCAGGAGAGACTTGTTCTTAAGAATGCACAGATGAATGTAATGGTGTTTGCGTGGAGTCACCTGCAATGACAGCTGTCAGGAGGGGAGAGAGCAGATTTAAAGGTTTGACGATGCGCTCTGATTGGCTTGTGGGAATAGACACGAAAGTGATCGCTGATTGAGAGAAAGTAGTAAGATGGAAATATGTGAATGGCAGATATAAAGACGGTCTTCCTGGTTGAACTTGCGCTGAGCTTCATATGTTCATTCACATCACATCCATCAGATCTTCAGACGTTTCCATTCATCTCTTCACCACTACCAGCGTCTATACTCTACAGCAGTGTTTCTCAAACTTTTTCATACCAAGGACCACTTAACCAATAAAAAAACACTCGCGGACCACCTAACTCCACAAATATAAAAAAACACATTGTTTTTCTAGAACAGATTACAAATCGCCTGAAAATGGCACAAACAAGTGGCAACATGTGTGATGAAGGTGTTGCGCTGGGCTATTTCATGCAATCGAAAGTGAAACTTAACCTCGCTCCATTGCGGAGATATTCCCGCGAGGGTGCGGAAAACTTAAATATATTTATTTATTTCAAATGTGAAATGTTACCAATATACTCACGGACCACTAGGGGGCGCTCACGGACCACCAGTGGTCCGCGGACCACACTTTGAGAAGCACTGCTCTACAGGGTAATATTCCTATACTCAAAACAACAGTTTGAAAAATATATATTGGCCTGCAGATAATTGTACCAAAAAATGCCCTGGGTTTGTATAGGCCTAAAAAAAAATATTTGTGTGAATCTCCATCTACCTTTATGAGCGATTCAAAAGATAGGAAATTAGCGATAATATTATGTTTTTGTCCTATACTATTTAAGTTTTGTATGAAAAAATAAGAGTTTGAACAAATATATTGACCTGTGAATAATCACACACAGAAAAAAGTCCTCAACATGTAAAGACCTTGGAAAGCCATATTTTTCGACACATTATGCCCCCAAACAACATCTTTCTAATGTGCCATATTTGAGTTGTGTATGTATTAACGACAAAAACAACAGTGCAAAAGCACACAACAACTAAATGCACACTGTACGATGAGATAAAGTTATCTTTTCTGAATCTTCAAATCTGCTTATCTGTTTGAAAGTTTGGAAAAATTGACTTTTTCCGGACAAAACGTATGTGTCACTAGCTTGAAAATATAAACAAAATAAAGGGTAGACAAATAACATGTGTGTTATTCTTCTTTTTGGACAACAAGTTGACCCATCAGCAGGATATCTACCCTCCAGCTGCTGATGAGGGTCTGCTGTTTGTCTCGCTTTGCCAGGCTTCCTCAGATAACCACAATAAAGACCTCCAAATTGACAAAAAGCAATAACACCAGAGTAAACATTAACAAAGTGTTCTCCTACAGTATCAAGGAGAGCGTTTTGCTTCCTCATAATCCCATCTGGTCAAGATCAAATGTCCAATTAAAATATAAAGTCAATTTAGATATTGCATTATCAAGATCATAACTTGTTTTAAGAGATTAGGGAGTGCTCTTTCCTGTGTCCTGCTCAAGACTAATGGAGGAACTCATCTCATTCGATCAGCACAAACTTGGAGGAGAGGCACTCGGGATGAAAGTTCTCACTCCCGCCTCACTTTTTGGCTAAGTGATTTGTCCCAGACGTCATTTGTTTGGTTCCTGTTGTCCCCGAATCTATCTCATCTCACTAATTCACACAAAGAAAGAGGAGCATGCCCAAACACAGAGCAGATGTTCAGAAGCTTTCCATAAAGACGTATGACTGTCCTCCGCCCAGCGCACACGAAGGACAGGCTGTTTCAGATGAGAGAGCAGAACAGTGATTAGTGACTAATGTTTAATTCAAAGCACTGTTTCAGGTAGTCTGTACAAACGTAAAAATTTGATTTCGAAGAGGCTTAGAATCAGAAATTCTTTATTCGTCCCACAGCGAGGACATTAACATTGTCACAGCATAAGGACAGTGTAGATAAAAGGCAAATACAATGAATAGACATATTGGTAATAACAAACACATCAGATCAGTATAGTAAAGATCCAAGGTATCAAAGTAGAAGCATTTTAAGATTTGGTGAACATATCCAGCCAGTGATAAACGTATTAAAGGAGCCCTATCATGCTCCTTTTCAGGTTCATATTTGTACTGTGTGCCTTTTTAGTTTTTATATATTTATTTATTTAAATTGGTGTAAATACTTTTTCAATGTTAAATTTGTTTTCTAAAACAATATTTATTTTTATAATCGTTATATTTTTAACTTTTTTTTTTTTTTTTTTGTATATCTAAATCTGGTGTAAATACTATTATTTTTATAATTATTATATTCTGACCTCTTACAACTTATTTCTTATGTTGTTTATGTTTGCACAACCAACAAAGCAAATGTGTGTTTAAACGTTTTTAAAATAAAAATAAAACTTGATCCTGATTCTAGTTATACTCTAACATGTTTACATTTACATGCTTTAACGTTCAAAAAGGTATTTCTTTTTGGATGGGAGATATCTTTTCTTCCCAAGCGTCTCCAGGTCAGTTGAGGATGCAGACTCTACAATAAACACACACACACACACACACACACACACACACACACACACACACACACACACACACACACACACACACACACACACACACACACACACACATACACACACACAAACACACACACACATATGTATACATCACTTCAGGGGACATTACATTGACTTACATGCATTTCCTGGAGCCTTATCCTAACCTTAACCATAACCAACACATGCCTAACCCTAAACCTAACCCTAACCCTTACCCTTACCCTTAACCTTAACCTTACCCTTACCCTAACCCTAAACCTAACCAAGTCTTCATCCTAAAATGAATGATTCCCCTCATGGGGACCTCCATTTTGTCCCCATAAGGGAGGCGAGTCCCCATATGTGACTGTGTAAACGGATTTAGGTCCCCACAAGTATAGTAATGCTAGGCCACACACACACACACACACACACACACACACACACACACACACACACACACACACACACACACACACACACACACACACACACACACACACACACACACACATAGAGACACAGCTCAACAACAGCCCCTATGGTTCTTTTGTTTCCACATCCATTTGCTGATGTCATTCAAAATGCTACAGTCAATTAGTCAAGGTGCATTTCACAGTGTGTTCCTGACCTGAGATCTGCTGAGAGTAGAAGGATGTAATCCCCTCAGACTGGTGACACTTCATGTTTCTCTGAGGAAATGTAGGATGTAATGATTTATTTTTTCAAATGTATATCATTCAGTACCATTACAATGAGATGTAACCATGCTGCAGTCAGAGCATCGGAACATGGGGACTCTCCTGCAACAGAGACAGGTTCAAATGAAAATATGACAATATCATCACATTGCAATTCAAGCAGGATATTTATAACGTTTGTGGTTCACGATAAATATTATGGTCTACAGATTAAGAGTGTGCAACTGGCTTCATCCTTTCAGTAACCAAAAATACAAATATAGGTTTTAGAAATGGATTAAATGGTGTTCTGCTAACTTGCTTTTAATCCACAGTAGAAACCATATATATTCAAAGTAAGGAACCCTACACATGCCACACATTTTGCAATTTTGCACCCTCAAATAATCACTTTTTAGCAAAGGTCGAATAATATTTCATGAGGTATATCTAATTATAAAATCATAGTTTGTTGTATACTCAAGTGAGCTCAGCCTGTGAATACAATTAACTTGCTCTTAATCTAACTGAAGCCTTTTGTCACATCTTTGCTTACTAAAAATAACAAAATTTTCTTTATTCAATACATCACAAGGACTGAAACTAGTACAATATGTAATCATCCCTTCGAGGTTTTTTACCATATGTGTTTGCATCGTAATCAACATGCTGCTGTACACTTCTAAAGATGAATTTCTTAAACCAAAAGTAAAAATAATAGCAAGGAAGGGATTAACGTAAAGTTGATGTGATGCATATCCTGCTAATTAGCTTCCTATCCACAGTTATAATCAGGCTGAATAATATTTTTGTTCCCTCAACTAATTTATGTTTATTGTCACAGTTGTTACTTTTCAGCAATAGTTGCATAACAATTTGAATGTTTCAATTGTTTGTATTTACCTGAATGAACCTTTTGCCACATCTTGCATTAATGATAGGACAAACCTTTCTAAATTCAGTGCATCCCCGCGCTTCATGTTGCATTTAGCTCTGCAACAACAGGAGAGGGCAAAGGTTGCTTTATTCAAAGTGTTTCTCTTGGCCACTGGGAGGAAGGCGACTCTGGGGGAGTTTGTGTCTGTCGTCTATAATTAGGAGCCATTCTCCTCAGCTGGATGTTATTTCGCCCACCGGCTGTGAAGTCACAGAGGGAGGCTTCAAGGTGGTCGTTCTTTAAGATCAACCTACGCAAACACACCATCACCATGAGAAGAAGCACTCCCCACGCACACGAAGATAAGTGCCAAATTAATTTGTCAAACTGTGAGATTATTATTCTATTTGCCATGATTGTGAACCCGGAAATGTTAAGTAGCATTGTGTCCGATATAATGTATCCTGTGTGCCCAAAAACTTGAACATTTGATTCAAAGTGCATCAAATTAGCCCACAAGGAGTTCAAGTATTGCTACTTTTTTCCATTTTGGCAGGTTAGAATAACAGGTTATACTGTATGTCTCTCAACATACATGAACAGTTAATACTGCTTTAAATCGAAGCTAAAAACATAAATGTATTCTCTAGCATTTAACACCTTAACTGGCTGATAGTGCCCATGCCTATGTACTTGTTTATTTGTGCATATGAGCTGTGGTTACGTGTTTTTTTTTATTTATTTGATGAAAGGTTATGTTGGCTACCTGCTTTGTTTTGTACAGCACTTTGGTCAATGTGGGTTGTTTTTAAATGTGCTTTATAAATAAATGTGAGTGATTGATAAACAGTTCCATGTGAACAACCGAGTGGTGCAGGAATGAGCTGCATCTTCACTTTTCACATTGCCATTGAGACAACTGTGGTGTGGATGTCTTAGTTTAAGACAAAGTCACTATATAGTGTGTCAATTAAAGCCAATCATTCTTATTGTAAGCTTTCTTTGCTAATTATAAATCTTAATTTAAGAAATACATTCTTACAGTCAACTCAACCAAAAGACCAAAATACTCATTTTAAGTTATTCTTTCTTAAATAATGCAGGAATCATTGCTTGTAATAAGCATTTTTGTCTAGTTTCAAGGCCCATTACGGTCTTCCAGTAGCTAGATTTTAATTCTAGTTTTAAGAATTCTAGCAAAGCAAATGTTGTCTTACCCCATTGGCATATTTTTTTTGCTTGATACAGAGAAATCTGACTTGATTCAAGAATATTTTGCTTCTTTTTGGAGGGGCTGTTTTTGCAGTGTAGCGGTGGTGACATGAAGTCATGTGACCTTGCTGTAGTTCCTTTGTAGCCCAACATTAGCCGCCTTTAGCTTAGCGGTGGTGATGTGAAGTCATGTGACCATGCTGTAGTTCCTTTATAGCCCAACATTAGCCGCCTTTAGCTTAGCGGTGGTGATGTGAAGTCATGTGACCGTGCTGTAGTTCCTTTATAGCCCAACATTAGCCGCCTTTAGCTTAGTGGTGGTGATGTGAAGTCATGTGACCGTGCTGTAGTTCCTTTGTAGCCCAACATTAGCCGCCTTTAGCTTAGCGGTGGTGATGTGAAGTCATGTGACCGTGCTGTAGTTCCTTTATAGCCCAACATTAGCCGCCTTTAGCTTAGCGGTGGTGATGTGAAGTCATGTGACCATGCTGTAGTTCCTTTGTAGCCCAACATTAGCCGCCTTTAGCTTAGCGGTGGTGATGTGAAGTCATGTGACCGTGCTGTAGTTCCTTTAAAGCCCAACATTAGCCGCCTTTAGCTTAGCGGTGGTGACGTGAAGTCATGTGACCGGGCTGTAGTTCCTTTAAAGCCCAACATTAGCCGCCTTTAGCTTAGCGGTGGTGATGTGAAGTCATGTGACCGGGCTGTAGTTCCTTTAAAGCCCAACATTAGCCGCCTTTAGCTTAGCGGTGGTGACGTGAAGTCATGTGACCGTGCTGTAGTTCCTTTATAGCCCAACATTAGCCGCCTTTAGCTTAGCGGTGGTGACGTGAAGTCATGTGACCGTGCTGTAGTTCCTTTATAGCCCAACATTAGCCGCCTTTAGCTTAGCGGTGGTGACGTGAAGTCATGTGACCATGCTGTAGTTCCTTTATAGCCCAACATTAGCCGCCTTTAGCTTAGCGGTGGTGACCTGAAGTCATGTGACCGTGCTGTAGTTCCTTTATTGCCCAACATTAGCCACCTTTAGCTTAGCGTTAGTGGCGTGAAGTCATATGACTGTGCTGTAGTTCCTTTATAGCACAACATTAGCCACCTTTAGCTTAGCAGTGGTGACGTGAAGTCATGTGACCGTGCTGTAGTTCCTTTATAGCCCAACATTAGCCACCTTTAGCTTAGCGGTGGTGACGTGAAGTCATGTGACCGTGCTGTAGTTCCTTTATAGCCCATCATTAGCCACCTTTAGCTTAGCGGTGGTGACGTGAAGTCATGTGACCGTGCTGTAGTTCCTTTATAGCCCAACATTAGTTAGGCTTTTTGTCGAGGGAGCTCCTGTAATGCTATCTCCCGGGTAAGCCTTCAAAAATGCACCCTCCCTGAACCACTCTTTAGGACTCTCGGCTTGCTAATAGACTCAGAAGATCTCCGGTCTCTTCCTTTGTCTCTGGTCTTACCGTGGAGCAGGACTCACACACATCAGCCTCCGTTAAATGAAACATCAAGACACCTCCCTGCCACCAACTGACTAAAAATGGATTAATCATGTTTGGTCATATGCAGGGAAGGTATAGAGATCCAATTCATCACCTGGGGCTATTTGAAATGTAATTACATCACGTGCATTGATCGATTGGAACAAGGCACAATGGTTTTTCAGATGTTTCAAATTAGCCGAGGCCTGACACCACGTCTTCATTCACTCTGTTTAACATGGTGACAGCAGTGATGTTCTTGCCAGGCCTTTTTCCTGACAGCCTTGGAGGAATGAAATACATGATTTGAACAGGTTTATAAAAAGGGAAATCCTTAAAAAATATCACTCTGTTTTACATGCTTGTATGAAGTACACAGAGTTAAACTAAATGTAGCTTTTGTCCACGGTTACAGCGTTTTTTTTACCAATTCGATGCAAAAATTGGAAGCGAGAAAAGGCTTAAAAACGTTGTTCACTGGTTCCTGTGACAACTGCATGGTCTTTAAGATTGTAATCATTAAGATCCTAATAGGTGTTTTTAAAAAATATTGTAGAAAATAGTGCTAGCTGTGGAGGCTAGCTCTGTTTCATGATCGAAATATAACTACGCAATCAACTATTTTCTGTTTATTAAATCAGGTAGTTTTTGCAGTGAGTGTCTTTCATTATTAAGGATAGAATAGGGGATGGCCCATTATTCGAAAACACCAATATTCTTTTTTGGACATTGGTCCAAAAGAAAAAGGTTCCATATGTCCTGGGACCCGAGGAAAAAAAGTGTCTTCCAATTTCCTTTTTTTTGTGATTTCCTACCTATTTAGGGTTAAAAAAACATCTTGCAATTTAGACTTTTTTTATTTTATTTTAAAATGTTACAGTATGTCCACTGTAGAGGACGTCAGGACCATATTAGTTTGAAAAGACAGCCACAATTAACAGATGGACTATGTAACGTATTATGGTTATAGAGTGATATTAATACAAGAATACATTCACCTTTATTTAAAACATGAATAAGTAATTGATCTGAACATTGCTGTTTATTTGGTCAATACAAAACTAGCTTGTTTTTTGGTGAATCTTTCCAGATCTTCAAAGACTTTGTAGTCAAGGTACTGGGAAAGTACCTCATTGACTCCAGTCAGCACGGGCTGTAGGGTCATCTTGACTAGTTTTATGGATGTGGTCTCCATTTGACCTGCTCACAGAAACAAAGCTTGCATTCCTGAGGCAATTCTCATTTTTCATGGCTCCACTTAAAATAAAAACAACAATAAGACATACGTGCTACTCTTGGCCCACAGGGGGCCATGTCTTTCCAGCTCGTCCCTATCTGTCTCTATGTATCTATCTGTGCGCTCATGGAGCCTCCTGCATCTTCCCCCCCTTCTTCTTGACCCTCTTCTATCCCAGGTGTGAAAGCCTCATCTCTCTCATCATCTGAGAGCTCAACATCTGAATCTCCCTGAACTATCTGGTACAGAAAATGTCTGCTTCAGTTCCGTCTCCTGCAACAATATTGAGTCATAAAGTCCATGAAGATAGTCCTGACGTCCACTAGAATGCACATTTATAAAAGGGCTGTTCTTTGAAAACTTGAATTATTTAATTGCTTTCAGAACTAATTATATAGTTCCTCACATGTTAATAAACAAGAATATGATTTTCATGGTAAAAATTACAATTATTCAACAATATGTGACTTCTCCTCCTGCTTCTATAACATTTTGTTTTTGGTATGCCAGCCATTTTGGATGAAAAGAAAGAGGAACTTCCCAGCATGCAATTTTAACCAATGACATCTCACTGGAAAGACCAGGATGTCCTCTGTACAGCACATCAGGGATTGATAGAGTACCTCAAAAGAGTAAAAGGAGATGCATGTTAACAAAATGTCCACTACAGTGGACATTTTCATTGGGCTGGGTCCCAGGAGGCTATAGCCGCTTTCACACCAAGTACTTTGCCGTACTTAGTGCCCAGCACTTAGTGCCAGCACTTAGTGCCCCCAGGGAACTAAGTACAGATCGCGTTCACACCGGAATAAGTTTCCTGAGGGAAGATTACTACGCAAATGAAGCCGCTGACGTCACTTCTTCTGCTTTGGGTTTACTGGCAGGCCGCAAACAACTTCACGGCGTATACTGCCACCCGATTCCCAGCAGCCTTCCGAGTAAATCGCCAGAACGCCGACACCTCCTCATCTCCACCGCTCCCATGTTTTTTTTTGTGTTGCCATAAGTTAGTCTCTCTCCGTTGGTGCACGGGGCTAAAGCTAATGGTAATAATGCTAATGCCAGCAAATACAATGGCGGCTTCACAAAACCTTTCAGAGTTTTACGGGGCGTGGTTTGCAATTTGCCCAGCCAATCGAAATTGGTACTTTTCCCCCCCCAGGATACCACTTCTCTAGCAGGCACTAAAAATGCGGGTAAAAGTTCTCGGAACTATGTTCTCTTTTTGGTGTGAATGCAAAATTCCAGGCACTATCGGAACTAAACGGGAAAAGTACGGGTAAAAGTACGGGGAAAAGTACTCCGGTGTGAACGCGCCTATTGGAATGAAATGTGTCCGTACCCTAAGACATATCCATTGTTAGGCTAATAACAATAACTAAGGCCAATGACTGGGAAAATACAAATTGGCTGCATTCAAAATCACCCAAAAAATGTATTGTACTTTTCTTTGCTGCCCTTACAATGTATATACTTTTGCATACAATCAATATACAATTGGGACATACTTCTTTGCCTTGATATTGCATGTTCCATGTTCACCCTATGGCTCACATTTCCCATGTGCAAAGGATTGTGGGAAAGCATGCCGGCTTGCACACTGCAAAATGCATCCAGATGCAGTTGGACATCCTTGTATTTTGGGCATGCAGCATTTGACTTACTTTGGATCAGGACATACTAAGTATTGTATACTCAATAGTCTGGTAGCGGGGTTATTGGACCGAACAAAGAGGAATAAACAATTGCACAAACAAATATTCCTGCAGAAGGAGATGCACTGAATCAGTTTTCCATACAATTATTCTGACAAAAACCTGTGTGTAAAGTTTGAAACAGCCTTTTGTTTTACCATTGAGATACCAGCATATGTGATAGTATGCAGCAATTCAAATGTGAATTATAAGTTAAAAACCCTAACCCGTTTTACAGAGAACATGTAATCATAAAAATGTGTTTTTACCATCAACACATCAGTTAAGAATTGACAGAAGGTTCCAGTTCTGTGTTTCATTTTCCTTTTACAATGAAATGTGAATGCAGTCATCATTAATTTGGCCATTTAAACAAGATATTTTAATGTCCTGAAAAGCGTAATACAAATAACTTAATAATCCTTCCTAATATGATTTTAGGAGCCGGTAGATCTCCATCTGATCAACCCTCTTTGTACCGGACCGATATACTGGATCTTTGAGTGTTAATGACACCACAATCAACATTTCCATCTCTTCTTCCTGTCTCTGCAGGATCGACACTGCCCTTTATACTTCCTGGAGGCAACTGTGGAGAAAAAGCAAATAAAAAAATGAACAAGTGATTCCTCAATGGCTCACAATGAGCTCACTGGCTGTGTGATTGTAGTGAAGACTCCATGAAATGCTTTCAAGGTGTGGAATGTGTGAACATAAGGTCGTGTATTCATATCTGTCTCCTGCTGGGATAATTCAGGCTTGGAAAAATGAAAGAAAAAGCATCATGCAAACGTTTCCTGCCGAGACGCAATTAGACGTTTTATTTAACACCTAAATGACTCCGCTTGCAGGGAGAGTGGGAGATAACTAACAAAACGAGGGAGGTCACACTGCGGAGTCAGGTGTGAAATGACAGAAACGTGTTTTAATAAGGATGGAGTTCATTGTTTTGGTTAAATATGAAAAATGCTTGAACTGCAGCATTTGAATAAGACCTGCATTATTCCCAAACCTTGAATCTGCTAAACTGATTTATTGCCAAATGTAAGTACAACACTTACATTTTGTTCACTTTTACGTTGATATGGCAACTGTGTTAGCAAACAGGGTATATTTTTACCGTCATTAGCATTCATCTGGACACCTTTTTCTGGCCATGGTGAGAATAGATAGATAGATCAATCAATCAATCAATGTTTATTTATATAGCCCAATATCACACATGTTACATTTGTCTCAGTGGACTTCACAGTTTGTACAGAATATCAGTATGACAATACGACACCCTCTGTCCTTAGACCCTCTGTCCTTAGACCCTCTGTCCTTAGACCCTCACATCGTACAAGGAAACACTTCTTTAGATATATACTTTATTTGTATTGATCCCAATTTGGGAAATGATTGTGTTACCGAAGCAGCAGAGAGTTCAGACATTTAAAAAGTGGAAATGTTTGTTTTATCTTCACTTGTTTTTTCGTCTTCAATAACCCTTGGAAATATAAGTGAAAGTCTAGCTTTATAGCTTCTAAATGTCCCTTTATTTGTACTATATATTTTATTGTACTGTCCAGTTGGGTTTTAAATCTATTATTCTTAAAACAGCATCTGGAAAAGGTGCTGACGAGAGCACTAAGTGAGCCAAAAGAACATAAAACACTGTAGAGATAAGAAAAACTGCAGAATTGTATAACCTTTCTCTGTCGGTTCATCAACATCAGCAATGGCTTTATCTTCGCCATTTGTTCTGTAAAACAACACATTTAGGTTCAGCATTAACTAAATGCTTTGAGTGCCAAAATAAAACCCTGAAAAAAAGGGAAAATGGCAATCAAACAAATACAAAAACTATATCAATTAGTTGTACGAACTTCATAGTTAGTTGAGTGAATTATAGTGTGAACACAGACAGGCTTTGCAGACCATTAACATGTACAACAACTATAACAAAGGGAAAATCCCCCAAATGTTCTTGCTGTTGCATATTAGTAAGGCGGCATAGAAAGCAGAACAAAAAACTCTTCCTCCTGTAATCTCCATAACCTCTTGATCCAGTTTGTGCCAGTTTTCAGCGAGGTTTCCCAACAGCAAGTCTCTGAGAAAGACACTGAGGGTTTGATGACACACCATTTTGTGTTTTGACATTGATAATCTCACAGTATGTCTCACTCATCTGGTTTGCATTAAACAGTGTGGAGTAAGGAGCAGCATGTGTGTGTGTTTCTGCATGAGCACGTACATCATGTAAATGTCTGCGTGTGTTTGGACCTGTCTCTCTTAGGATCATTAACACAAGACTTCCTGCTCTGCTGTGTTCAGATGGATCTCCTGTTTTCATCTGCCAGAATCAGCTATCCAGTGGCTGAGATGCAGCGTTGCGATAACCATTAGCCAAACTCCTCCGTTAGTTCCCGGCCAAATGGGCTGTTGGCAGCCGCACAGCAGACAGATAATATTCTACACATTCCCACCGTGGGGTGATTAGATAAATGTGAGTGCATGTATGCTGTTATTGTGGCATACATTATTCATGGGGTATTTTTTATAATTTCAGCGGGAGGGAGGGGGAGTGGCGCTGAGGAACAGCAGAGTGCGGGTTGAGTGTCTGTGTTGACATTCCCCTTATTGTGCGTCAGCAGAGGCTATAAGTGTCTTAGCTAGGTTCAAGTTAGACAACTAATATCTGGGTTAGTGTTCATGACTTCATGTTTATGTAATCTTAATGGTTAATCTCAATGCACACACATTTTCCGTGCTTTCCAATAGTTTAAAATCGTTTTATTCCACTGTTAAATAACCTGTTCAATACAAACATGCCACTTGTAAAAATTAACATTTCTGTGAACTATTTGTTTAGTGAGCTTATTAGAGGATGTTCCCTGAAAGATTGTAAAATATCAATGAAGATGTCAGACTTAGTATATTTGTTAATAATTACATACAATACATGGAATTTGTGTGTGTTCCAAGTGAATCTGCGGCCCCCTGGTGGCCAGTACATTCATTATGTGGCCCCCACCACCATCCAAGTTGCCCATCCCTGGTCTAGACTGACCAGGTATCCCGCTTATTATCATTTGTCCCACACATTTAGCCGATGTTCCGCATTTGATTGACAGTCGCCCGTCCCAAACAACACTTTTATCTAAAGGTGTGTAGAAATCGAGGGGGCTATCATCACCATTAGTTGTGTCAGATGTCAATCAATCAACATAGAAATGTATTTACTTATGGGTGTAGCGGGTGGAGGGCGATTCCCAAAGAGTTATTGTCTGATTTGCCAGAATTTGTTTTTTTATTGCTTACGGAGGTGAATATTTTGACCAGAAACACCTGGCTCTTAACCTCTTAAGCCCGAGGGTCCCCCCAGTGGACCCCTCCCACCGTTTTTTTACGAGACTATGTCTCAGGGCTTCTTAACATTTATGAAACTATTAATGTTCCATACCCTTTTAACGGTAAGAAACTCAGCTAACTGACAATGTGAACCATTTTTAGCTAAAAGAAACACAAGAGTAATACCAAGCCTTTGAATTAGCATGGAGCCAAAAAATGCTAACTAATGCTAACGGACTTTTGCACAGCACTCACGGTAGAAATGCCCTTATTACTATCTTAACTGCACAAACAAGATATCTGATTAAAGCTGAGACTCCACAGATTCCACACATGTAATGTCATCACTGTACGACTCCGAATTCCTGGAGCTATCAGCCAGAAAAGAGAAAGTAAACAACATCCGGTTTCAAAAATATTACAATAATTACGTCTTACCTTTTTTGATTTGTGATCAAAAGTTGTGTTCAACGGAATAAAAACGCCGCTCAAGGTTAATCCAATGTCTTTGTGTCACGTAGAATTTTTTACTGATAATCCATCATCATATTTATGGCAATATACTGGGTATAAAGTTTCGCCGTCCAGGCGTGCACTTTCAGATATGCTTTGTTCGCTTCTCTATTACGTCCGCTATGGTAATGTTTACGTTGATTTGGGAACTGCCCATCGATTCTATTTGATGTAATGGTTAAGAAAAAGGTGTAAATCACCCAAATCGACCAATGGGTTCCAGAGATATTGTGTGTTTTTTTTTGAAAAAATAAATGAAAAAGATCAGTTAAATGAGTTTTTTCCCGTTATATGGATATAAAATATTCATAGTTTATTAAATAGTAAGGTTCCTTAGACGTTGTTTCCTGCAAATGACGCGATTTCGGTCCGTGGGGCCTATAAGTGCTATATAAATAAACTTGCCTTGCCTAAGAGGATAACGGAGTATGTTTTTTATGTTTTTTTATTTTTTTTATTTTTTCACAACGGTTGTATTTGGATGGAATGAATACCTATCGTGAAAATTCAAAGTAATAAAATGATTTTTACAGTGAAAAAGTTCAAATGGAACTGATGGTTCCCAAATTACCCAGAGGTGAGTCCGCCTGGACTTTATTTTTCTAAACCTCTCTAAAAAGGTCAAATTTCACTTGTTTTGCATCAATCTTGATACAGGGTACTTATTATATGTTATAGTTTGGATTCCTAAAGCTTTTAGTCTACTAACCCATCATTCAAGGGTGGTTTTCACTATAAGTAATGTTTTTTTTTTAGGCGGACATTAGAATTTACATGTTTTTACTATGTTCCATCTGAATTTACTTTAAAATAAAAATATCTATATTGATTCTGACACTTCTACATCCAACTCACAGATGTAACCTTGCTTTGAGAGAAAAGATTATTAATTTACCCCTTTTAGAAGTGAAGATATAGTCTTTGTTGTGTTCGTGGCATTTTCGAGCCTGAAACCTGAAAAACAGGCTCAGGGCTTAAGAGGTTAAGAGGTTAAAGAAAATATCGATCTATTGATATATTCCTCCTGAAACCAAAATATATATTAATCTAAACTTGCTCTCAGCAACGCAGTAACATGTCCCGGAATTGTCCTGCAAAAACGTCCTCTTTGTCCCACATTTGGCTCGTTGGCACCAGGTCACCTTAGCGCCGTGTGAGCAGGCCGACTGAGTTGTCAGCAGAGTCACTGAGCGGCTGTGAGCTCTGGGCTGAATGTGGATGAGGAAGGAGGAGGGAGGGGTTTCGGGGCCCCTTTCAATTGTGTCGGGCTGACAGACCCCAGGACAGCTCGGCGGGAACATCAGCCCGTGTACTGCAGCAACGGCAGGTCGCTCGCAGGACCTTGAGAAAATAAGGGAGTCAGACTCCATTTGTTTTCCCGTCTCTGTTCCCCGGGGGAATCAAAGGCGAAGACATTCTCAGCCGTCCTGCCTGACTGCGTCCGACTCACTTAAGAGGTCCGTTTTCGCCTGGCTCCCTCAGAGCTTTGTTCACACATCCAGCAGACATGGCATGTGGGACAGTTGTGGCTTAGCTTGGCCAGGAGGAGCAGAGGCTGGATGCCAGGGAAGCAGCTGAGAGGACAAACAGCACTGTGGAGAAATGAGAGGAAGCGTTATAAAGACCAAATAAGGCTTCTTTCTTTTCAGGAGGCTTTACGAGTGTGTTTGGGATGTTTTTGCATGTGTCTTGTTATATACATAGTTTCCCTAATTCCTTCACAAAAAAACAAATATTTCCACTTTATTGTTTAAAAGCTTAATGTGTCTCAACAACACACCATGGATTAGCTTTTTTCTTGTGAAATTCTGCTTGGTAAAAGCGAATAAATGTGTATTTTTTTGGATGGAGCAATCCAGCAAACGCAGAGCATGATTATGGGCACACACTCCTGGAAACTAAAGGCAGGAAGAACAGCTAGATTCACACCAAAGACAGAGACAGTGTGAGATAGCAACTTCAGAGTTGTTAGGGAGACAAGTCTAGAGAGAGGAATTTGGTTTCCGTCACCTTCACTACACTTCAACACCCAGCGAGCGACGGGAGAAACAGGTGAGTGTGGGCAGCTTAGCAATTTCAAGGCTCTTTCCAAAATGAGATGTCACTCATTTTTACAAACATGATACCTACTCTCAAAGAATTACTTTAGATGTCTGGCTTCCTTCAGATGTTCACCTCCGTTTACAGACATGTGCTTTCTACATTAACATATTGTTTAAATGTTTTAAAGAGGTCTAATCTGCACTCACAGTTATAACAAAATCAATGGCTGATTGTGGAACATCTCAAATAAATTAAAAAAAAGAAAATGCAGGGTGTCCTGTGTTGTTTGTATTTGATAGGCTCTGAGGAAAATGGAAAATGATCTGTGCGGCACCAACAACAAAAGCCCTTGAAGACTCTAAGGGGAGACATTGAAAAGTTGTCTGTTTCCTGTTTAGAAATTAAAAAGATTGAAGGGATGGATTGTCCCTACAAGACACAAACCGAAGGGAAATCAGAGTCAGCTTGGCCTTATTGTTTCCATCAATTATGAGAAACCACGTAGTGTTTGGAAAAATACATGGAAAACTACAGAGAATGGTAGCAGAATACATTGATGCTACTCTTTCTTTATGTTCCATATGGGGTGATAAGGGTTACTTGTCTAGATTTGAATATCTGTCAACACTAGCTTGTTAGCTAATGTTGGCGTCAGCTGCTTCTGCTTTTCTCGCTCATTGGCTTTTGTGTCACCGCCCGAAAAGTACTAATAATCCAGATCCTAAATACGAAACATGTTTGAAATGACTTGAAACAGTTTGCGAGACGGGGTCAAAGACAGGGTCCATAAATCCCTCACAAAACCATATATCAATCAATCAATCAATCAATGTTTATTTATATAGCCCAATATCACAAATGTCACATTTGTCTCAGTGGACTTCACAGTTTGTACAAAATATCAGTATGACAATACGACACCCTCTGTCCTTAGACCCTCACATCGTACAAGGAAAAACTTCCGAAGAAAACCCACAGTTTAAAAGGGAAAAATGGGAGAAACCTCAGGGAGAGCAACAGAGGAGGGATCCCTCTCCCAGGACGGACAGACGTGCAATAGATGCCGTGTGTAAATATCTGGCTGAAAGATGTTTACATTTCTACTCCTAATCGGAAACTCCTGTAGCCTGAACTCATCTTTTAACCAATCAAACCCAGATCGTCCTAATCAACTAAAATATTTGTAATGTATAACATAAAAAATATAGAATTTGGGATTCCACAGGGTTCCTTGCTTGGACCACAGGTCTTCTATCTTTAGAAATGTAACTTTTAAATGATAAGGAGTATTTGTATCCATGTATTCAGATGATTTAACACGCTATATATATCTACACCAATTACAAACAAAGTAAAAGCATCCCTCAGTATTTGAATGGGTCAAAGGCTTCTCTCAAACAAATCGAAAAGAGAAATCCAATTCTGAACACATCTCTAGACTTCTGTTGAATAGCAGTCAACAATGTTACTGTTTTGCAAGTAGAGAGAGTTTTCTGTGTTGTTACATCAGATAGTAAACTTTGATGGTCAAGACACGAACTTGCTTGTATAAGAAACATATCTTTGGAAAGAACATTAAACAAATCTAAAACATGGTGCAGTACAATAGAGCTATCGTTGAATAAAACTGCCTTTCAGATCATATTTCGGATTTTTTTTTTTTAAAAGAACAAGAGAAGCAACACATCATGATTCTATGCATAAGATCCTAATGTGTCATCAATGGCCGGGAGCATCCCTTATTGTTTACTATATGATATAAAGATGTTTGTTCTATTGTCACAGTCCACCACTCAGCTAAATATGGTAATATATACATTTGAATGTATGTCATTCATGTAGTCTTGTTTTTGTAATGTGTTAATGTCTTCCTGTTTTTCTGTTATGTTTATGTGTAGACCCCAGGAAGAGTAGCAGCTGTATATCCATCAGCTAATGGAGATCCTTATAAACAAAATGCATCCCCTCAGGTTATGTGTAGGATGTTTAGGTCTAGTTCAGCATCAACAAGATTTAATATGGGCTCTTTGCAGACACATTACATAAATCTGTGTGTCTCTGCAGTCTCCAGACCACCAATGATAATGCCTCCATGCCCATTGTCCCATAATCTGTCCATAAAAAACCTATGGGCTTATTTTTTTCATAGAGGGGACCTTTAATTTGGACCAGCCTTGACTACAGAAGCTGCACAGTGAAAACAGCACACCAGTACAGAAGCAGTACCTCCATCAGGATGTCTTTGAGGCACAAGTATTGTGTGTAAGTCACCAGTGTTTTAGCAGCGTTATGCAATCACTGCATCTAAAATGTGTTTGTGTTCACAGCTGTAGTGATTACAATGGCAATGATCTGTTTTGTCCAACACACACAAGATTGACGACCACAAAGCACCCTGTGCACGAACAAGTGCATTCAAGTTGAAGTCTTTATGAATTTATAATGTTATGATAAAGAGGTGTCCATTCTTTTAACAACTAAACATGCAGAAAATCTTCAGATGCGCTTGAGGCAACAGAGCAATTATGTTGAGTATTTGTAAAGAGCTTTTTGCCTACAGGTATGTGCATCTCCATCAGAACTTTCAGCATTTATAGCATTGCTTCGCCAACCCCTCGGCTACCACTCCACAACTCATTTACTTCATGTTGCAACCAGTGTTTTGCTTGAGGGTGAAATGAAGTTCATACTGTACGTGAGGTTATTTTATGTGAGGCAGCATAAACAAATATCTAACCTCGCTTGATTTCTTCTTCTTAGGCATATACTAGAAACCTTTAGTAAGATGCAATATGTATGTGACCTCTCGTGCCTCATACTGTGAGTGCTCCTTTAGTGCTGATTATCAGAGTGAAGCATATTCTTCTTTTATTATTGCAATCATTGGTTTCTTGTAATAGAGATCATCATGTCCAAATTTAAATCTTAAACGGTTCCCTTTGCTTCCAGATCAAAGAGCTGTCATGGCGTGTCTCAGAATGAAGGGCTGTCTTGGAGGTGAATTTTGCAGGTTGCAAAATAAATGGTTGACCTGATTCTCTCTGAGCAGACGGTGTGTGACGCTCCTCCATACTTACATCTCAGCAGGTGGCTTCAAACAATGTTCACCATGGTTCCCTGCAATTAGCCCCCCGGGCATCGATGTGCATCTACAGTCTCTTTCAAGTGGATTTTTCATCAAGGAATGGCCTGTCAATCTAAACAAGTGAACTCTCATTTGACCCAGTGCAATTTTAAATAAGTTTTTCTCTTTTTTCTTTTGGAGACTTGTGATTACTGACAGAGTCGGTCATATATTTAAATATCTGTTTTATTGTGTTGCATTGTTGGAGGAGCCTAGGACATAAGATTTTCATCGACATAACTACATTGTAGCTATGTACAAATGACAATAAAAGCCTTGAATCTTGAATTACCATAGCCTTTTATCAGTTACTCATCAACTATCCAATGCAGACGGGCTATGTCGAGGTAATGTTCACAAAATGAGCCTGACCAGAACCAAATAGATTGAAGGAAATCCAGAGAAGTTACAGCTTGGACAGGAACAAGTCATTACTTTATTCATTCAGAGGTGACCTGACTTCTTGTTACTAAATTAGAGTCTAATAGAGGCTCGATGTCACGGTGTGTTCAGAAAGTACTTAACCAACAGTGAGAAGATACCACCATGCTGGAGGAGGGACAGCAGACTGAAAGATTGAAAAATATAGCTTGTTCTTTCAAATTCTATTTTCAAAATTAAAATAGGGACATTATAGAGTATACTGTAAGGCAGGGGTCTTCAACGTTTTTCAGGCCAGGGACCCCCAAACTGATGGAGAGCTGGAGCAGGGACCCCCCTACTATATGTATGGCATACAATTGTGTTTTATATTAAACGGGGCCTAGTGCCGTGTATAAACATAGCTACTCTGTTATTGTACATTCAATACTAAGCTATTCAAATAATACACAGGTTAATATATTTCAGAACTAGTTGTGCGTTGAGGGAGGCACTTACAAAACAAAAATTCCTCCTGCATTTCCTTATCATCGACAAAGCACAGCTGGGCGTCCTTAGACACATCTGTTGACTCGTCTAATTGTAATGCAAATGCATCTGCCAACCTCAGCTTCTCCATCAGTTGTACCCTCACATCAGATGCCATCTCGTCTATACGGTGAGCTATGGTTGTGTCCGACACTGGAATGGTTTTCAGTTTGTTAATGTCAATATCATTCCCATACATTGTTTTACACATATCGGTTGCTGAAGGCAATATTAAATCCTCTGCAAGTTTGTATAGCTGTTTCTTCTGGGCAATCCGAAGAGCAATTTGATTTGAGCGTTTCAAAGCTAGCTCACCAAATTTGGCTGATTTTCTGATCAATATCTGTTGATCTTGGAGGGATTTGAGGCTAGCTTGGAAGTATTCAACAGGTTTGTCTTTTAAGTGGCTGTGTGTTGTCTCCAAGTGACGCTGCAGCTTTGATGGCTTCATAGATTCATTTGAAAGAACAGTAGAGCAAATGGCACACATTGGAAATTCAATGCCATCTGTCTCCTTAAAGGTAAAACCAAACTTCAGATAATTATCTGCATATTTTCGGGTCTTCTCTCGTTTGCGCTTACCCTTATTAGCTGCTACATCAACAGCAGGTTCCGCCTTGCCACTTGCATGTTCACTGGTGGTTTCTGAGGTGGATGGTATCTCTCTTGTGCTTGTGGATTTTTTTGGTCGAGTTACAAAACGATCAATTTTTATATATATATATATAAAGGTATGGTCTTCTCAATAATATCGCAGCGTGCGTCCTTGTGTCTGTGTCCTTAGTAAACTGGGGACTGAATACGTTCTCGGCCAATCACGGGGAACCTGACAGAGCCAGCGTGTGTCATGCGGCCTCGTGATTGGCACAGCAGCGATAGGGGCGGGTCCTCCCCTTTGTGTACAGGAGGCCTGGTGGGACAGGTCCAGGGTAGTCTCCTGCCGTGAGTGAACCGGCGCCTAGCTTGAGATAGCTTCTGTGTGTAGCTGAATGTGTGCATTGCTGACTGAAAGATAACGTCTTCTGCCTCCATTTCTCTGTTCGCTACAATATGTTGGATTTATGTTAATGTGCATTTAAAGACATCTCAATTTGTGGGAAACAATTTTTTGGAAAATCTTTTTTTTTTTTAAGAAATCTAAAAGATTGTCTTATCAACCAAAGATTTCGCGACCCCCCTGCAGTACCTCCACGGACCCCCTGGGGGTCGCGGACCCCCTGTTGAAGACCTCTGCTGTAAGGGGATCAATTAGCAGAAATCGAAGAGTATATTAATAACTAAGTTTCCGTTAGTTCATTCTCACCTAAAACAGGAATCATTGACATTTGTTGCCTTTGAATAAAACATTAATATCTACATAGAAAGTGGGTCTTCTTCCATGGAAATGTTGCATGGCCATGTTCTAAGAGTAGCTCAGAAGGGAAAAACAGAACTCTCTCTTTGGGCCTTCACATTATAACGTTACCTAAAGACCTCTGCAGCTCTCCAAGATGCTTGTAAAACAACAGTTATGCTTGCCACCACCTTAATTTCTTTGGCCCTAAAGTTCTGTAATGGTAAGGATGGACTTTGAGCAAGGACTGAGAAGATCGGAGTGTAAGAACCTGCAGATAGGATGGAGACATGCTTCAGGTTTTACCTCAATCCGCTGGCTGTTAAGGACTGAAGGAAATACAGATGTATAAAAGAAAACATATATATTTTTGCTTTCGAAGGATCCTTACTTTGTGAAATGTCCTTGAGGGAAATATGTGGCAGATGTGAAAAGAGTATAGGGTACACTGGATCAATTTTTACTAAAGAATAGGAGATAATGCTGCCTTACAATTCCTTGTGATGGCATCATTTAAGCCGACCGAACATTCAGCCCTCAATCACATCTACCATCACTGTTTTATTGAAGAGTATGGATACATTGGGAACATCTTTCTCAGGGGGTTGTAGGGTTATAAAAATACATAGTACGTTATAACTTTTAAAAAATGCACCTCAGTCATTGCCTCTCATTGTAACTTATCCAAAAATGGGCAAAATGGTGTATAATCAAAGATTGGAGGAACCAGTGATGGCATCACTCAAAGCAACAATGCCCTTATGCAATTATGCAATACTTTAAGCCTCAATATAACTTATACAGGTTAATTATAAACAATGTCTGCTTCAGCACGGTTGTCATAATTTGGGAAATTAACTATGAAGACTGAAGATAAAAGATAAAATATAGTGTCTATGGGAAAGACTGGCTTTTGGAGCTAACTTCCAGTGGCCGTTGGAGGAACTGCATTTGTTGGCACTTCCACGTTTGCTTCATATTCACCAGCATTGGTGGTTTCCTAAGCTCGTAAGCACTTGATATTGGTTCAGGGTTATGGTTCATAAAGTGGCAAACTTGAAGGGTGGAATAATTAAATGATGTCACCAATTCCTACAGAGACTGGTAGGTTAGAGCACAGCCACTCCAAGTAAAAGCCAGCACACTTCCGAAACAGAAATCTGCTGAAGGAACGAAACATACTTTTCCATTGTACTCATTTCAATTTGCAGCAAGAGGTTTAATGTATTACTGCCAATTTGTGGGAACACAATTACATTTCCAGGGAACTAAATCCGTAACACCTTTTCCTCAAATCCTGTTGTGTATGAAAAGATGCTGTTTCCCTCATTTGCACCGCAGCGGCCATCCAACAGAGATGCTTGTTCAGCAATAAGACGTCGCAGCGAGTGGAGTGTGACATGCAGACAAGGTGTAATCCAAAGATAAACACTGACAATGAGCGGGCAAACAGGAAGCATGCTGGAGTAAAATACATCTGTACCCACAATACACAGCGTGGACCAGCCAAGCCAAACAAGCCAGCTGGAGGTCGCCACCACAGCTCTATTTACATTACATTTTACATGCACTGTTTGATTGACATCCAGGCGCTCTGGCAAGGATAAAACACTGGCAAACAGCAAGGGCATGTTTCATAGCAACTAACAGGACGAATTATGGATTATAATACATTAAACATGACTCAGTACTTCTCAGTCAAGCATGCATAGATAGATAGATAGATAGATAGATAGATAGATAGATAGATAGATAGATAGATGGATAGATGGATAGATGGATAGATGGATAGATGGATAGATAGATAGATAGATAGATGGATAGATGGATAGATGGATAGATGGATCCTTAGACTGATGATTAACTCATTGATACCTCGTTAAAGTTTCATTACCATCTCAGCCACTTTTGGTTAAACCTTGCCTGTTTGAACTGACATTACTGACTGCAGAGAAATGCACATAAACCATAACTGAACAAAACAGATGATAAATAACAAAGAAAGCCATATTTCCACACCGTCAGAAGAGAAATAAGGTAACACATAGTACATAATAATGATTCAGCAGAGTGATGTCTGTCTGTCACTACGCCTGTCTTTCTCTCTGTGCCGAAAAACAAGAACACTTATTTTTGACGTGACATTAAATATTTTTTTCCCAGACGGCAGCCATTTTCATTGTACACTGACTCTGGCTGGATAAGCTAATCAGCTCTCGCCTCAGGGATTACATTCCTTATCATATCTCTGCTGCCACCAGTCAGGTTAAGCACGCTGCCACATTGTAACTCTTTTTAATAAAGCTCCATTTTTAAATCAAGATTTGGGTAAAGCCACCCACTCAGTTAATTGGTTTCTATTATATTAGGAGGGATTGTATGGCAGCCAACTCAGTGAGGCTCGGGCTAAAGTGGTGCTGCACTGCTGACTCACACTGAGACCTCACAACTACACTGTGCACCATTATTGGAAAGTACTTTAATGCACGTCTGATGAGAGTGGGGAATGGACTTGGCTTTCTTGAATGTCCTTACTTGGGTCACTGTGACTGTCTCGATGGATGTTATCAGCTCGGATGATAATATCCAGCCCAGAGGATCGTATGCCATCTGTCTAAAGGCGACAATATTTAGAAGTCCCCAACAAGTTGTTCAGCAAGTGTAGACATTAGGGAATGTAGATGCTAATGAGGGGGTGGGCTGACACTTCAAACATTAATCAAATGTCAACACAATATGGCGGTCACATTTAATCTAAAGGACTCATGCAGACAGACTGTAAACTCTATGGAGAGGACTGACGTTCAGGATCATCCAGGATTTTTTTTTTTAATTGAGCAATATCTCTGTTAGATTACAATAGATATAATTATAGATATAATTGGAGGGTTAGGGTTAATGAAACCCTCTGCTTTCAACCCATCCTAGTAGTAGATATCATTAGTAGTATCATTAGTGTCAAATACAGAGGCGCAGCAGGGTTCATTGACCAAGGTGCATTTAGACGTTCTGATTACAATGGGAATATATAAATCAATGATTATCTAACCCCAACGTTTCTATAAGTCTCTGTAGCTGCAGCATTGTCAAAAAGAAAAACACACCGTCTGGTGAGGTTTTATTTGAACCTCACATCACCTCCCTGCACTTCAAACTGAGCAACACTTTCAGGTTGCCAAACATTTGCTGTACGGCCCGTCCACACGGCGGCGTGCGTTGAAGCTTCAACGCTTCTTCCCATTCACTTTGACATCACGCTTTGCCGAACTGCATTGTGGTTCCGTCGCTTCGTGGTTCAACTTTTGAAGCTTCGACGGAAGCGTCAGCCAATCAAATCATATGCCAGTACAAGCTCTAGCCAATCAACCGAGTGCTTGTGTGTCCGGGGCGGGAGATTTCATGTGATTGGTTGTTGGTCGAGTTTCAGACACGCCCACCGGCAAGCTTCAACGCACGCCGCCGTGTGGACACTGCGTTACAGAGACTCTTTAAAGGGCACAGCTTTGATCACCAGCCATGTCTCATGCTATACCTATCTTTTACTTACTTAGGATGAAAGAATACAAAGTGTAGACAAAAGTCACATGTGTCTCGTTCACACACAGTTCTTGGTAAATAACTGAGATAATATTTCAGGTGCTGCAAGTGATTTTCACTATTCACACATTCAGGGTATTCCATAACATTTCCTTCTATGCTGGAATAGATGGAGCAAGGGACAGTCTAGCAGGTGGCAGTAATGAAACATTACCCCCCATGTCGAATTGTCCTCCACTCTTCAAACATTTAAGTCCCGCCTAAAGACCCACCTCTTTTCCCTGGCTTTCAAGTCATTCTGAGCTATGCTCTACCTATTTGTTTGTTTTGTTGTCCGTCCATAGCCTTTATGTGTGCCTTGTATCAGTTCTTATGTGTGCCTTGTATCTATTCTTAAGTGTGCCTTGTATCAGTTCTTATGTGTGCCTTGTATCAGTTCTTATGTGTGCCTTGTATCAGTTCTTATGTGTGCCTTGTATCAGTTCTTATGTGTGCCTTGTATCAGTTCTTATGTGTGCCTTGTAATTATTATATCTTGTTACAAATGTTATATTCGTTGTGAAGCACTTTGGCAAACCCTCTGTTTTTAAAATGTGCTGTAGAAAATAAAGTGTATTGGATACATGATGTTAACTAAAATAAAACTCAACAGAAGAGGATGATGATGCCAGATAATAAGAATAGAGATCTGGCAGTGAAGACGTATTTTTGTAGGCCGACTCGGAAGGTAGCATCATAAAAAATAATATTCTTATGCCAATTCTTCTCGTATATATTTAAATTATTAATTGAGATATTAAATATCAGATTAAAAAGAATAAAAGGTGTTTTAAGAGAAATAGTAAAATACACAAAAAGGAAAATAAGGCAGTCTCAAAAAATCACTATCTGGTTACTTTTTACAGTTGTATTGCTTAAATTGTATTAAAAAATATAAATTCTAAACTAATTAGAGACTTAAATAATATGACATTCTAGGTTGTAAAAGATACAATTTGCTGGAACAAAAAAGAGAATTTGAGAGAATTTACATCCATAATTTAAAATAATCAAGATGATTGAAAAAATTGTTTTGGCCTTACTTAAATGTTTAACAAGTGTGCGAGACAAGTCAAATCATTCGTGAAAATAATTGCGCAAATGGCCCAGCAGTACACTGTGTCATCAGCCGAGTCCTGTGATTGGTTGGCTTGCTTCATGATAAAGCGGTTTTACCTTTTTACGTGTTTTTGTCCCCGTAATTCATCTGCTTTCATTTACAACACAGTATTTGCTCCCAAATGTTGGGACGTCTTGAGGTGGCAGTACAGATTTCAATGGATATCAATCCTTGCTCACACAACAGCCCCTGCAGGAAATGTTGTAGAACATTTCAGATGTATATTGCGCGTAGGAAAAGTACTATAGAGAACCAGAAGCAGTCCATAACTCTTTCACTTACTACGTGGCTCTTCATCACGCTGCACAGAGAATCTAACCCATTATCAAAGTAGTGTTAGTGTCTACAGATTCATTAACAAAGCACCAAAGGATTTTCTTTTATACAAGGGAAACATTCTGGCTGTTAATAAGAGATTAAATAGGGCATGAAATCGGAGTTACCTGTTTGCTGCTGATTTGTGTCAAGCTAGTGTCAGGTTTGAAGTTTTCAGATTTGATTACACAGAGCTGAGTTGCGTTCAGTGACTTGCTTCAATTATGCGGTTCCTCTGAGATGTAATGTGGGAGGAATAATCCAACCATTAAGAGCTCCTACACAATTAAAAGAGGATTGTCACTGAATGCTCATCGAGAAAGAAGAATGGCGATGAAAATGAAAATCTTTAATATATCAGAGTTATTATCTTCTCATTAACAAAGGTAATATATTAATTTGCATGCAGTGATACTTTCTCTACACATCTTTACTATGAAATCATTCATTGAGAAGACTTCAACAGCTTGAGCTTCGGAGGATTTAAAGGAGGGTAACGGTGCCTCGCTGCCCTGCCGTGATGTGAGGAGGAAGATTGATCTCACCTTATGGCTCTCAAGAAATGAGAGCTTTATGTAAAACTGGCCACCTTCACCTCTTCACCTCCCTTCCCATAACCCTCGGGGTCCTCTGAGGGGAGGAATCATTTGCCTGCGGCAGAAAAAACACACTTCTGACACGACCATGCAATGATCCATGATAACAGCAACAACCCTATGTCCTTTTATATTTAAATTAGCTTTTAAAAACTGGCAAACCTGCAAAAAAAAATAGCGATAAAGTTAATTTCTCATTAGCAGAAGAAAATGATCAGTCAAGGTCCAGGATGCAACGGAAAGCAGATTTTACAAACAGTGAAAGTGTTTCTGGTTGTTAGTTCATTGATATATTCATTTGGTGTCTTCATGCACCAAAGCCGTCTCTCTAAGCTTTAAGTAGGAAATAATAAAACTGGAGAAACCTGTAGAAATAGAATAATTTGACTGTGAATAAACAAACATGGCCATGAGGGCATTACAGTCAGTGTGATCCGGTGGGAGGGAGCACATCCTTCCTGCCACAGAAAATCTTCGCTACTCTCATTGTGATCTGACTGGGGGCTCCCTGGAGAAACCAACACATCTGAACCCTGCAGGTCTCTCTGTGCACAAGTGATGTGCTCAGGCACCTGCAGCATACCTCGTGCATTACCAGCAGACCAGAGCATGACTGCTAATGTCGAACCTGTCCTTAATTTATTAATGTATAAATAGGTGCAGGAATATGGGTGTTACTATTGGTAGAATGCAGAGGACATCTGCATTTCAAATCTGAAAGCAGTCCATCATTTTGAGAGATTAGAACAAACTCGGAACAGCGCGAAAGCTTCCCCGCAGCGAGGCTCCGGTGTTTTGCCGTGTTATGCATGCCCTCCAAAAAGGAAATGATATAGTTTCCAAACCGTACTTTGCCGTACAAATCACTGAAATGTCTGTGAGTTTTGGCTTTACGCTGTGCACGCTCCCGCGAGGTGCAGTGGGCATGCATAACACGGCGCTAACAGTTCACGAGTGTGCTCTCAGGAGCCAAGCCTGGAGAGGTTGGCCCAGAGTGGGTAACGCCCCGATTGCACCTGCCTCTTGAGACATCGCCCCCCAGAACTGGGGAACCGCCCAGGGCTGGCCCACCTTCATCTGTGTCATCTCTGAGTACCACGGTGCCCCGACGCGGTCCGGTGCTACTAGGATGATTGCCAGACGTTCTCACCTCACTCTCCCCAGGAGAGGGAGAATGAGACGCAGCGGTGGAAAGGCGTAGAGCAGCTTCCTTAGCCATGGCTCGTGTGCAAACGCGTCCACCCCCAAGGGCGAGTCGTCGCTCAGGGCCATGGAGAACCACAGGGCACAGTGGGTGTTGCGCCGGCTGGCGAACAGATCCACCTCTGCTGTCCCGAACTGGGCCCAGATCTGCTGCACCACCTCCGGGTGAAGCGCCCATTCGCCTGGCAGGGGGCCGCCCCTTGACAAGAGGTTGCCCCCCCTGTTCTCCAGTCCCAGGATGTGGAGGGCTCTCAGAGATAACACCACCTCTGAAGCCCATAATCACAGTTTCTCCGCTGTGGTCCACAAGGCGGCGGAGCGGACTCCGCCCTGCCTGTTGATGTATGCCACTGTGGTGCTGTTGTCGCTCCTGACCAGTACATGTCTCCCCTGAATTAGGGACATGAAATGCTGGAGGACTAACACTACCGCCCGTAGCTCTAGGAGGTTGCTGTGCCGTGTCTCTGTTAGAGACCAGCGCCCACCTATAGCCCTCTTCAGGCAGGTCCCTCCCAATCCTGTTCTGGACGCGTCCGTGAACACTGTGATGTAGGAGGTCACCCGCCCCCAGTGGAGACCCCCATAACCGGAGGTTGCCCTCCACTGAGGGGGGGATGGTCACCAGACGTCGTTTGGCGGCGCATATTCAGTAACCCGAGCGGGACCACAACGTTAGCAGCTGCCATGAGACCCAGAGTCTGCATGACAGTTAAAGCTGTTGTGGTGTCTAGACATTTATTTATGTTAAGTTAATTTATTTAGTTCAGTCCTTTTGTCTTTTTCTTTGTCTTGTGAATTCCTGTTTTCATTCCCTCTCGTTTCAGAGCCATTCCTGCCCTTGTGTGTTTTTCCCTCCAGTGTGATTGTCAGCCCGTCCCTTAATTGTTGCCACATTTGTCCCCTTACCTAGTGAGTGTATATATAGTCTGCATCTCCCTTTGTCCTGTGCCAGTTTGTCTTGTCTCGTCAAGCCTGCAAGTCATTCCTTGACCTTGTTGAGTATGTTTTTTGATGGATAATTTTTGTTTCATTTTTGATGGTCCATGTAGATGTTTTTGTTTGGAGTTTTGGATCTTATAATTTCTCAGTTTTTCCTCCTAGTGAGCGTTTTGTGTTTTTGCCTTTATTAAAGACCTTGTTAATCCTGACCTGTTTCTGGTGTCGTGCATTTGGGTCCTGAGCCTTGTGACATTCTTAACAGCTGTCACTGTTGCCCCTGTCGCAGTCTGCAAACCGCCCGAAGCAGGGACGCCCGTCTGCTCTCTGACAGGGTGGCGCGCAGCGGGCCTGCATCGAGCACCACTCCCAAATACAACGCCTGTTGTTGAAGTATGGGGGTGCTCTTTTTCAAATTGATCGCAAAGCCCAACTTGGTTAGGTGTAGGATCAATTGCGTTGTGCAAAGCATTGCCTGCTCCCTGGACCTGGCCATGACAATGAAGTCGTCTATAGGTAAAAGAAAACTCTCATGCCGTGGACGCGCAGTGGTTGGAGGGCAGTGACCACACATTTGCTGAACGTGCGTGGGGATAGGAAGTAGCCGAACGGTAATCTGTTGTACTCGTAGGCTATCCCCTGTAAGGCAAAACTGTGGGGCCCCAGCTATGAAGGCGTGATACTCTCTGGTGACCCGTTTCGCCGCAAAAACCCCCGTGAAGGGACGTTTTGCCCATGGAGGGACGACACAGAAAGGGCCAATTTTTTACTGAGGTCCCTGAACGCACCACCATAATGTCCCCTTTACCACTACGGTAAAGCGCATTAATCAGAGTTTTTACTCTAGGCCAGTGACCATCAACTGGCGGTATTCTCATCCAGCCCGCACAACGGGGGTAACTGTGGCGTTACTCTTGACTCATTCTCTTCAGCGAGCGGACATCACCCGCCCCGCTGCGGCGGCCACTCCATGGATCAGATTGTTCATCTGACCTATGCAGCGGTCCGGATAATCGCTCCCGTCCTGAGGCGGGAGGGCGGGGGCGTCTGCTTGAGGGGTAATCAAGGAGATGCCCAACACGCCGAGATCATTGGCCGCAGCCGCCATCTGTGCACCGAGCCTGAACATTTTGTCTAAATATTCCAGGGTGTCTCGGTCCCGCGGCAGCGGGGGCAGAGGTTTCTTCCTCTCTGCCCAGCCAGCTGCCTGCGGAAGGAGATGGGCCCTGCACCCTGATGATACCCGTCATGGCTGCTACTGGGGCCTTCGTCCTCAATGCCCGCCTTCACGTCGCCTCCACACACTGCCAGATATCTGGCAACGGGGGCGAGACAAAAGGCCGGCTGCGCAAGAAGCACCGGGCCGTAAAACCCCTGCCGAAGGCGGCTTACAGGCCTCGGTGGCAGCGGTGGGGGGAGCGGTAAGCCCACACGCTCCGCCGCCAGGGTCATCACTGCCGGGAAGTCCAGACCTGTGTGCTGGACCCTCCTGGCCGTCGAAACCGAAGGTGTCAGACAACGACAACATTCATGTCGACCACCTCGAGGTCCTGATCCTCCACCTCCACCTGCGGGTCGAGCTTCACCCGGAAATGCTTGCCACGGCGGCTTAGCTGCAGGATCATGCGGAAGGCATTACAGGCCGGCGACTAGCCTAGGCCCTCCTCGGCGTGGTTCGGCCCCAGGCACTGGAAGCACAGGCGGTGCGGGTCAGCCCCTGCAATCAGGCCAGGGCATGTCGGGCAGGTTCGGTGCTCTAGGAGTGGTTCCATACTTGTTTAATCGATCTCTTTCTCTTTCACGTCTTGCTCAGTGTTCACTTCCGCTCGCTGAAGAGAAAGGGATGACGGTCAGGAGGCGAGGCCTCCTTTTATACGGTGAGATGCGCGCGCATTCAAGTAGGCCCGCCCCGGGGCCGGGTACGTCTATAGAGGTCTCAGTAGGTGAATACTTGCATGATAAGGTAGTACCCATACAGTCCAGTAGAGGGCGGAGCCTGTGAGAGATATAACATATTCACCAACTTGAAGAAACGTGCGTAGCGTTTACTAAAAGTACTGCATAAACCAAACGCTGCAAGAAGCTCAAAACGCAATGGAGACCAGGGGACACTAAAAAGTGACACACACAGCTGGGAGACCAGGGGACACTAAAAAGTGACGCACACAGCTGGGAGACCAGGGGACACTAAAGAGTGTCGCACACGGCTGGGAGATCAGGGAACACTAAAAAGTGACGCGCATAGCTGGGAGACCAGGGGACACTAAAATGTGACGCACACAGCTGGGAGACCAGGGGACACTAAAAAGTGATGCACACAGCTGGGAGATCAGGGGACACTAAAAAAGTGACGCACACAGCTGGGAAACCAGGGGACACTAAAAAGTGACGCACACAGCTGGGAGACCAGGGGACACTAAAAAGTGACGCACACAGCTGGGAGACCAGGGGACACTAAAAAGTGACGCACACAGCTGGGACCGGAGAGCTTGTTGAAGTTCAGGATTATAAAGCTGGAAAACTGTCTCTGTTGTTGGAAACTTACCTAAAATGTGGGGTTTTATTGGCTTATTTTAACAATGTGATCACGTGATTCCTGCTGTAAGCTATCTAGCTAACCTAGTCATTTCAGATATACTGACACGCACTTACAGTTATGAGAAAGACTAACTCTGCAACAGAGAAAGTTGTTCAGCTTTATAATCCTGAAGTCAACTCCGGTCCCAGCTCTGTGCGTCACTTTTTAGTGTCCCCTGGAAACAGTTCACGTTGTGTCTTGAGCTTCTTAAACCGTTTTTTATTTGAAGCGTTTCACTCAGTAAACACTTTTTACAGTACACTAAATGTACCACAAATACTATCATTTAAAATGGAGAGCAGATTTAGAGCAGAGGTAGTGTTGAACATAATATGCAAAATATTCAGAGGGGTGTGGAGGCTTCACAGTATTAAATTAACAAGATTTTCTCGCAACATTTGCATTAATGTAATGCAAGTATTGATGGAGGGGGTAAGACTCAGTGACAGTGGGAGTTGGTAGAGAATCAATCAACTAAAAGACTATTCCAGTGACATTACTATGCTTTGGTAAAGATTATCAAGCTCTGTTATTCATAAGAGTCGTAGTTATAGTCTGACCGTGTCTGTTGTGTTTTTTTCGGTGTCATGGGACCATCTGGTGGAAAACATGTTGGAAAGGTGATTCATGAAAAATACCATCTGCCCCTGGTGCTTTAGTCAGACTGAAGTCAGCGTTAGGCGTGACAGATTTCTCAGGAACGTACGAGTTTCCCACCACCTCCCCACTTAAAAGCCTCAACTCTGCCGATGGCATATCTGACACCCGTCAATTCCACAGCTCACAAGCCACGCTGTGTGTTGAATATGAAATATCTGGGCAGAATGAGTTATTTTAACAGATGCATTTCTTATTTAAAGTCAGCTTGTGACCAGCAGAGCCACTTTTCAGTTAACGTTCTATAGGGATTGATCTTACTATATTCAGACTGTCTTGAGGCACACACATCTGCCGCTTCCCTTCGTTCTTTTTTTAACTTTTCATCTTGTAAAAAAGCAATAATTCCAGCTCTGAGAAATTCACTTTCTGTTTTAGCATGCCTGATTTGCTCTCTGTGATTAATTCATTACTTCTTCCATGGGACTTGTGTTGATAAAGATAGACCTCCTGGTGCTCTTTCCATTATAAAACTATTCATGGCCTCAAATTGTTATGGTAACTAGTCTCCGTTTATGAAGATTAAACCTCTGAATTATATCGAAAAGAGAGTGGAATTGCAAAGAGACACATAAGTGGGTGTATTTTTTGTTTGTGGTTCTGATGATTCGCAGACCAAAGCTCAGCCTCAACAGAAACATGTTTTAATGAACCAGCAGATGCAACCTGGCCTTTGATTTTTTATTTCTTTTATTAACTAAGCCTCTGAAAATCCTAGCACACGGTGTTAATCTGGCTCTGGACTTCTCTTCGGAGAGGAAGGAGGACATTAGGCTGAGGAACTCCAAAAGAGCTGAAGCCCGAGGCAGAGCAGGAATAACGGAGCGGGAGGCCTCGCCTTCTTCACATCCAAAAGTCAAGGTTCTCCCTGGGTTCTTTGATGTGGGCGGCTCTGAATAAGCAGGTGGGTGGACTGGAAATATGTTCATTAAACAGCACTGAGATGAGGACAGCTTTGATGTAGAAAAGAGAGCGAGGCATACAGTGGAAGGAGTGGGACGGAGAAAGTTCATTATGGTTTGAAAAATATTCCAGCCATGTGAGTTATTCGATGTATGTGACCTGCTCTATCAATATCAGTCACATTTTGAGTTATATACAACGCTGGAAAGAGGAGATTCTAAACTTTCCAATGATGTTGTTTTTGTTCTTCAAAAATTATCCAAATGCTCCATAGGACCACCACCACTGGATTAGTTATGATTCTGAAATCTTTGTTTGTCTATAACAAAGCTTTTTAGCACGCTGTTCCTCTTATAATAAGTGTCTTTGAGCACTAGGAAAAGCGCTATAAAAATCCAATGTATTATTATTATGATGTTCAACAGTCAGCAGATTAGAAGAATGGTCGTCTTTAAAGGCCACACCTCTTCAACCAAGAGCTGATCATTTGATGTAGCAATCAATGGGGGAGCGTCAACCCAAATCTTCTCAAAATAGTTAGGTTAGGGCTGTCAAACGATTAAAAATGTTAATCAGATTAATCACAGCTTAAAAATTAATTAATCATGATTAATCACCATTCGAACTATGTCCAAAATATGTCATTTCTTTATGTATATTGTTGTGGGAATGGAAAGATAAATGAAAGAAGGCGGATATATCCATTTAACATGTTTATTATAACATTTTTCTGCGTGTCAAAATGAAAGACAGCCCACACACCTATCAATCATCAAACCGTGGGGTCTTAATTAATTACGTGTTGATTTCTATCAACGGGGGAGTACTTCAGGAAAGTCGACGGGGGGGGGGCTAGTGGAGTACTTGTGACCACAGAGTGCGAACGTTGTGATCAGCTGTTTTAGCGCAGTTCTCCAGTGAAGGGGGGGAGTCTCCCTCCGCAGCCGGTTGGCGTAGTTTTGGCACAATCCCGTTGTACAGACCGACGTTAACAGCAGCCCTGTCTGTACACACGGAGACCGACTCTGTCGTCCGGTGATCTAACCGCCTTCTGGAAAAGCTTCACAAGTACGTCGGTACGCAAATACGCTTTGTGACACAAGTGACGTACGCATTTCACATTACGCACATAACCTGCGTACCAGTTATGTGTTACCTGTACTACAGCAAAAGTATTCTCCGTCGGGACTTCCTGCAACAACACCACGCCGTTATCTTGATTCTGATTGGCCAGAAGACATTATCAAAGATGTTCTATTGAGAAGACGATCACTACGTGACAAAAGTTTTCAAAACCGTTTCTGGTCTTCGGTATTTCCAGACAAGTGGCTACTGAAATAAATCTTACTAACTGCTGTCTGTGCAATTTACTCCGCGCGAGTTGGCAGACTTTATTTTGCTTACTTTAACATCATTTTTCAATGTGGGGCTAAGCCAGTTCTTGGTATGGCTGTAGCAGCCTACCCCAGCCATACCCTGGCGCTGCCACTGGTGCCATTCTGCACATGCGTTAAATATTTTAACGCAATTAATTCAAACAATTAATTACCGCCGTTAACCCGATAATTTTGACAGCATTAAGTTAGGTATATATAGGATATACATATTCTATACATATTTGTATACATATTTTCATACATATTTGTATTTTTGTATTCGGAATTGTGGGAAACGGTATTTCGATCTCTCACACAAACTGAAATATTGACAATAAAGTTGACTTTGACTGACTTTATTATTTTTCTGATTTTAAAGCTTTCCCTGGAATTCCATGACAGTGGGAATCCTGTTTTAGTGCAGAGGAATCAAATCCCTCTGGGTGACTTTGCACTTTGTGTGAGCTCCATTTTTAGACAGAAAGTCATCTCTATCAGAGGTTTCAGTTTCTCACTTTCACCCACAGCAGTCAGTGCACAGTCTATAAGATGATAATACACTAATACAAACCTATACAAAATAAATAACATCATGTAAAACAAATAGCTAATCACAGTGAGGTTGATAAATAATATAATTAAATTAAAACTGACAAAAGCAGACGTGCAGAGAGATATAAATGTGACACTGACATGATAGAGACAGACAAAGGGAAGGGGGGTGTCTGGCTTCACTTTAACTCCAATTAGAGGAATGCAGAACAGAGGAGGATATGCATAAATGTGAGTGTGTGTGTGTGTGTGTGTGTGTTTGTGTGTGTGTGTGTGTGTGTGTGTGTGTGTGTGTGTGTGTGTTTGGGGGAAGTCAGGTGAAAATGAGGTTACAGTCTCCTCCCTGAGATATTTACAGCTCTGAGCTAAATAATTTATTTTGGCATGAGCCCAAAACCAGAAAACAGAAACCAAAAACATCCCTCTGATTTGAGGCCCGCTGACTTGACAACAATTAGAGAACCTCTCGTCTGTCCCTTCCCCAAAGTCAGAGAGCAGCAGCGCCCCGGACCCATCATCACCAGAGCGATGGGGGGGAAGAGGATCATAAGAAATCTCATCTGCCCTTTCCTCATCCTCCAGATCATGATCATAATTTGGTCTTAATCAGCGCCCGCCTCCGCTCCTCGAGATCTAAAAATGACCCAAAACGTTGCCTTTGCCTCCTCTTGCTCTCGGAGCGGGAGATGTGACGGAGGGGATGGAGTATGGGGGTTATTCCCTATCTTTATTCAAGAGCGTGGTATTTAAATTTGAGAGCATACTTTATGTATTTATTTCCCTCAAACCCTGTCCTCGCACTCAAATAGTGCCTGCTTGCACTTAGAGTTGCTCTGCTTCTGCTCAAACTGTACGCTTGCACTCAGATATATTGCTGCTTACAGATTTTTTCTGCTCTCAGATTTATTCTGTGCGCGCTCGAAACTTTTGTGCAACAATCCTGTCAAAATCCCTCAACCAATAGGAGGCCAGGTGTCCTTGCGGGTGCGTTCGCTTTATTTATTACAGCGTCCCGTAAGGGCGGTTACTCTTTGGTTTATGAACTCCCGCCCTCCACGGCTTTATAACATAGCATGTACTGCACTTGTTTGATTATCCTTGCAAGTTATTGTTATGACTTTGACTTGTATAGTAAGTCAAATGTCCTGCCATTAGAGACGATCACTTTAAGGGACTGAGTGATACAGAGTTTTATAAATATATTATAAATATCTGATGATCCGAACTGTCTCAATCCTGAGCGAATGATTGAGACATGTCTACAGTGCGCTATGTGACACATTTGCTGTTATATATAGATATGTCAGAGATATACGGCACCTGTCATATCATTTATTATTTATTTCAGGTACTTTTGTGAAGCCTCCTTTTAGATATAAAATTCATCATATTTCTATATATCTCTTAAGGCTTTGTGTCATTCTGACATGTAAGGTAACCACTGCATTCACACATGACAGGGCCTTTGCAGAAAGAGCTACAAGGCTATCATAATATTTGGCATCTGATGTGAGAGAAAGTAAAAATGGTTTCTCTCACAAGGTGAATCACAGATGGTTTCTAATTGAGGCTTTTATGACTGTCCATCGCTTCTCTGCGGAATCTCCTTTCAAGTTTTGTGATCAATTTCATAATTTTAATTTAATTTCACATTGTCTGACAGAACACAGCCATGGTCTGATGGTTATTGTGGTTCTGCAATTATTCCTTCTTTTGAGTGATTCGATATGAGAAAAAAAATATGTCAAAGGATGTTCGAGGAGCTCAAATAGATCTAAGGCCACTTCTATAATAAATGTAGGCGTGGAGTGACGGGAACTTTGCAACACTTTTGAATGGAAATTATTATATATTTAAAACAAACCCATTATCAAAAGCATATCTTTTTATACCAATTTGAGTAACAAATGCTTTTGTTTTGATTGATTGCATTTTGATTAGCAATCATTTCGGGTGTACTTTTCTTTTATTATGTAAAGGAAAAGGAAATAATCACAAGGTCTCGAATGCATTCTGCTTTATTATGTTCCCTGCTCAGGAAACACACATTATTTCATATATTAGAAATGTATTTTAATAGATTCATGTGGAAGTAAATGCACTGTTAATTAAACTCAATGTAAACGTATATTTATTTTGTTCGACTTATTCACGCTGTTAAGGAAAGTGTTTACTTTTCACGTAATGGATGGTAATTAAGTGATGCATTTAGTGCTCTTATTAATTCAAAGAAGTTGTGGATTAAATCATTTGTTATGCAGAACTCTGCTACGTTATGTTAATGTGTTCAGTTCAGAAATGTGCCGTGTTCAAAACCTTGACGTTACTAGGTCAGGTACTTTTTCCTAGAGAGCTTATTTTAGATATGAAACCAACAAGTGTGTGTGAAAGGTGTTTTTGTATCCTACTGTTATAGCTTTTCAGTAGATCATCATGTATAACATCAATGTTTTAAAGTCTATCTTGTAGTCTTTAACAGTTATTTAACAAACTTGGATATCGACGTACAGTTTACCTCTGTTGATTTTTCTCTCTGAACTCTGCTCTCTGTAATTCAGAATTGATCGGTTGTGGCTGAAAGTAGGTTTGAGTTGTTTTCTGTTTTCTTCACAGCTGTACTTGAGGTGAGCTTACAGTATTTTTCTACAAGAGAAACAATGCTCATAACGCCTCGTTATTGGCGCTGCAGTTGGGAATACGAATGCTAATCAATTCAATCACTGCATTTAGTCCAGAGGGCCGTGTCGCTACAAATTCAGACAACAGCTCAATTTGAGACCCTGAAATAATAACTGTTTGTTCAGTGAGCTGCAGCTGTGTATCGAAGGTCATCTACATTTTTATTTTGCGAGTAAAAACTACTGTCACAAACCAAAACATGTTTTATATTCAAGGTTGATTGATTGTCATGTATGTAGTTGTAGCCAAAGTAGCCAAACCGACGAAAAGAAATAGTTTATTCATTTAGGCCTATTTCTAAAAAACACAAGAGAAGCAGCAGATTATTCGAGAGGGGTCCGCCTGCAGACCTCCACTCTCAGGACAGTTCCGGTGCAGACCTCCACTCTCAGGACACCTCCAGTCTAAGGACCGGAAGAGACACGCAGAGTCGGGGAAGTCCCCCACCCCAACGCAGCACACCCTCCCGGCCATCAGAGTTGAACCCGCAGTTCTGAGGAACCGACCGCCAGAGCACCGGCACTAGGCCGGGCCGGCGTGGAGGCCCTCCGACAGTGGGTCGCGTTTCCCATTCGATCAGTGAGAGGAGAAAAATGCAACAAAAATGGTCAAAATCCATGAATATATGGATGAGTGGGGCCGTGGGGAGACACCCGAGACCGGGCAATGTCCCCGGTAGAAACCGGGTGAAATAGTCAAAAAATAAATAAATAATAAAACCGGGGAAAAGCGAAAAAAAGTGTCCGAAATTAGGCACTCGTGAGGCGGGCAGAGTCCCCTGTCAACTCCCGTTACATTCCTCCATGGTGTCATTTGAGCGAAAAACTTTTACGAGAACCAGGCTGGGGGGGTCAAAAGGGCTTGACCAAGGCCGACCCAAAGTGCACGGTGGGCGGACTCATCACCTCCGTGATGAGTCTCCATTGTGATTTGAAAACTTCCATCAAACGAGTCCTTCGGTTGGCGGGAAAAAAAACGCGTCAGAATCGTCACTTCCTGTCCTGAGAGTGGAGGTGTCCTGAGAGTGGAGGTGTCCTGAGAGTGGAGGTCTGCACCGGAACTGTCCTGAGAGTGGAGGTCTGCAGGCAGAAGATTTAAGAGTCGCTCAGTCATGCTGCATCTTAACTTTTTATTTTCAGAATATAAGTGTCTAAATTGAAGTATGGCAGAATGCATTAATACCTGGATTGCGTGCTTAAAACGTTGAACAAGTCGAGTGTGAAACCCTGGACACTTTCATCACTCAACAGCTAAGCAACAAGTGATCACACAAATAAAAGTTGTACTGTACATGTGTTTTTTTATATATTCATACACATACCAACGTGAGAGTGTTGTTGAACGCAATCGAGCAGTCTATAAAGATTTGCCACTACAAACGATAATGTTACAACGATAATAGTCTTAAAAAGACGATCGTCACTTGTGGTGATTTCAGGGAAGCCTGGTGGGGTCTTAGAAAAGCCTTCTTGGTTATATATATAAATCTAATGTTGACAGCAATCAATAACGCAAATGCTCTGATAAAAATGAATGAAAGCAGCTGAGAAAAAAATCTGGTATCTTTCGTTGGACTGTTAAAAGTCAACCTGCCTGACTACTTTTGTGTCTGCCCTTCAAAGCTGAGTACTAACAACAGCCACGTTTGTTGCTAATGTTTATATTGATTATTTTTGTAGGAGTGGCTTTGGAGAAACAGGCTGCTAGTGTTGCCGACTTAGCGACTTTTTATGGTAGCGCAGATAGCTACTCTCACCAGTAGGTAACACTGGGCTGGTTTGGATATTTATTTGTTATTAAGCTCATCCAGCTTTTGAATGCTTCCTAGAGTTCGTGATTCCAAATATCTCCTCATGATCTGTTTTGTGTGTGTGCTGAAATACAATCTGGTGTTCACACAAAGCCCTGGCTCATAAATGGAAACAGGCCATGGATGTATAAAGAGAAGACAGGGGGAAAGAGACAGTAAATATGTCACGGGGCGTTTTATTTGGGTATTGACTTCAAATACCATCTTTCTTCAGACTGCTACTTTAAGAGTTACTGTTATTTGCTTACACAACATTAAACATAGTCCTTCCAATGATTGGGGGTTTGGCTGCTCATTTTTTCTAAATACCTTCATGAATAAACTGCAGGGTTTCCGTTAGCCGGTAATTACCGGTTTTTAGCTGGTAAAATTTATTAAAAACCGGTAAATTCAAAACCGGCCGGTCAAAATGTCTGGTAATAATTAGGGATGCTCCGATAGATCGGCCGCCGGTCATTATCGGCCGATATTCACTCTTAATAGTTTGATCGGTGCTCTCTATAAAGGCCGATCAGGAGAGCTGGATCTGATCGATATGGACATAAACGCGAGTGAAGTGTAACCGGACGCGAGAGAGATCAGATCAGCTGCTGAGTCAGACCGAGACACGCAGCTCTGCATAATCACCTGAAGCCCCGCCTCTATTTAGCGAGCTGCAGGAGCTGCATGAGAAACTGACGGGCTGTCAGGAGAGAGAGAGAGAGAGAGAGGGAAGGAGAGGGGGAAAGGGAGGATCGGTTTCTCCCGTGTTATTATTCAAAGTTGATGTAAACTTTTCAATAATGTACGTTTTCTACTACAAGTAGTTTGTTTGAATGTAATAATTATGTTGTTTGTTGTTTGTGAAATAATTTATTGAAAAATGAATCTGAATTTTTCGATCTGTTACGATTATAAACTGAAGCAATATAAAAATGAGCCCCGTGAACTGAGTTTTAAACATCAGCATATCTGCTCATAGTCCGGTAATTACCTGCTAACGGAAACTCTGCTACACAACTCTTATTATTATTAGTGAAATATGACCGGTAAGTTTCAAATTTGTCCGTTAAAATAAATTCTGCCCGGACATTTGACCGGCGAGAAAAAATCCTAGCGGAAACCCTGGAATAAAGGTAATGTGATTTTTTTTGCTTAACAAACAATGTTTTTTTTACCCAATTTCAGCCTGACTTGTTTTTGTTTGCAGCATTGTTGTGTTTACTCTATTTCTGTATCGTGATGAACTCTAACAGACCATACAGTATTAAACATGTAAACGGGTCTTGCTATGTAGGTTAAAGGAGACTGCAAAAGTCACACATAGGGCGTAACAATCTATTGTACTTGAATGATATAATACAAATGTCAATTCTAATGCCGTGCAAGCTTTACAACGTGTAATATGTGTCTACATTATCTCTGTCTTTGCCTTTTCTTCTGTTATCTCTGAAGATACAATAAGGCTGACTGTGTGTGACATTTTATTAACACTGTAAAACACGTCCATGCACACACTCAGCAGGAAGCTGAGAGGTGATGATAAAGGTTGAAGTGAGAGGTTATAAAGGACAGGATTTACCAGCAGGCTGACGATTACCCTCACCATCACCTCGGTAACACATACACACACACCTCATGTAATCACTCCCACATCCCCATCTGCAGTGAGAACACAGAAATAGATGCCAGCTCTGCGTGTGTGTGTGTGTGTGTGTGTGTGTGTGTGTGTGGGAAAATCTGCATATGTGAAAGTAAACGTGTGTTGGACCGGATTGATACATGTGCGTCAGGGTGTTGCTGAAGCTAAAGTACATGCGGAGGCTTCGGAGCTGACGTGCTTTTCCTTACAATGTTCCATGTTAGGATCATAGAGAGGCAGCATGGCGACAAAAAAAGGGTGATTGGGATTGCTAAGCAAAAAGGTGAGAACAGGCGAAATAAAAGTGCGCTCCAATCATTTCACGCTAATCACAGTATGAATTCAAAGAGCAGCCAATGTAAAAGTGCTCAAGTCTTGTCTTGAAATCAAATCAAATCAAGTTTTATATATATAAATAAACGATTTTTGGTTGAGCCAAAGTGCTGTACATATAATAAAAATAGCCTACAGTAGAGACACTTTACAGCAAATACAACAGCACAGATTGTTCAGAATATCAGTATGAGAAAAAATGACACCCTCTGTCCTTAGACCCTCTGTCCTTAGACCCTCTATCCTTAGACCCTTTGTCCTTAGACCCTCTATCCTTAGACCCTCACATCGTACAAGGAAAAACTTCCAGAGAAAACCCACAGTTTAAAGGGAAACATGGGAGAAACCTCAGGGAGAGCAACAGAGGAGGGATCCCTCTCCCAGGACGGACAGACGTGCAATAGATGCCGTGTGTAAATCCAAGAGATAATACATTTGACAGCATATAGACCGAATGTTAGGAAATGCATGTGTCTGTAATAAGATGATGAATCCATGAGGATGTCAGCTACAATCCTGTGGAAGCCATCAGGGAAGCAGCATGACGAGACCCAAGGCAGGACCGCAGAGACAGGTTCAGCCACGACCCGAAGTCCACGACTTAATCCAGAACTCAGGATAGAGGATCCAAGACACAGGACTACAGCAAGAGGATCAGCCTCGACTCCGGATCCCGGCGTAGATATAGATACAAAACAAAAAAAAAGATTTGGCTGGGTTAATCGGAACAAGAGAAAACACAGACACAGACAGAGAGGGAAAAGGTCATTGGATAAAAGTTATTCTTGATAACCCTCTAGAAAGATCTCATGAACTTCCCTACTCAATCTATCAAGACCCGAGCAGTTCTATTAGATATAGGATAAGAAACAGAGAGAGGGAGCACAACAAGGGAGTCTTGAAGTAACATCTTTGCTATCCTGTTTAAAAAGTAGAGTGTGAAACCCTGGACACTTTGGCCCAATTCCAAACCGGAGTTTTATTTGTGTTATTTTTAATCCACGAGATGCTGATTTGAAAACGTTGTTACGAAAAGTCATGGCATCTCCTGTTTCTGAGGAGAGAGTTCGTCCCAAAGCTTGCTTCTGTATTTAGACCCTCCACCTGAAAGAAGGGAGCCTCATTCAGCTGCGAGTGTGACTACAGACGGGGTTCACTCCATCACTGAGGGGGACTGGGTGTGGTTTGGAATTGGGCCTTCCTCACTCTACAGCCGCCATACATAGCAGAAGTAACAGAACAAGCAACACTTGCTGTTGGTCCGGTTAGCACAGTGCTACACAAATTAAAGTTCTACTTTACATGTTGTTACGCGCCCCCCCTGTTTTGTTCTCTTTCCTCAGCTCAGGAGCACATGATCTGCACCTGGCTCCGCCCCTGCTCCGGTGTTCCTGATCTCACCTAATCACTGCATACAAAGAAGGCTGGAGGAGAAGGAGTAGCTCTTGGAAACTCTGCTGCTGTATCCTGTAGCAGCCGTTTATTCTGAGTTAGAACATAGTGCTTTATTATATTATTTATTTTGGCTTCGTTTTTAGTATGGTAGCCCAGTCTTCACGGCTTTCTTCTTGATTTCCGTTTATGCATTTGTTTTAGTTTAGTTTAGGATTCTTCCATCTTTTCGTTCTTTTTGGCAACTCCTCCAGACCCATTTAGGTTAGTGTGCTTTAAAAGGGTTCAATGAAATCATGTGGTTGTTTTAAACTCTGTCGGGTTTGGCGTTTTAAATATATGTTGTGCTTCATAACGTGTCATGTTTTTGTTATGCTGTGGCCCTAACACTTTTGTTTTTTAAATGTTATATTAATGCATGTGCCAACATACTAGTGACGAAAGAAGCCAGCGTTGATTTGAATGAGTTAATTGAGGAGTCTATAAGCTAGCAAGCTAGGAGACATGGATACCAAAAGAAGAGTGACTGGGATGGATTACTGTGAAAACTGAGATCAGGAGAAATCAAAGTGTGCTGCTAACTGTTCATGCTAGTCACAGTGTGCTAACTTAAAACATGAGTTCAAAGAGCAGCCGGTGTAAAGGTGCTAAAGTCTTATCTTGATGTTACGTCTTTGCTATCCTGTAGCCTACAAGAGGAGCAGGTGTTGGAGATAAAATATAGATTAAAAGATTAACTCCTGTAGCAGGATGCCGCTACAGTGTTTTATAGAGAGAAGAGTCTACTAGTGTCTTGTTGAGGTTTTATTTGGGTTTTTTATTTTTATTTTATTTGCACACACAAGACAAATAAAAAAATTATGTCACAGGAGAGGTCAATAAGTCAGAGGCATATAAACTAAAGGACAAAAACAAACAGTAGCAACAAAGAAAACAGGGATGCTTTTTCCATGCAATTGGAAACATAAAAAAGCCTTTGAAAGTCAGTTTCATTTTCAAAGTTCCCTTTCTTTTACATTATATTTCCTGGCAAACCACATATTCAGTTGATCCCTTCATGCGTAGGAATTGAAACACAATTTTGTAAGACTGATAGGTGTCGAGACGTTGGCGACAGTGTGTGTGAGGCTCCAGAGACGCCATTGGTTTTCAACTGTCAAGTCCTTCAGGGACTTGTGTGACGGCCCCAGAGCCTGTGTGCAGGTGTGTTACAGGCAGTACTCAAGTTGTAGAACAAAATCAGGGGGGATGGTGGATTTTATCATATGGGGACATCATTTGTGCTGATAACCCGCCGAGGGTGGGAGACCAACCAGCATAAAGATAATTATTATACTCCAAAAACAACATGCATGTTATGAATGTTCAGATACTCCTTTCATTGCTCTTGACCAAGGCACCTCAGAATTGGAGTCGGTCCCCGGGCTGCCATAGCACCACTAACATTTAGGGTCAAATGCAGAGGACAATTAGTGCAAAATCTTTTTTTCACTTTAATTTAAAGGGGGGGAGGGGATACACAAATGTGGTTATAATGGAAGTCTATGGTACAAATCTTGTAGGTTAACAGTCCCTCATTTATTATTCAGATGGATCAACTGATTATACTAATAATAAAGTCAAAATAGTTTTTAGAATATTGAATTATAGTGTATTTTTTCAAAAAAGCAGTTATATTTCACACAGGCTCCGCCCTCTACTGGACTCTATGGGTACTACTCTCTATCATGCTGTGCGTGCTTTCACCTACTGAGTTTACGTAAACGTAGCCGGCCAATCGGGGCGAGCCTACCTGAATGCGCGCGCAGGCCCACAGTATATAAATGCGGCTACACCCGCCGCCCACTATCCTTTTTCTCTTCAGACGAGCTGACAACCGAAGAGTTAAACGAACGAAGATTAGAAGAAACGAAAAATGGACTCACCATTACTGGAAGCTCGGCCATGCACCTGCCCTGGTTTGATCGCGGGCGCCGGTCTCCACCACCTCTGCTTAGAGTGTTTGGGGGACCAGGATATGGCCGAGGCGGTGCCATTCACGTTCGCCATTCCAGCGGGGCGGATGGCTCCGTTTGCCATTGTCGGGCACTTCCGGGTCCGGTCCATGGAGGTCCACCGCCCTAGGTGATGACCATGGCGGCGGAGCGCAGCTGCTCCCAGCGGGCAGCAGGCTGGGCAGGGAGCTGAAAACAGCTCTGCCACGCTACCGCGTGACAAGGCGACTGCAAATAAACACGGGTGTGTTGGGCATCTCGCTCATTGCTGGAGATGCCCCCACCTCACCAGATCAGAGCGATTATTTGTAGCTTGATCGTGGCCGCCGCCGTTGTCTGCCGTGTGATATCCCGGTGAGGGATCACGCCGCATGGCACTTTCCAAAAGGACCGTGTTGTTGATCTCCCGGGCCGGGAGCCCCCGTGTTTACGGAAGGGCTCTTTGGATCGATCTCCTTGGTTACGTGGGTGAGGAGTAGTCGCAGCGTGGCTGCTTCTTGCTCATCCCCAGAGGAAATAACACAGTCCCACACTCCCCGCCCCCTCTGTAAACTCCAGTATAGGAGCCAGCAGGTGGGCGCGTGCACGTGAGTGGAATAAACCGAAGTGCTGTCAAAACACTGTGCGGGTTCAAGAGAGAGTGATGTGTGTGTGAGAAACGCATTCAGTGAAAACGATTGCATTTATCCCAGAGTAAGAGTCATCTCTCTCCACATTCCACATTTCCCCATAATGTCCGTTTCAAAGAAACGGCATTATGACGACCCCCCCGCCCCCCCCGAGAGCGGGCCGCGGTGCGTTCATGGACAGAAGAAGTTCAGATTAATGCCTCTTTCGCTCTGAGAGAAAACAGCATTATGGCGGAGTGTGCGCTCTCACGGTGCGTGCCGTGGTGTGTTCAGGGACCTCAGTGAAAAATCGGCCGTTTTGTTCTCTGAGTGGAAACTGCATTATAGAAAAACGGCCCTTTCTGTGTCAGCCCCCCATGGGTCAAACTTCCTTTTATGGAGGGTTTGACGGCGGAGTGGGCCACCAGAGAGTACCACAGCCTCATACCTGCGGCTCTGCAGCTGATTGCACATCCCCTAACACAATGTTATGGGGAATGGAAAATCAGTGGTGTATTAACAGGGCGGACGGACAGGACACTGAGACTGTGTTATTCACTCCAGTTTTGCAGCATCCCTCCTCCGTTCAGAGGCATGAGAGAAGCAAATCTGTCATCCCAGGAGGAGATAGGTTTCCTCTCGGCATGTGCACTCTCAAGTCAGAGAGAAGGGGCACTATTCCCTGTACTTCCTGGTTCCCAAGAAGACAGGAGAATTCAGGCCCATTCTGGATCTTCAAATGCCTGCACCAGCACATTGCATGCAAGAAGTTCCATATGTTAACTATGAAACAGTTACGGGGACTGGTGCAGCCAGGCGATTGGTTCACAACCATCGACCTGAAGAACGCTTACTTTCATGGTGGAATTGCTCCAAAACACAAAGTATTTGCATTTTGCCTTCCAGGGGGTAGCTTGCGAGTACAACAGACTGACGTTCGGCTACTCCCTATCCCCACGCACGCTACAGCGCTGCAACCGCTGCGGGACCATGACATGAGGGTGTTCTTTTATCTGGGCGACCTCATAGTCATGGCCAGGTCCAGGGAATGGGCAATGTTTCACACAGCCCAATTGATCCTACACCTAACCAAGTTGGGTTGAAAAAGAGTTGCGGTCAATTGGAAGAAGAGCTCCCCCATACCTCACCAGCAGGTAGAATATCTGGGGGTGATGCTCGATGCAGGCAGACTACGTGCCACCCTGACAGAAGCAGACAGGCATCCCTGCCCTGTGTCAGGGGGCGACGGTGACAGCTTTGATCATAATGCAGACTTTGGGTCTCATGACGGCTGCTCACTCCGCAGTGCCACTCGGACTCCTGCATGCACGTCGCATACAGAGGTGGCTTACCGGCCTTCGTTTAGATCTCAAGACACAAACGACGTCTGGTGATCATCCCCTCCTCAGTAGAGAGCAACCTCCGATTCTGGGGGTCCCCAGAGAATCTGCGGAGGGGAGCTCCACTGGGGCAAGTGACCTCCTATATCACAGTCTTTACAGACGCTTCAGTGACAGGATGGGGGGGGACGTGCCGAGAGAGAGCTGTAGGTGGTTGCTGGCCTCTGACAGAGGCTCGGCACAGCAACCTCCTGGAGCTGCAAGCAGTGATGCTGGTCCTACAGCACTTCAAACCCTTAATACAGGGCAAACATGTGCCAGTGAGGAGCGACAACCGCACCACAGTGGCGTACATCAACAGGCAAGGCGGAGTCCGCTCAATAGCCTTGTTGACCGCGGCAGAGAACGTGTGGTTGTGGGTTTCACAGATTGTGTTGTCTCTAAGGGCCCTGCACATCCCGGGACGGGAGAACGGGGGGGCCGACCTCATGTCAAGAGGCGGACCCCTGCCAGACGAGTGGAGGCTTCACCCGGAGGTGGTGAAGCAGTTCTGGACTCAGTTCGGGAGAGCAGAGGTGGACCTGTTCGCCAATCGGCGCAACAGCCACTGTGCCCTGTGGTTCTCCCTGGCCTGGTGGGACAATCCGCCCTTGGGGGTGGACGCATTTGCACACGAGCCATGGCCAAGGAAGCTGCTTTACGCCTTTCCACCGCTGCACCTTATCCCCCCCCCTTCTGGATAGGGTGAAGCGGGAGCAGCTGTCAGTCATCCTAGTGGCCCCAGATCGCCGCCTGGCGCCGTGGTACGTGGGGTAACACAGATGATGGTGGGCGAGCCCTGGGCTATTCCTCAGGTCTGGGGAGCGCTGTCTCAGGAAGCAGGGGCAATAGGGGCGTTACCCACTCTGGGCCAACCTCTCCAGGCTTGGCTCCTGAGAGGGACAGGCTGAGACAGGTGGGGCTGTCTGACAACGTTATTCAGACTATCCAAGCAGCAGAAGCAGAATCCACCACAGCCTGTTGCAGGCCAAAGTGGGCGGTATTCCGGCGATGGTGTGAAGGAAGGAGTCTAGAGCCTCTGTCATGCACGCTGGGCTCTATTCTTACCTACTTACAGATACTGGTGGACAGGGGGCTGGCTCATTCCACAATTAAGGTGTATGCAGCAGCCATTTCGTCCTGCCATGAGGGATTTGGAGGCAGGTCAGCCTTCAGTCAGCCGCTTATGTCGCGTTTTTTGCAGGGGGTCAGGAGGCAGCGCCCAGTAGGTTACGCCTCCGCCCCACAGTGGGACCTGCCGTTGGTGCTCGAGGCTCTGGTCACAGAACCATTTGAGCCCCTGGAGCTCTCCTCCCTGAAAGCACTGTCATGGAAGACAGCATTGCTACTTGCCTTGACTTCGGCCAAAAGAGTGACCGAGCTGACCGCTCTGTCGGTGCACCCAAGCTGCCTTTTGATCCGGGGTGACCGTAGCGGGGCGACACTCAGACCGAACCTCAGACCGAACCCCTCCTTTACTCCTAAGAGCCTAAGGAGTTCGTTCAGGTCAAGGGCTATTCAGTTAGGTGGCTTTAATCTTCCACCCCATATTGAGGCCAGGGAGGCTAAATTGCACCTCCTCTGCCCAGTGCGTGCTCTAGCATGTTATGTAGAGCGCACGGCTGCCATTAGACGCACTGAACAGCTGTTTGTGTGCTTTGGGGATGGTGTGGCTAGAAAAGCTCTCTCCAAGAAGTGCCTAACAGGATGGCTATGCGGGTGCATTACACATGCCTATGGACGGGCGGGGAAAGCCCTCCCCACTGGGGTCCGTGCGCATTCTACACGGGCTGTGTCAAACAGCCTTATTCAGCAGCGTGAGTGTAGAAGAGATATGCACGTCGGCGTCTTGGTCTACGCCAGGCTCCTTCATAAAATATTATCTCCTGGACATGTCTGGCTCCTCCTCGTCGTCTGTGCTTGCCGAGGCAATGCATGACTGGTGAGAGGGGGGGTGGCGGTGGGTCAGCAGGTTTCTGACCCCCCCCCTGGACTTAAAGCACTTGTGGTTTCCCATGCTCCTGAGGGACTCGGGAGACATGGTGCGCAATCAGCCCCATACAGGGCTGGAGGCAGGCTGGGAGAGCCTTCCTCACTATTGTCCATGCCCACTCTACACGGAGCGTGTGTGAGTGTGGGGGACGTGGTGCACTTATGTTTTCCCATGCTCCTGAGGGACCTGGGGAACATGGTGCGCGGTAGGCTCCAGACGGAGTCTCCGCACAGATCTTTTCCATGCACACTCTACACGAGGTAAGCGTGTGTGAGTGTGCCTTATCCAAATTGCGGCCCCAACTTCTCTACGGTTACAACCGGATGGGAGGAAGTGGAATCCAATGGATGTTAGCCAAAAGCCGGTCAGGGACGGTGTTGTGGGTCGATGTTGTTGGATGACAGGGCGTGTATACATCGGGGCTCCGCCCACTGTACTCATAGAGTCCAGTAGAGGGCGGAGCCTGTGTGAAATATAACAGTGGTTACGTATTGTAACCCTAGTTATATAAGCACAGGCGGAGCCCTCTACCTGGGGGCCCTGTCTTTCCTAGTCCGCTCGCTGAAGAGTGTATAGGATAGTGGGCGGCGGGTGTAGCCGCCTTTATATACTGTGGGCCTGCGCGCGCATTCAGGTAGGCTCACCCCGATTGGCCGGCTACGTTTACGTAAACTCAGTAGGTGAAAGCACGCACAGCATGATAGAGAGTAGTACCCATAGAGTCCAGTAGAGGGCGGAGCCTGTGCTTATATAACTAGGGTTACAATACGTAACCCCCTGTTACTGGTATACGATCAAAACTGGTATCTAAAGGGTTACATTTGTATCGTAATTAATTAAATCATTATGTAAATTAAACACTTCATAAAAAATTTGAGGAAAAAAAATTGAAAAAAATTGATCCGTCATCATTTTATTGCAGTTCAAATACAAATATTTTATGTTAACATTCCCAATGTTACTTTTTTTAACAGGACATTAAGTGCAAATTGAAATTGTTTACAAAATATGAAAATATATTAAAAGATTATACAGATAATACAAAATAGGACCAATGTTGTCAATGGCTGCCAACTCCACTCTCCCCCATCTCATAGAAGTTTCCAAAGATTTTCATAATCATGCTTTTTGGTCTCAATTTTTCTGGCTCTTGCTTTCGGATTGTTAGCTAAGCAATGGCTTTGAAGCCAAGTCTTGACATATACCTCTGGTCTGAACTTGTTCAGTGGAGGGCCAACACACTTGATGAAAAGCAAGGCTGACATGCTTTTTACCTCTAGGGAGCTTCTAGTTGTGGTTAAAATGTTCATCTGACTAAACCATGGACTAAACCCACGTTTACACTCAGCTGTGGAGATGACCAGAGTGTTCACTGCTTGAAGGAGGGGTTTCAGCTCTTCTGGTGCTGGTGGTATCATTTCAACAATAGTTTTGAGTCTTACCAGCTAGCTAACACGAGAGAAAAACGTAGCCAAACTCCAAACTAAGTTGTTATTGCTGCTTATGTCCATAGATTCCACCTTTGGTGACTAAAGTAATGAGTAATGACTAAGATTACTGACTCTTGACTTACCTGAAATTTTATTTTTAGTATTTTTAAATATGAAGTCCCTCAGATCGCGTTGTCCTCCTGGTCGCTTGGCCATTGTGATGACCGTTACCTGCGCTTCTGGCATCGATCAAACAGGCGCATCACGGCGCTCTGGCGCCCTCTAGGGCACTTGTATAGTATAGCGTCAGTGACTTGGTAAAAATGTCAATGCGTGTGTGCGTGCTCCCTCGCCCACAGTATTTTACTCAAAATGCGCAAAATTAATGTTGAAATAGCAGTAATACCAGTGCCACGTTCATTGATAAAATTACATAAGGGATGGAACAACCCAGTCTCATGGCATTTCGTGTTCACCAACACGATTTTTAATCTATTGATTCGTGTTCACCAACACCATTTTCCCCTTTTTTTCGTGTTGCACAGCACGATTTTAAAAGCAATGTATTTCTACTGGTAATGACGCACATGGAAGCACGGCATTCGTTTGTGTCGGCTGCCCTTAAAGGCAATGTGAGCGTCCATTCTCATTGGATAACGGAGAATTGTACACCCGAAAGTAAGTATTGCCCTTACTGTCGATTGATTTTACAGTGATATCTGCACTACTCATCGACTAAAAAACACAAGATTATCCTTGTTAATTACACAACATTGATTGGTTTAAATTGTGTGCAATGCTTTTGTATTTTTCCCCTTCGATTCGGAGAAACAAATATTTTTTCAGAGTAAAGGATGGCAGAAGACACTACACTACCCAGAATCCCCAGCTATCGTTTGGACTACACCATGTGCTCTGTTTGACAAACCCCGTTTTTTTTCACCATTCATTCCAATGGCTGGCATCTATGTCACGTGATCTTCAAATTTCTCCCTGCAGAAAAAAAAAACATGGCCGAACTTCGTTTTATTCTCGGTGGAAAATGCCTATTTTAAAGTTAGTTTGGCCATTAAAATGCGTTTTGATGTCATTTGATGCGAGAAATATGAGTTGTTATTTCAGATTATGTGTGCAGTGGATGTACATGATCTTTAGTTTGCTAGTTATTACGAAGATTACTTCAGGAAATTGCGTCCATAGTACGTTTTCATTGTTTCCAAGGTGGTTGCTAGGGACGCTGCTATCGATATTATTTCTGTTATGTTGTGTAACTGTTTAATGGTATTATCTTTATTGCTACCCCCTTCCCCGTCAATGTATAGTGTTGGTCCACAGCGCAAACATATTAGTGTTCTAAAGATAGCCTACGTTATTTTCCCCTGTGCAATTCCAGTCTCACATCTCAGAGCACATCGTCATTAACAAATACCGGAAACAGACAGAAAACATTTAAAATAAATAAAATAATACTTTATTCCGAGTGTGCTTGCTTTTCTCTTTGAAAGTCATCACATAACGGCATTGTAATACACGGTTCGGCTGCTTTAAATATTACATATCTGCCGTAGTTCTGTATTTATAGAGCCCTGATGAGAAGACTTCTAGACAAACATGAGGAACTGAAAACGTGACGTGGATCATAAATATATCAGCCATTAAACAACATCTTACATTTCTTTTCACACAATACGTCTCCTTGCAGTATCAACACTAATTCGGCTGACTTTTATATTTGATCCAATTGGTAGATAGGCTGTATTTACACCATAAAGGTGCACAGCTGATATAAAGGGACACCTAGTGGTTAAAGCACGTTATTGCATTTCATTATTTTTATTATTAGATATTAATAGGATCCCTATAAAGCAGGGGTAGCCAACTAAAATTCAACGAGGTCCAGTTAGAGAAAATCTCCCCATGCAAAGGTCCGGAACATCAAAATGTCTAAGTTGCTTTATGAATTAGTGTGATATATATTGAAGTAGCTGCAGCTTTATCAACGTCTGCATGTAATCAACAACTGACTGCCAATCAAATAAAGAAAGTACAATTCAAAAACAACAATATTTAAAGTCTATTAACATTGAACTATACAGATATACAGTAAATGCTGTGGATATGTGTAATGTTCCTCTCGGGCTGCATTTAGAAATAAAATAGAGAAAATAAATAAAATAGCTTTTGAAAATGTGTGCATCTTAAAAGTGCTTAATTTTAGATAAATAAAAGCAGCTTGAGTTTCCCTTTTTTCTTTGTTAACCGTTTCACATCATGACTTAACAGTTTCAGCCGATTATAGAACAATGTCAGTCTTTACACATCATAACAATTGAACAGTTTTAAAGTTTCTTAAAACTAACTTAATCTTTCTTTCCCTCTTATATTGCAGTCCCTCACTCACTTTGTTTTATTCAGTGCGAGAATTGAGCTGGAGCTTATTGTCCTGCCAGGAGTTTGTAAATCTGGGCTGACATGGAGTCAGGGCTATTCTCATACACATGCAGGTGCTCATTGGTTACAGTGATGCAAACACAGGTATGGTGAAAAAAGAGAGAACTATTCGAAGCAGAAAAAAAACAGCGTAATATACCATCTGAAAAAGGCCTGTGCTATAATGCTTCAATTAACTGGCTATTCTTTATAATATACTCAGATCAATAGGAGACAGAGATGTTAAGTTATACATCAAGGGTTTTTATTATTATTTACAGCAGGGGTGGTGAACCTTTTTCCTTTCAATTTTTACAACATCCTCCGAGGGCTGTGGATTGAACTCAACCTCTGCTTAAAAAAACTAAAATCACAGCCCATTCATTTGGCCTTTCTTTCATGCTGTGCAAAGAAAAAGCAACCTCTTAATCCAGAGATCTCACCATGACTCACGTATGCATGCATGTGCACGGTGTGGCGTGACCACCCAAACAGAAAGATATGGACACAAGATGTGTGCAAATGTATTTAGTATCCTATCCATATGAACATGATTTAAGTGGGGGGGGGGACCTAACCTCCTAGTGGGGGGTCTGGGGGCATGCTCCCCCGGGAAGATTTTTTTTAAATATTGTTAAAAGCATCAATCTGGTGCACTTTGAGAGCAACATGAAGAGATCTATGGATACATCTGTCAACACCCATATGAAACAGAACTGTAAGCAGATTTTTATTTTTGGATATTTTACAAATCACTCCCTTTTTAAACTCTATTCTTTTTGTTTTTAACAACTTTTTTGTTACTGTCATATAGTATTTTATACCTGTTTTTCATTTAGTCTCATTAATAACTATAATGATCATATCAAGGTGTGCCTTAACCTCACTGAGCTGAGGTTATTTGAGCCTCTCAGGAGAGAGCTCTCTTCCACCTGGTTGTAGAAAAGCTCTTTAAATTCGTTAGCATAGCTAGCTAACCAGATGCTAATAACAACAAATGTGCTTACAACTAAAGACACAGCCACGCAAACACTGCGGCATGTGTACGGCTCCTTATGGGTACTGCAATATTTGAAGGGCTGGAGCGGCATTCCGGTGCTCTCTGTCAGCACTCCTTTCAGACGAGACATACCACGTGAAGACACGTTACGCTCATGTTGTGTTCAAGGAACCTGTCCATGGCCAGGAAAAACAGGTACTCGCTCGTTTAATTTTTTTGCGGTCTAGATTTCTTCTTCTTTTTTGAAGTGAGAAGTTGTCCGTCAGTCGGACTGACGGACGGACTCCCCACCCCCAAAACGAAAACTCTTCGGTTCTCCACGAAGTCACCCAAATCAGCGTTAAAAAAGCGGGAGGTGCCGAAAAATCCCCTATTAATGTATTGATTATAGCTCCGGGTCCGTATAGGTCGGCGTCGGGGTCCGGATCCGGACCGCAGTCCGCCTGTTGCCGACCCCTACTATAAAGTATATTCATTACTCGTTATTCTCTACTAATAGTTAATTAAAGACTGTATATAATGACTATTTTGCACATCCGTCTCAAGATTTCAAGATTTTCTAAGGTTTATTGACATATCATATAGGCCTACACAACTATGGTGTAGTTATGCATTGAATTAAAAACTTGGGTCGCAGGTTCCTCAATAGTGCATTACAAGACATCTATCAATATTTGTGCATACCTCCAGCAATGTTAACTATGTTGAAGCACTTATTTTAACTGATGTTATACATAATGTATTATACTCTTATAAGATGTATGTAGATATTTCATCTCCGGCCTTGTCAGGTATTGAACAATCAATAAATAAAGAACACAGAATTGTTAAATATAAAACACAGAATTTGTGTGATTATACTAAATGATTTACAAATAAACACCACTGCATATTTACAACTGTTACACATGCCGATGTAACGTAAATGTTACCAACTTGGGATCAATAAAGTATATCTTATCTTAAGCTGATCGATGGCTACTGCCATATTTGCAAAATGTGCCTCTGAACCTTGACAAGTGCATGTTTCAGGCTTATCAATTAATGTAATGTAATGTTATCAATTAACAACAGGGGTCACAAACATAAGACCAGCTGTTAAATAAAGCTCTTCTGACCTTAGCTGGCATGTGTGTATATATATTAATGCTGCCCATTATGGGCACAAGCAATTTTCACCCATTTATTAATTATATGTTTTAGTGTTTCCTATCCCCTAAACCTCCAGGGATGCACACAGTTTAATACTGGCAACTTCTTATTATGGGAAATACGAAAACGTCTTTTAAAACTACAACTCCCAGTAGAGACGTGCCATAGATAGAGAACATGTTGCGAAATACAAGAGCCAGCATGTGTAGTTCTGGGGACGGGGTGGGGGAGGGGGGGACGCGGTGGACCCGTTCAAATCCAGTTTTGGACAGTCTGCCGTGGTTCCATCCCATTTCAAGTGCTGTTCGAGGCTCGGCGTAACCCTCGGAGCACACTCTCCAATCACAGAGCTTGAGGACTATCACGGGTTTGTCAAACAGAGCACATGGTGTAGTCCAAACGATAGCTGGGGATTCTGGGTTGTGTAGTGTCTTCTGCCATCCTTTACTCCGAAAAAATATTTGTTTCTCCGAATCGAAGGGGAAAAATACAAAAGCATTGCACACAATTTAAACCAATCAATGTTGTGTAATTAACAAGGATAATCTGGTGTTTTTTAGTCGATGAGTAGTGCAGATATCACTGTAAAATCAATCGACAGTAAGGGGAATACTTACTTCCGGGTGTACAATTCTCCGTTATCCAATGAGATTGGACGCTCACATTGCCTTTAAGGGCAGCCGACACAAACGAATGCCGTGCTTACATGAGCGTCATTACCAGTAGAAATACATTGCTTTTAAAATCGTGCTGTGCAACACGAAAAAAGGGGAAAATCGTGTTGGTGAACACGAATCAATAGATTAAAAATCGTGTTGGTGAACACGAAATGCCATGAGACTGGGTTGGATGGAAAGGGGGATGATTTTGACCGTTTTTATTTCAGGGGGGATGCCATCCCCCCTCATCCCCCCTCAACTCGAGTACTGGTTACAGGTCTTACGGTGGGGTGGAGCTGAAGAGGCCAATCAGCGCGATCGCGGACACCTGGCCGGAGCCGAGGTGCTATTAAGCCCAGCTGCCCGGAGTCACAGGGCGGCCCTGACTCTCTCCAAGCCGGCCGCAGGAGGAGTAACACGGCGATCCTCTCCCCTCGTCCATCCATCTTGTGCATTATACTGAAAAACCGCAATAAATGTGTCGTGGCTTTTGGAAACTCGTGTACGTCTTGTTATCTTTCCGTTGTGGCCTACGAGCCGGTCATAACACTTGACAATAGGACTGCCGGTACTTATTATTTCGACACCATTAAGTCATGGGATAGCTAGCAGGAAACATGCCTATTTTTGAACACTTTTAAATGTGCCCTTCCATTATCTTTCCTTTCTACACATAATCTCAGACATTTTGACTAGATGTTTGCTTCATCGGTGGAGAAGAGTAATACTAAAGATATATATGCAATGTTTTCTGCACCACGGTTAGCGTTGGTGTCTCCTCTCTCATCAATCTCCTTTACTCACCAATATCAGTCCGAGCCATGGCGCCATGTCATGTCCAATAAATGTCCAGAACATTATTGGAAAGAGGAAGATTTACTGGACTCTTGACTTGTAAACTTCACCATTGACAACATATGTGAATGCTAGTTAGCTAGATCGTTGGCTAGCATAGTTCTCTATGACTATGAATATTACAAATACTCTTTGTTTGTTTTTGTCTTTTTTGTGTACTTTTGTGTTTTTTTTCAGAGTGTGATTCAAGTTTAAAACAAATGCATTTGAGAAGTCTTAAGGTCTACATTGAGATATGTTTTTTTAATGGAGACAGTTTAATGGTGTTGACATGCCTCAACCAAATGCTTGTTGGTTGGTCAAAATGTAATTTATCAGAAATCGGGCACCTGCATCCCAAAAAATATCAGTAACTTCATACAACAGAAAAGCCTGCCAACTTCATGCAGTTTTTTCCATTTGTGTGCAATAAAAAAAAGAAAGGTTTGAACATTTTACTCAACTACTTCCTTCTCCTTTCATGTGAACAACCAAGAGCGACACTACGAGTAAAGATGGTCCTAAAGTGTGCTGTTATCCCCATTTGAACAATTACTGTCCCCCCCTGTTGTTTAGAACCACTTTAAAACACTTAAGCGTTTCGTTTGTAGCCCACTGACACCTTTAGGCTAAAAGGACGGTTCAGTCCTCCGCGTACACAAACACACGGGGTGACAGACAGGTACAGAATTATCACAATAAGACAATATGTTTTATTGCATTGTTACTTTGCTATGAAGAAGTTGGCTAATGTAGCTTTTAATCAGCATCTCTTTAGAGTTGTATGAATGCACCGAGTATAAAAACAAGTTCCCCAAAAAGCTTCAAGCTTTTAACCCATTCTGAGTATAAAGCTGTTCATAAATAATGCAGGATGTGTAAAGCAGATGCAGTACGTAGAGCTCTATTGTTCAGACACTCTGTTTAATGAATAGGCGTCGCTAAGAGCTATTACCTGAAAGCGAAGCCTTCCCTCATGTCTTCTCTCCCCCCCGTTGCATTAGTTGTCCAGAGTTGTTGTGTTGGGGGTTTTGGTTGTGACGGTGTGTTGTTCATGCTCAGTAAATTGTGTTGCAATTGCTCCCCTGGGAGACATGAAACGTGACAATGGTCTGTGGGCTACGAGCACTTGTTCACAGACAATATTGTGTGTCTGCTCGCTCTTTTCCTTTGAATAAGGCTTTCATTATTCATCCACCGATGGGAAATAAAGGACGCAGAGGAGAGAAGAGGAGGTGGGTTTTTTTTTGGTCACAATGGATTCTGAAGTATTTTTCCGTAAAAGCTGAAATTAAGACATCAGGATAAATGGGAACAGTGGGAAACAAACAGATGAGCATCTTTTATTCTCAACTTGTTACTGACTCCGGGAACATGAAAGCCAGCGACGGAAATTAAAAAACGCAGTGTGGAAGCGTTCGTGCCATCATTTCCACAATCTGGAACAATGATCAGTATCCGATCAGTCACCTGTTGGCTGTTTACTAGATGATTTATTTCCCCAGAGACGCCACCAGCAGTCCTCTAACTTTTCTTTATCGAAAGCACCATGTCCAGAGGTCAGACTATAAAACCATTTATCTCTCTAAATCTGTATGTTATTAAAAAACGTCATCACCCGGTCTGAGTGACGTCAATGCACGGGAGGTTTGACTCACAACTCAAATCCTTAATCATCGCACTTTAATTTAAAATGCACTTAACTTATCAAGAACCAATTAAAATGCCTGTCATATGGGGTTGAAGGCTAATAATTGTGCCGGGACAGAGGAGGAAAGATTTCCCCCACTTTGTTTCCCAAAGCAGAATGTGAGATAACTTTAGTTTTTAAATGTTATCTCACCTGTGTTGTAATCAGAAACAATTTCTTTCATACCTTTAATTAATTTTGCACAATCAGTAATGACTCATTTGCTCATATTTGTTATTTGATGATTTGTTTTTTTCCTTTCAGTTGTATTATGTTTGTTAAATTAGTTTTGATTAACTTTTAGCCCTGCTATTTGTTTATTAAAAAGCACCGTTCACGATTCGTATAGGTATTCAAACGTTTAGCTGATGGAACAAATAGGAAACTTTGAATAAAATTAATTTAAACGTTTAAATGGATGGATTGTTGGGGTACATTTGGGGATTTGGTGTGTATATGAAGCTGTGTATTACAAAAGTGCAACAGAAGTCATGTCACAGCCCTGTGATCCGAAACTGTACCAACATGTTAGGACTTCTTCCTTGGCCCATGCCTCACCCTTCCACCAAGTTTTAATTTTTTCAAGATTTTTCAGGCCATCAGTGCCTTTTATTGAAGTGACAGAGTTGAAATGTGGAAACAAAGGGGATCACGACAAATGGGAAAACCAGGCTGAATACAGACCAGGGTCCAAGCCCCAGTATATGGGCTACCAGCTCAAGTGGCCCCCTTCCATCATGTTTATTAAAAAGCCTTTAGTTGTTTCCAAAATCGCGCCGACAGACAGATAAACAACCAAAAACACAATCTCCATTGAGTAGGCAATTATTAAAATGCTCAATTATTAGGTTTATTTGGTAAGCCTTTGCCACAACCACAGATCCTGTTTGAGGTGCGTCCCTCATGGCTGATGAAGAAGAAGAAGAAGAAGACATACTTTATTAATCCCTCACAGGGAAATGTCTTTCCCCATGCACTCTGTTGTGTTTTACACACATTACACACACATGGGAGGATATACATGCACAAAAACAGAATATACATGCACACACAACCGCATGCAGAGGAGAGGTGGTAGAGCAGAGGGGCTGCTAAGGGAGCGGTTTCGAGGTTAGGTGCCTTGCTCAAGGGCACCTCGGCAGTGGCCTAGGAGGTGAACTGGCACCTCTCCAGCAACCAGCTCACTCCATATCTATTGATTTATTTTGGTCCGATCGGGACGTGAACCGGCGACCCTTTTTCCCCTGACAGGAAGTGATCAGTCGCCAAACCGGTTGCAGGAAAGGAGAGGAAGCAGGATAACAGATATTGGATGGATCACCGAGACAAATGGAGGTGAAGAAGGATGGAGAAGACCTGGAGGAGGAGGTGGTAATGTTGTGTTTGATAGTGGTGGTGTGTGTGATGGTGGTGGTGTTGGTGTGTGTGTGTGGTTGGTTTCCAGAGAAATAGCACAGCGAGGTGCAGGGGAGGATAATAAATACAAACCTCCAGCCAGGTCGAGTCGTTTCCATAGCAGTGAATGCCATTTATCTAATATATTGGCCTATTACGACCCCTGCTCTATGTGGTCCTGCTGAGGATCCCCTGCAGTCGCTCAGCAGGACCACCGACGCACAATTGATTGGGGAGCCGTTCTATTTCTGCAAGCAGACCCTCACTCATGCTTCTGCCTCCTGCTCTTTCATTTATCCAAACCCCCCCCCACCTCCTCTATCAGCTTATTCTCTCCCTTTATCTGTCTTCCTCTTTATCTCCCTCCCAGCATCCCTCTGTCCCTTCGCCTTTCTCTGCCTCTGTCTCGGAGGAACCGACTACAGGCGCATTGTCAAGGCCTCTCTTGCAAAAATCAATAATATCATTCTAATTCAAACTGATATTAAAAGGCAGAGGGCCAGCAGACCGTTTTCTCTGTAGACGAATCATAAGCCCAGTGTTTTTCCACCACGTTTATTTTCTGTCGTTTGGTCCCTTCGATCTCTTCTTTGGTGAACTCCTCTGGGCTTCCCTCAGAGTTTAGATATTACATTTGACGCTGAAAAATCTGGCAGTGTGGCCATGGGTTTCCATGAGCACCCATCATTAGATACCAGTATTTTAGAAATAGGGTTGGGAGGGTTACTTTAAAAATGTATTCCATTACAATTATAGTATACAACAAAAAAGTAATCTTACATGATTACAATCTTACTTTTGGACTCTGTTTATCACTGCAATAAACCATATTTAATCTTGTCTTTATGTACATTACATTACATTGCATTTAGCTGACGCTTTTATCCAAAGCGACTTACAATAAGTGAGTTCGACCAACAAGATACAAACTTAAAGAAAACAGAATCATATAAGTACATCAGGTTTCATAGAGCAAAAACATTTCAAGTGCTACTCAACTGGCTTTAGATAAGCCAGTCCTTTATTAGTATATAAGTGCTTTGTTAATAATTCTATCGCTCGAAGTGGAGTCGAAAGAGATGAGTTTTCAGTCTGCGCCGGAAGGTGTGTAAGCTATCTGCTGTCCTGATGTCAATGGGGAGCTCATTCCACCATTTTGGAGCCAGGATAGCAAACCCACGTGTTTTTGCTGATGGGAACTTGGGTCCCCCTCACAGTGCGGGTGCAGCGAGCCGTTTGGCTGATGCAGAGCGGAGTGCACGTGCTGGGGTGTACGGTTTAACCATGTCCTGGATGTAGGAAGGGCCAGATCCATTCGCAGCATGGTACGCAAGTACCATTGTCTTGAAGTGGATTCTAGCAGTTACCGGAAGCCAGTGGAGGGAGCGGAGGAGCGGAGTGGTGTGGGAGAATTCAGGAAGGTTGAAGACCAGACGAGGCACTGCATTCTGGATGAGCTGCAGAGGTCGGATGGCACATGCAGGTAGACCAGAGGGAGTTGCAGTAGTCTAGGCGTGCGATGACGAGAGCCTGGACCAGAACCTGCGTGGCTTTCTGGGTCAGCTGGGGACGTATCTTCCTGATGTTGTAAAGCGTGTATCTGCAGCAGCGGGTTGTAGCAGCTATGTTTGCAGTGAAGGACAGGTTGTTATCTAGGATCACACCCAGATTCCTTGCAGTCTGAGTCGGGGAAACAACAGAGGTGCCGATGTTGATTGTTAGGTCAAGAGTGGGACACTCTTTTCCCGGAAGGAAAAGCAGTTCAGTCTTGTCAAGGTTGAGCTTGAGGTGATGAGCAGACATCCACTGAGAGATGTCAGCTAGACAAGCAGAGATGCGTGCGACGACCTGGGTCTCTGAGCGGGGAAAGGACAGAATTAATTGGGTGTCGTCAGCGTAGCAGTGGTATGAAAAACCTACTACAGTTTAAAAAAGCAGAAATAAAATCTGAGCTGTCAGAAAATGCTGAGGTAAGATAAGATAAAATGAACCTTTATTAATCCCCGAGGGGAAATTCAGTTGTACAAGTTTTAGTTTAACACACACAGTTAAGCTCACACACACTATGTTATGAACATAGAGGTTCACCTGCTGAATTAAAAAGAACAAATGAAGCAAAGAAAGTGAAAACCATAAAGCAGATTCAGGCAGTAGAAGTATAGATTCACACTTAAAGTATTAGCCTACAAAACAGCTTACAGAGAAGAGATAACATCTGATCCTTTTACAACAAACACTAGATGATCTTTTTAGGTTTTAATAACATTGTAATGCAACCTATGGGACTACAGTTACTTTCTTTTGTATGCTGATTATCCTGTTACATGTAGTCCGTTACCCCCTAAGGCACGTTCATTAGATACCCGTTTTTGTAACTCAGATATCGGCATACAAAAGCACTTCTGCAACAACCATGCCTTAAACGTAATTTAAATCTTTCATAGGCCAGGAATAAAACAAGTAATTATGAATTCTCAGAAGCCCAATTTCTTTAGAACAATGTAAGGGGGGATGGGAGCCTAACGCAGGGGTACATTAAGCACTCATGTTTATTCCATTTTAAGTCAGCCAGTATCACTTTCTTAATGTAATTATTGCAAATAACCAATCCCCCCCCCTTCCCGCTCTGGCTATACCAAACCACTAATGCTATTCAGCATCCTCCGAAAAAATGCATATCAGCATGTTTTGTCCAATCACAAAGTCATTTGTGAGGCTAAAACGCAGTGGAGTCGTATGAGAAGATGTTTAGTCCTCGAGGTGCTGTTACAGTTCAATATTAATGAGACAATTGGATCAAGTTAGCGCCAATGCAGATATTTTGCGGTCGGATAATTCACAGTCCATACAGCTTGTAGTTGGTTTACCAGAAGACTTTTGGAAATCTGTAAGATGTGTACTTTGTAATGGCCGACGCATCAAAAAGCACTCTTAAAGGGGCCATATTCTACTCATTATCAGATCAATATTAGTAGTGTCTCTACTTTAAAGAGTCCTCTCCTGCTGATGTTCAGGTGTATATCAGTATGTAGTGTCTCTACTTTAAAGAGTCCTCTCCTGCTGGTGTTCAGGTGTATATCAGTATGTAGTGTCTCTACTTTAAAGAGTCCTCTCCTGCTGGTGTTCAGGTGTATATCAGTATGTAGTGTCTCTACTTTAAAGAGTCCTCTCCTGCTGATGTTCCAGGTGTATATCAGTATGTAGTGTCTCTACTTTAAAGAGTCCTCTCCTGCTGATGTTCAGGTGTATATCAGTATGTAGTGTCTCTACTTTAAAGAGTCCTCTCCTGCTGATGTTCAGGTATATATCAGTATGTAGTGTCTCTACTTTAAAGAGTCCTCTCCTGCTGATGTTCAGGTGTATATCAGTATGTAGTGTCTCTACTTTAAAGAGTCCTCTCCTGCTGGTGTTCAGGTGTATATCAGTATGTAGTGTCTCTACTTTAAAGAGTCCTCTCCTGCTGATGTTCAGGTGTATATCAGTATTTAGTGTCTCTACTTTAAAGAGTCCTCTCCTGCTGATGTTCAGGTGTATGTCAGTATGTAGCAGAGGTGGGAGTAAGTCCTACATGTGCAAGTCATGAGCAAGTCTCAAGTCTTGACCTACAAGTATCAAGCAAGTCCCAAGTCACTGTGGTGAGAGTCAAGCAAGTCAAGTCAAGTCATTGCTCAGGTCAAGCAAGTCAAGTCAAGTCATACAAAATTCTGATGAATAAGCCCAGTTTCCACATTTAAACCAGTTAAAAGACAGTGGTTATGAAAATGGATTTAACCCACACTATGATCTTCATTACATACACGGTTAATCATTTGAAATCTAATTTAGACCGATGACAATCATATTAGATTCATATTAACCCTAGAACTGCAGACAATATAGCTAGGACTCAATCAAAAAGTCTGTTCAAAAAGGCAGAAATCCAGGTAAGAAAATCATATATGGCATTTGCAATTACAACAGCGTCAGCACCTACATAGATATCATTTTCAAATCATTTAATTTGTTCCTCTTCATAATTTCCTTATAAACTAAGTAGGACGATTTAAAACTCAGTTAATTGGGTTCATTTTGAAATGGCTTCAGTTTATCATCATAACAGATCAAAAAGTTCAGATTCATTTTTACAATAAATCAAGGAATGATGCACTTCTACAAACAAAAACAACATAATTAAAACATGTAAACAAATTACTAAAAGTAGATGAACTACATTATTCAAAAGTTTACAGTAACTTCTGATAATAATACAGGGGAAATAAACGAGGCATCTCTCTCTCTCTCTCTCTCTCTCTCTCTCTCTCTCTCTCTCTCTCTCTCTCCTGACAGCCCGTCAGTATCAGGGTTAGTCAAAATGAATCCCTTGGGGGTTCTAGTGTTCATTTACCGTTTTGTCTTCTCTTTGCAATGCTTAATCAATTTGAAACCAAGTCTAACGTAGCTTAAACTTAACGTTAGCTTTCTAGCTAACACAACACATGCAAGCAGCCCACCTTTCTCTGTTGGTTTTTTTGTAGTGACGAATGAAATTGGATGTTGTGGTGGTCTTGTCACTGATCTTTATGCTGCAGACCCTGCATACCGCTGTTCTCTTCTTATTGGCGTCATCGACAAAATAATCCTTGAATCCAAACTTGACTATTTTTGGAGTAACGCTAGCCGCTGCCATGTTAACTGACACTCCTGCCGTCTAGTGGGTTGCCAGGTTTGCACGGACGGCGCTATTATGACCCAATCACGTGTCGAAAAAACTAAATGTTATATCTCAATACAAAAACAAAGCAAATATTTCATTTTAAAAAGTCAAGTCCTTTCAAGTCATCTGTGTCAAGCTTAAGTCAAGTCTCAAGTCATGAATTGCAGGTCTCCCTTGAAAAAGAGATCATTGATCTCAATGGGATTTTACCTGGATAAATGAAGGTTTTTGAATTTGAATTTGAATACCAAGTCAAAGTCAAGTCAAGTCTTTTATCAATGTTAGTCAAGCAAGTCTCAAGTCCAAAAATATGCGACTCGAGTCCGACTCGAGTCAAGTCATGTGACTCGAGTCCCCACCTCTGGTATGTAGTGTCTCTACTTTAAAGAGTCCTCTCCTGCTGATGTTCAGGTGTATATCAGTATGTCGTGTCTCTACTTTAAAGAGTCCTGTCCTGCTGATGTTCAGGTGTATATCAGTATGTAGTGTCTCTACTTTAAAGAGTGCTCTCCTGCTGATGTTCAGGTGTATATCAGTATGTAGTGTCTCTACTTTAAAGAGTGCTCTCCTGCTGATGTTCAGGTGTATATCAGTATGTAGTGTCTCTACTTTAAAGAGTCCTCTCCTGCTGATGTTCAGGTGTATATCAGTATGTAGTGTCTCTACTTTAAAGAGTCCTCTCCTGCTGATGTTCAGCTGTATATCAGTTTGTAGTGTCTCTACTTTAAAGAATCCTCTCCTGTTGATGTTCAGGTGTATATCAGTATTTAGTGTCTCTACTTTAAAGAGTCCTCTCCTGCTGATGTTCAGCTGTATATCAGTTTGTAGTGTCTCTACTTTAAAGAGTCCTCTCCTGCTGATGTTCAGGTGTATATCAGTACTGTATGTAGTGTCTCTACCTGGACATCTCTCCATGCTTTAATGTTCAAAAAGAGAGGGTTTTATTCAGGGCCGACCCTAGACCTTTGGGGGCCCTGAGCGAGCTTTGGCTTCGGGGCCCCCCTCACTCTAGCACGTTCTCACTTCACACAACACGGAACCAACTTTTGTCTTATGATGTTAGCATAAGCACACATATTGTATAAATAAGCATGTAAACACTGTGGACCTAACTTCCTCTAGGGGGGTCCGGGGGCATGCTCCCCCGGGAAGATTGTTTATTAAATATTGAAGTTAAAAGCATCAATCTGGTGCACTTTGAGAGCAAAATTAAGGGATCTATGGATACATCTCTCAACACCCATATGAAACAGAACTGTAAACAGATTTTTCTTTATGGATATTTTACAAATCACTCCCCTTTTAAACTGTATTCTTGTTTTGTCATATAGTATTTCATAACTGTTTTCCATTTATTCTCTCTGGCTGTCCATCTCATAATGTTCACATATAAATTAACTGTCAATAGGAATATCATTCAGAAGAATTATAATTTCATGCAAAAATCTGTCACATAAAGAGGTTGCACATTTAAATTCAGGTGTTGTTATGGCAACGTCAGTGGCCAAACAGCCACATTTTACTGCTGCAAATACGTTCAAACATGCTGTCAACACGTAAAGCAGTGGCAACTATGCCACAATTTCAGCTGACTTTTTCTCAGAAATACTGTCACATAACATCCATATATTTCAGTGCTAGGTTGATGCTTAGCTAAGCTAACTATGAAACACTTTAACTGACAGGACTCCGGATCAACTGTGTACTGTAAGGTAGCTTCTAGCTTCATGTCGAACAGTAAGTCAACATTTCCCAGAGAGCTTTCTTTGAAATCACCAGGTAATGCTAAAAAACATTACATTTAGATTGTATGACAAAGTGTAGTATATTTAATATCTCTGGCTAGCTAGAGCTACTTGCTAACGGTTTAGCTTACCCACACGATTCAAAGTAACGTCAACGTAGCTGTAATTTATGCTTTGCTTTCATGTTCGCATAACTTGGAAGTTTACTGACATTTACATACCTTGTTCACCTGGCTCAAGTGGTGGCTCTGGGGTTGTTGTGTGAGCCACCACTTGAGAATTGTCGTCTTTTTTAAGAAAAAATGTTCTTATGTCCATCTTCAAAAACTCTGAGTCCGACTGACAGTTTATTTGAAAGATTGTCACAGCTCACAGGATAGGTACCTGTCAGCCAATAAGACAGATGTTTATTCCCATTCAACTCTCTGGTTGGTCTGGTGTCTTGCCTCTGTTGCATTCACTGAACACGGGAAATTACAATCCTGCCGTCCTCTCTAGTGTCATGATGAGGTTCAGGTAAAGCACGGTTAATGTATTATATGAGTGACTCAATAATATAATACATGACTTTGAGAGTAGGCAATCTAGGCATATTAACAACATTAATTAAACATACTTATCACGGCAACGGTGGACTGAGATTATTATTTATTTTTTTGCTAGGGTGCCCTTAGTGGCTGCAGGGCCCTAATCGGCCGCTTAGGTTGCTTATGGCGCGTTTCCACTGCAGCGGGTAGCTCGCTTTAAGCGTGCCGAGCCGTGCGGGGCCCGTTTTTGGTTGCGTTTCCACTTGGCCTAGTTTTGGCCCGGGGCTACTTTTTCACCTTTTTTCTGGCCCGACTAAATCGTGGTTCTAGGGCCAGGAACAACCAGGCTGAGTCGGGCTGAGTATGCAAAACTAGAGAGATAATCGCTAGCAAGGGGGCTACAACTACAACAAGATGAACATATTTGACCGTGATTTAATTGTAATACACGTTTCAAAATGATGCCGAAGTAACAACATACTGATACCGGTTAGTAAAAACCATGAATTAATGCTTTGACAAGTCTGCAGACAGACGGCAGGCGAAAAACCCTTTTAAAATGCGTGCTTTCTAAATGGAGCTTGGCTAAGCTAACGTTATATATGCTCCGACCGTCCACACTCACAACAACGGCCTATACAGACATAAATAAACCAGCGACTGTATTCTCCATGACACAGGCAGTCTGTGGTTTGTACTTGTTTAACTTTTGTCTAGTTTCTGAACAGATATGAAGAGCTGTGAGCTCTGAGTGCTAAGAGCTAACGGCTGTGTTGTTGTTTGGGACGCTCATTGAAGATGACGTCACGGCTCCGCCTACACTGCGTTACTATAGTAACTACCCCAGTTCCTAAACTGTAATGGAAGCGCAGCATTAAAGTGAGCCGGGCCTAATAAGGCCTAACCAAACCGAGCGAGGCCTGCAGTGGAAACGCGCCATTAATGTGTTGGGCCGGCTCTGGTTTTAGCCTTTGCAGACCATTTACATGCACAAACAGCTATATAAGGTAAAACCACAAAAAGCACAATAGGGTCCCTTTCACTATATATTTTGTTAGATGTTGAGCCTTGTTGGACTCAGACAGTTTCACATGTCTTTGAGTTCCTTTTCTTGATGCAGTTTCTGGATTTATTTTGTACTTGAAGTGTTCCTTACACCGCAGCACTTGACCTCTTTGGAGATATTGTTCTGTATTTTCTCACAAGCAATGAAATATATTACAAGATGATTTGCAGTAAACTGCTGCAGTCATTTAAAACAGTAGCTGTATTGTTCACAGGCGGTCACAGATAATTCAATTTATATGGAGTGGGCGCAGTAACACTTCCCGCCTGTTTGTCATTGTTTATATGGCAGCCTGGCAGTCACTCTGTCACACTGAGAGCGACAGACTAGCCCTCTCGTGTAAAGTCAAGTTGATAAAGTTATTATATTTCGGCAAAGCCTCCATCTGGGTCTTGTTGTAACTAAGGAAGTTTCTGGAAAACTTAAAAAGGTCTCTGGGAGGCTTTAATAGAAAGGTTTATTCATGTATTTCATACCTGTTTTATTCATGTTTGATGTTTATTTTATTATCTTTGCTTTTTAATTTTTAATTTTTAATTCTTAATGCTCCTAATGTCTTTTAATTTTGTAAAGCACCTTGAATTGCCTTGTGTTGAAAGGTGCTATATAAATAAACTTGCCTTGCCTAGTGAACAAAACTAGCAGCAGTCTGATTATTTATGCTTTATGTCTTAATACTGTTTGGATATTACATCAGGATTTGTTGCACAGGTGCAGCTAATTGAGTTAATTAGGAGGACAGCTGATTCATTATTGCCTGCTGTCAGGCATATAGTGTGAACCAGAATAATGTAATCATTACAATAATAGTAGTAATAATAGCAGTAATAATAAGGGGAAGGGGGACAATGAATGCTTAGGAACAAAGCAGATTTGCACAGAAGGCATGATGAATTTAGTCAACAATTTGAGAATATTTAGTTTGCATTCAGGAGAAAATAACATGTGTACATGCACTGCTTTTTTGAATAAGGCTGGTTAGATATGAGCGAAATGAGTCTGCTGCCTTTTGTTGGCACATTTGGAGAGGCTGTGCAGAGAGAGGACAGGCTGTGCAGTGTGAGACGTTTTTTTCTTACAATGTGTGTAGATTTTACAAATACACTGTTCAGCCGTAGACTCTGACTCATTAGGATTTATTTATTTCAGTTTGAGTCAGACTTGGGAATTATTTTAAATATATAACCACTAGGGCTGTTGGGCTCAGATTTTCACTACTGTGTACTATTCTTTCGAAACTATAGGAAATTCAATTATTCAAATTCATCTTTAACTTGAGTTATTCTGTGCCTTTTCTCTTTTGGTTAATTGGATTACACTAAAAAAACAAGTGAAATGAGGTGGAGAAAGTCTGTTACCATAACTGTGCAAAATGGTGCATTAATTATTCCCTGGATTATTAAATGATGTTATCATCATGTGTATTATCAATGGTTAAGGAGTTCAGGCTAGTACTGTATGATGTTGCGACCTGGTTTGCTCTTTATTAGATCACCGAATAACATACTATTTGCTTTGGTTATAGTGGTCAATCTACGAGAAAATTGTAGTTTCATCACAGCAGACTCAGTAACATCAGTGCAGTCTCTTTACCTAAGTCCTGACTCAATTCTCCTTCAGATCTTTCCTTAACCATATGATGTTTCTCATTTAGGTTAAGACATAGGACGGAAAAACACGTACCAAGGTTTCTCCAGCCGACAATAAGTTGTTTTACTCTCTCAGGTGTTTTCCGATGATTTGACTCAGGTTTATATCAGGTGAAGCTCTTCTGGAATCACCTGAGGTCAATACATTACATAATGATGAAGGTGTAGCGGTTCCAGAAAGCTAATGTGTTTGTCAGACAGATGTAGGTCCGTGCACACCTACACAGTAATGGAGCAGATAGTGCACGTTACCTGTGTGGGAGGCAGAAAACCAGCTTTCTAATTTCCATCAGATTACTGCAGAGGGACTGTGATAGGCGGGTTATTTAGTTACTGTAAACTGGCAGAGGTGCAGTTATCCTGTCATAAAAGCAAGATCAATCTATTTCCTAAAAAAAGGAGATGAATTGGGAAGACAGACAAGATAAGATAACAACTTTATAGATCCATCACCAGGGAAATTCAATTTTAACAGCAGCTTGAGAGGCAAAGACGGAATGACAAAAAGCGATTAAGTGATGAATAAAAATGAAACAGGAAATAAAAACAAGACAAAACTAATAACACAGGAATTAAAAAGTTTGAAAAAGAGATGTGAATCCGTCATGCAGTATCAGCACGACAGTAAAGCATTGCTTTGTTACCCAAAAAGATCACAGTGGGCTATTTAGGGCATTTAAAGAGTTGGAGAAAGTGATTACTGAACTATATTTACTCAAGTACTTTAACTACCTAAAAGTTTGAGGTATATGTACTTGAGTATTTACATTGTTGTCAAGTGTATACTTCTACTTCACTACAATTCATAGACGGTCAGTTTTTACTCAATTTCAATTATTAAAAAGTTACCTTGTACTATTAATTCAGATTGATAATAACAACAAGTAATAAGTTATGTGAGCGAAGTAATGTGCATCTGTTGAAATGACCTGACTTCTCTCTGCACATAGTTGTCCTTAGCAACAGTCTGTCCTCCTTAGCAACAGTCTGTTCTCCTTAGCAACGTTCTGCTAGCAAAATGTAACAACCTCTGGAATTTGCGAATCAATATTAAGTATTTAATTATGCCGTGTAATAAAATGACTTAGCAAACCTTTGAGAAGCTAAACCATAGCCTTTCCTAAAAGTAACCAAAGTTCCTAATAAATAAATAAGTGGTTTTATCGTGTTTTTGTGTTTTGTTGAAATTCCCATGTGTTGAAAAAGTGTCTGTAATCCAGGAAAAAATATGGTATGATTCCCTCAATTCAGTTGTATGGAAATACCATTATATAGTATATAGTGCCGTTCTTATTATATTTAAAGCTTCCACAGAAGGGATGTTTGATCACTACGGAAAATAGTGTTTTGTGTTTGTTTTGGAATGTTTTTAAGAAATGCTTTGAAATTAAACCATGAATGCAAAAGTTAGCAGTGAAGCAGTATTTAGTAGAGAAGTGGCTACTTTGAATGTCAAAATAAAGTGCTTATTTTCTGTCTTGTTTGATGGAGCCAGGCAGTGAATAGTGAATTATAGGTCCTCTGTCAGTGTGGCTCAGTCTTCACAGTGAAGCATCAAAGAGTCCCAGCATGTTTCTGGAATATTTTAACTTTCAGACTTAGCCACCGTTAATTATTCCGGACAGTAAACATAGCACATTCATATGTTAATGACGTTCCTGTTTTTCACTCCCTTTGCTATTAGTTTTGGGTCTTCTGAATGGAAAAGGCCCTGCGCAGAATAGACAGCCCATAGATGACCCTTTAGAAAAACTGCCAAAAAGCCTCTTTATCCACTATTTTAAGTCTTCATTCACCAGATTTTGCCCGTTTTCTTTCATATTTCTCTGCATATTCCATGATAATTGGCAGCCTGTTGTCTCTACGGGCCCTTCTAAGGAACAGACAGGTTCTAGTTTTTTTGATATATCATTTTTTTTTTTCAGACTGCTCCCATTCTGTGAAAAACAGTCAATTTACTAATCTTCAAGGAGCCATGTCACACTCACTTCTACTTCAAAACTTTACTGAATGTCTGTTGAACAACAGTGGAAGCAGTATACCATTCAACCAATCTGATGGGGAACTCAGATGAAGGATGATTTATATAATTATTATCCTTACAACTGGAAACTAAAGGAACTCATTAATTTCTTACAGAATATACAGATATATGAATCATGTGAGGAGGTGGAATGATTAATGATGTGTTTACTACTGAGTGAACGCTCCCTTGCTTCTTATTTAACCTTTAGTTAAATATAATCATTGTGTATGTTTATTAAAAGGCTCGTTATCCAAGACATATCGTCTAAGTTACGCAAGTAAATTGAGATTTTTTATTTTACAGTATCAGTGCCCAGTATGTTTTCAAAGCAGGAATTTCTATGTGTTTTAGATGCATAGTGCAAAGTAGCCATGATACTGATTAACCTTAAAGGGGCACTATTATATTTTGGGATTTTAGCCTTTGCAGACCATTTACATGCACACAAACCTATATAACACTCTAAATGAAAGATAAAACCCCCAAAAGCATAATTGGGCCTCTTTAAGTAAATATCATTCAAACCATTACCAGGCCATCGTATATGGTCTTTAGTTGATATAGTTACAGCAATGGCAAACATTGGTTTATTGACAACAGTTTAAAGCATTGAGTTTGCGGTTTTGGCCGTCGAGATCTTGTTTCTTTTTGCAACAAGAGGGACACCAGAAGATGGAGCCAAGAACAAGTTAATAAGAAATGTCTACAACATGTTAAAATCAACTGACATGAACCTACAAATATAGTGTGAAAGTGTAGGAGTTGTATGACACCACCATTGTAGCGACCTGTCAATCACAAAGTATACCGACCCTAAAGCATATTCTTCATTGTCTATTGTATATTACCCTAAACAGGACCATCAATTATAAAATGAACATCTCGACAAAAACGTTGAGATCCAAACCATAGATAAATGTTGACAAAATTGGGAGAAATAGGGACATTTTTCTCATAGACTTCTATACAATGTGACTTATTTTTGTAACCAGTTGAGTCATCCTCAGTTGAAAATGAGAAAGAATGCATTGTGGAGCCAATTCAACCTCCCTTTTCAGTCTGAGAGTTATTGCTAATCTCTGACCTCAACGTTGTTTTAGGGTCTAAATTCAACAAGTCCATACATTGTAAAGATAAAAAAACATAATTATTTTTGCAACAGCAGTTTTTTGACAATTGGCACGCATTTCAATTACATGACATTATCCTCATGTCGTTTAAGAGGTCTGTAACTAATTATTTATGATGTATTATGTATTCACTATGCATTTTGTTGGTTAAGCCACAAAGCAAACTTTGTCAATGTTAGAACACAATACTTGTTGTGGTTAACAGAAGAACTAATATAATCAAAAACATTGACACATCCAACAAATATAATTCAGGGAATTTAATTTCTGACCCCATTATCGCAACTTTTCATTGTTTTCCTCTCAAAGCAGACAGCTGTTGGTTTATCGGTCGAGTCATTAGAGGTGAGTGCGACATCACGTGAGAAGGTGATGCTAACCCAAACCCTGCGTCCATGTGTCTGTTGGATTATCTCTGCTGGCAGCCACCTCACATCACAGTTAAGACTGATTTAAGCAAATGCATATTTCTCGCAAGCAATTCTCTCTCCACAGCATTAGTTTGTCGGCATATTGATGCTCTCTTCTGGCTGGGATTAAGCGGAGGGATTAGATGTTGCATTCACTCGCTTTTATACCCTCAGGTTGAAATGAAGAGCTTTATCACACGTCTCACCAGAGCGCCCTTTTTTAAAAGACTTCCAATCTATGCTTTCGAGAGTGTGATATGACTAGCTTATTTACGTTCACATGACATGTAAGTTAATGTCAGGAATGACTGGAGAAGAAGTCCTTTATTTAATGTTCCAAAAAATATTCTGAATATTAAATACATTTTCATTTTTTGGGTTAAGTGTCCTGAAATCTAATTCAGCCCACAAAATCTGATAAAGAACGAGGCTGCAGTGACGGATGTCTGTCTCTCCCAGTACTTGAGTACCCTGCCACCCCTATCAGCAATACGAAGAGTATTAACATGATAAAAGCCCCTCATCTGCACAACAAAGCACACTGCTGTGATACAACATTATGATCTACATATTGTCATGTCAAAGACCTCCGAATGCACATATTAGAGCGGAGACACCGACAGATTTTGCCCATGTTGGAAGATTTATTGATTTATAGAAATAACTGGTTTCTTTTCCAGATCAATCACAGCTACAGGTGTTGCTCTGGGCCAGTGGGCTCTGTAGAGACCATCTGTTTGTTTTCTACCTAACCTTCCTGCTATTCATTCAATGAAATAAGCATGTGCCCTTTACAGTGACAGTGTAATATCCATCCATGTAGAACTCTGCTCGTATTTAAAGATTAACACAGATGGCTTGAAGCTGGAAACAAAAGGAAACAGTCTCGTCCTTTCACACCCAATAAAGAAAGGTTGCTGCTTTAAGAACCATCTGGCTGATTGGAGGCTGCTGATGATAACTAAGCATTAAATTATGATAACGAATTACCCATAAGTGTTCATTTGATTGATCGCCGGTATTATGCTTGTCAATGATAATTGAGAACAGGTTGAGAATTGGCGTGATGATAGCCAAAGAGCAATAACTAATGGCGACAAATGTTTGAGTCTACAGTCAGATCCTGCAGTGTTTACTGGGGCAATATCACCACTGAGAATAAAGGGTCATTTTCCTTCTGCACAATCTGACATATTTTTGTAACCAGTAGAGTAGCCCCCTGCTGGATATTAGAGAGCATGCAGGTTTAAGGCACTCAAATTGGCTTCACTTCAGAGGTTGCCACTCTCCTTTAGTGCCTAAATCTAACCATTATGTATAGTGCCGTCAGATCAGAAAACCCTTTTATATTTCCAAAAGTAAGTTGAGACATTGATGGAAAGATGTTCTATCAAATGTTTCTTTCACACTGATGGCATCTGATCAGAAAACATCTAAAAAAAGGATGCTGCTTTATGAACCATCTGTCTGGTGGAAGCTGCTGATGAGGACTAAGCATTAATAATGATAAACAATCACCCATGAGTGTTCATGTGATTGATTGGCAGTTATTATGATTATCAATGGAAATCGAACAACTTTTAATTTGATGGGATCATAGCGAAAAAACAATAACTCATTGCGACAAATGTTTGACTCGATTGTCCGTTCTTGCAATGTTTACTGAGGTAACTATTGAGAACACCGGTAAATTTCTTATAGACTTCTATACAATCAGACTTTCTGCAAGAAGTAGAGTAGCCCCCTGCTGGATATAAGAGAGATTGCCTGTTTTTAATAATGTATTTATGCTGTATGTGTTCTTAAATGTCTTTTGCTTTTAATCTGTAAAGCACTTTGAATCGCCAAGTGCTGAAAAGTGCTATATAAATACAATTGTCTTGCCTTGCCTTGCCTTGAAGGTTTAATCTACTTAATAATTGGCTTCACTTTCCTAAACTAAATCCTTTTAGTGACTTAATCCAACCAATCCGAATGGCATTGATAGATCAGAAAAATAATGTTCTACCTTTATGCTACAGTCTGTCTCAACAAGCTGAACATGATACTACGGTAATAAATCCACTGAGAAGAAGTATAATTTTCTCATAGACTTCTATACAATTGGATATGTTTTTGCAAGCAGCTTTCGCCCCTGCTGGACTTTAGATGGAATGTTTGAGGCTACAGTCTATTCCCATAAGCTAAACAAGTATTTTTGAGGTTATAAATCAACTTCAAATTAGGGTCATTTTCTCATAAACTTCTATTCAATTAGACATATTTTTTTAAAGCAGTAGAGGCGCCCCCTGCTGGATATTAGGAAGAATAATGGTTGAACTGCTTTGGTTTCCCTTTTCAGATCCGAAGTAATTGAGGTGCATAAATCAAAACACTCCAAATGTCTTTTTTTTTTTTTTGCAACACTCATTTGTGTCATTGTTGTGGAAGGATTTGTAATCAGATATTATTGTCGGGCGGATAGCATCTGATTATAGAACAAATCTGAAAAATAACTGCTTTAAGAACCATCTGGCTGATTGGAGACTTCTAATGATGACTAAGCATTAAATCATAATAACCTATCATCCATTAGGTTCATATGATTGATCGCGCTTGTCAATGATAATCAAGAACAGCTTTTAAATGTGCGTGATCATAGCCCCAAAAAACAACAACTAATGGCGACAAATGTTCGAGTCTACTCTCCGTCCCTGGAAGCAAATTGATCTGTTCAAACAGGGGAATGTGTGTGAGGCTGGGATGTATGTTCTGCAGATGAGTTTTCTTCAATGGTCCACACTGAGCCATATGCTGGTTCATCTGTCAGTGACTGTTCAACACCCTCCAGACTGGAGCTGCTGTCCAACCCGCGGACCTGCTGTTAAAAAACCTCCATCGGATGTAATCAACAGATCTGACTGAATATTTTGGACTGTTTATTTCTTGTGTCTTAATGTCTCGTATGTATATCTATCTATCTATCTATCTATCTATCTTTATATTCCTCCACTTCATCTGACTCACTTCCTGTTCCACCTGACAAAGTTTCACTCCTTCAAAACTCTGTTAATTAAAAATAAATTGCAGTATTCTAGATATTGTCAACAAATCCCGTTCTATACAATCTGACTTATTTTTGCCACCAGTTGAGTCGCCCTCAGCTGGAAATGAGAAATAATGCATTGTGAAGCCAATTCAACCTCCCTATTGCTTACCTCTGACCTTGACATTGTTTTAGGGTCCGAATTCAACAAGTAGATATATTGTATTGATAAAAAAAAAAACTAATTATTTTTGCAACAGCATTTCTTTGAAAGTTGCCACTTCCTGTTTCACCAGCCGAGGATTCACTCCTTCAAAACTCTGTTAATGCAAACAAAATGGCAGTACATTCTTGTTATTGTCAACAAACCCCATGAATAGATGTGTTTTCCAAATCCCTCTCTCATCCACTGATTCAGTCATTTACTGAATAGTGAGCATTCATTATCGTGTTGTGTCATTGTAGACAGAGTGTCCGACGACTGCTTATTTTTGCATTACAAAATGTGACAGATGCCTTGTGGGATTGTTGGCAGAAGGTAGTGTCTATGCCATTATGGAGATGTTTTTTTTAAGGGTGTTATGTAATACGTATATTTCACACAAATTGGGAATCTTAAATATACATTCATGAATAATGTTTTTGAGAATGTTCATTCATTTTAAGTTCAGGTTAATTTCCTTTATATGGCTCTTTAAAAAGCAGCAGGACCAAAATCCTTTAATAAAAACAGACATAGACCTACTTTTAGTGCATTTTTGGAAATACAATAAAGTTTAAATAGATACAAATGTAAACACTAAATCAGATCTGAAGGAAAAAACAACAACAACAGCTGACTCACATTTATAAGCCAGAGATTAAAAGTGGAACCATTTAAATATCTTGAAATCAACAAGGAGCCAGTGTTATGATGCAAGAATATGGGTGATGTGATCTAATTTGTTGTTTTTAATTAGTTGTAAATGGAGAAATTATGTACAAACCAAAAGCCTAAAGAGAGGAAGTTTCAGAGGTCCAGCCTGGATGCCTCAAACTGGTTTATTGTGTATTTTCTGGGGTCTATGTTCAGCTGCGGATGAACACACATCGATGTCCCGTGAGTATGTAGTGCACCATGGCGGTAGATGTAGGATTCAAGATGAACTGCAGTGCCCATGTTCGCTGTAATAAAGAAACATGTAACCCCAAGTGCAGAAATGTGGCTTATTGATCTGACTTTAATAGGTTTGAGATGAATATCACTCGATATTGTATCAGAGTATGCAGGCAGTTGGACCCAAACACAGAACACACAGCAAGCAAACACAATAATATATTTTTTAAAGAGTATAAAGTGTTATCTGCGCAAACAATATTGTCTGCAATGTTAATGTTTAAAATCCCTGTTACAAATCAATTTAAGATAATTGAAATGTAAAGATCAGTTACAGAGACAACACCTTCATAAAGATTACTGAAGCTATAAACAAATAAAAAGTAAATGAATACGATTTAAAAAAATCCATTAGTGTAGATAAGTTATAACTGCAAACAATGTATTGTGTGCGATGTCAATGTTTAAATGTGCTGTTACAACAATTTAAGGAATTTAAAGATACATACATAACAGTAACAGTTTCAGAGACAACAGCCAAAAACGACTGAAGCTTAAAAAAAAAAAAAAAAAATGACAAAGTGTAAAAACAATTAAAGTAATTCATGAAAACCTCCTCCCTGTCCTCTGGGATGCACAGTGTAACATGTGGCCCCTGCTAATTCATATAATCAATTACTTTGATCTAACACTTAGGTTTGTCACTTTTGATACACATAAATGCTAAATCACTTTCGTAGCCTTTAGGGACCAAGACCGCTTAATGTCTCTTGATGTCATTAAATGAAAAAACAAAGATTGTTCATTTCAAGAGAAAGGTAAAAGAAAAGGGAGGAAGAATCAGACTTTTGAGACTGAAATATATACACGTGATTAGACATGTTTAGGATTAAATTAATATATTATCAGTTTCAGCTGGGAGATCAGGGTCCGTCAATAACTCTAAAATATGTAAAAATATTGGGTATTTTACTTTATCGCAACTTAATGACACATGTGTCTCCCAAATATTAAATGATGCTTTCGAAAATGAGCTTTCGGATAATTTAAAGAAGTAGTAAACAGAATAGAGCTGTATCCTTTCATATAAGAGTCCATACGTTTGCTCCTAATTTGGCTGTGTATGGTAGTGTATTGTATTCCTGGATCAATGAGGTGTCGTGAAACAGTCAATATTAACGTTTTTTCTTTAATTAATTCACACAAGTCTCCATGAGCTGCAGACCTTTACGGTGTTATCATTCTGCCTCAACACAATGAGACAAAGTTAAACTGCGTAATCTAAAAAAAAAGTGTAAAATATTTGGTGATACCATACAGTATATCAAGAACCTAAAGGTGATGAGTTGGCAACATTCATCATTGGATAAATACAAATTAAATCAAATGTTCTTCTTTATTGTCTTTTTTATGATCAGTTAAGAATATGAAATAAAACATATACGTTAATAATACATAACATGGGAAGACAGCTTTTAGATGCGCAGCTCCTCTGTCTTGGAACAGTCTGCAAATTAAATGGAAACTGAACAATCTGGTGCCACTAAATGTTTTTAAAGCTCGGTTGGATGCTACTCAATCGGAAGCTATTGGTACCTGTTTATGTGGATAATTATGTAAATGATGCTGTATGATGTCCTTTTGTTGTTCTGTTTATGTTTTTATGTTTCATGTGGAACTACTTGAGCAGGTCTCCCTTGGAAAAGAGATCAATGATCTCAATGGGATTTATCTGTATAAATAAAGGTTTGAAATGAAATGAAATGAACATGTTATGCTATTACATTTTATTCATCATAAGCTGCCTCCTCACACCGGTATGTGTCTTTCCTCCTTTTTATTTTATTTTATATATTTTCTTATAACTAATGCTGTTGATATATTGTAATTTTAAGGGTGTCTATTACCATCTGGCCGGGGACAACAGCTGGAAATTAGCCATGTCGGCTAAAGCTGCACTATTTACTGTTTTTGTGACAGTTCATCGATGGGGACTGTCCACGACACTATACATAAACTAAACTAAACATTTGTTTATTCTTAAGCATTAAGTGGGAAAAAATCATCAGAAAGTTTCATTTGTTTGGAAATAATTTAAATTACCCTGGATTTTGGTGCCGTTCTAAATACTGTTGCCTTAAAAGCCTGTTTGGCATAAGCATATCGTTTAGCATGCCAACAAAAATTAACAATGTAATCATGTGTTGTTGAGGGTCCATGAGTGTATTCTACTTCAGGGATGCTGAATGAAATGTAAAAATAGGGACTTCAGTCAAGTGTTTTCACAGAGAGGACTGATACCGTAACAAGCAATAAACTCAGTGGATTTGAAACACAAACCATGATTTAGTGTGCATGTAATTGCTGTGATTATGCAGTGATTGAGTTATTTAGATTACACACCTGCTCCAGATCCCCCCACTGTGACTGACAGAGGGAAACGATTTACTTTTACTAAGGTTTAGTTAGTAGACATAATATGCACATTTTTGTATTTAGTGTCTCTACTGTGACATGTCTCCATGCTTTAAAGGTAGGGTTGGTATGTTTAAGAAACCGGCTCGAAATACACTTGTTGTTATATTCCATGGAATACTCTTAACATCCCGATAGCAATGAATATCTTAAGTGCTTTGACAATAAATACATAAAACATGTCATCTGTGGAAGCCGTAGCTCTGTAAAAAGCACGACCAATCATCTGAGCCGGCTAAAGTAACTGGATGGCCTACCTGCCTGTCAGCCTTCCATCTGTGCACAAACTTATTTTATATTAAAGTTGTGTATTTTCAAATTCTAGTGCACTCGAGCTGGTTTCTCCAAAATTACCTACCCCACCTTTAATGTTCAAAAAGCTCTTTTCTCATACTGCCTGTGCTGCAGCACCTCTTTTCACCCTCTGTCTGAAACCAGAGCCCAGTCTGCTCTGATTGGTTAGCTGGCCGGCTCTGTTGTGATTGGTCAACCGCTTAGAGATGTCCCGCCCCTTCGAGCGCTAGCAAATAGGAGCGTGAATGTTACAAAGTGATGACACTATGTTCAGGAAGTAAACAAAGGAGTCCAATGCAGACTTCATTTGTTGTGTACAGAGCAAAAAACATATTATTACCAGAACATATAAAACAATTGTTCGTCTGAAATTCAGAGGATGAGCTAGACCAAATTCAAATTACTTTAAATTAAATGTGTATCTCTGTAGTCGGGGTTAAACTGACCAAACCATTTAAAGGGCTGTGTGAACATCTTTAGGTTAAAAACATGAATTAGACGGTATTAAGATATCAAAAAATCAGTTTTACTGTGAAAGCATGTTAAGTATTGGCAGATGTGACCATCTTTTTTTGGAGTAAGGGGTCAAATAAGACTTTCTCCTACCTGCTGCTTTCAATCGAACAAAATAAGAGACATTTGGTATTTTAGCCTTTGCAGACCATTGACATGCACACAGCCCTACCACAACGGGAAAGGGAACACCTCATAAAGCATAATAGGACCTCTTTAAAGTCTTACTAGTATTCACATGAGTTGGTGTTTAGATTGTCAGCTGTTACCCACGTTGAATTAGCTTGCAAACTAACATCACAAATATTAGAAGAAGCCTGGCAGCATTCCTACACATTATCTATGAATATATGAAGACACAGAACCGAGGAGAGAGGATACTTCTCCTTCAGTGAGTTAGAACAAGCAGCAGTACGTGGGTGGGGGGGGTGAGATGCAGCTCTGTGATTCACTGGTTTGCTGACCCAGTTTGGAGGAACTTCAGCATGTGTTGTAACAATTCACCCTGACAACCAGCCGTGTGACCAGCTCCAAACTGCTCACACTGTCCGCTTCTGCTGGGAGTAATAATGTATCCTCGTGATGGATGGAGCGAACACACACACACACACACACACACACACACACACACACACACACACACACACACACACACACACACACACACACACACACACACACACACACACACACACACACACACACACACACACACACACACACACACACACACACACACACACACACACACACACACACACACACACACACACACACACACACACACACACACACACACACACACACACACACACACACACACACACACACACACACACACACACACACACACACACACACACACACACACACACACAGAGAAGATTGTACTTACAGGTTTGTAAGAGTGTGGTTTCCAGTATCAGTGTTGTCAGAATTGTTTCTACTGTCCCTCAGTGTGTTCTGCTGCAGCAGGATGTTGCTGATTGTGTATCGTCTGTTTTGCTGTACCAGTAATGAACTCACGACTTAGAGCAGTTAGCTGAGCCTCTTCCTCCACTTTAAAGACTTTAAAGACTGCATGATGGGGAGGAAGAAGCCCTGTGCTGAGGTTCAGTTTGGATACTCTTATAAGTACAGTGTTGTAGTGTGAGATAAGATGAGATAAGATGCACTGAAAAAACTAAAACGTTGAGATGAATTATCAGAATCAAAATCAGAATACCTTTATTAGTCCCACAGAGGGGAAATGTACATTGTTACAACAGAAAAAGAGCCACAGACAGCTTAATGTTACATATGTTACATAAGTTACATGCATTAGAAAGTACTAAGTTAAAAAAAAGTTATGATATATTAAAAAACATACAAGTTACACAATTTACAAAATACTCATCCTGTATCAGTTATTAACGGCATATATATATATATATATATATTGCACATAGTTGGTTGGTATTCATTGGTAATTAAGACCTAATCCTAACCTTATACAGTTTTGTGAAATGTGTTGACATAATACATTTACGTCATAAAGCTTTCTTGGGTTTCTTGAAAGGCGCTATAAAAATCCAACTTATTATTATTATTATTAATTACGTAAAAGTTTCAGATTTGTTTACAGTACATGAGAATACACACAGATAAATACGAATAATAATAAATACAAAATAATAATAAATGGTGTCCTTGTGTGTGCATTTTTGACCGTACAGTGTCATCTTAAATCTCAGTCGCTGCTGTTAGCTAGCTAGCTACATTTACACACATTAATATTGCTGTATTTGAACAATTCCTACATTATTTGGACAAAATAAATCAGATATTAGCCCATTGGTTCACAGCTGAGGGTAAAATCAAAAGATATCAGAGCTAAACCTTGGAGGTCTCGCTAGCTAGAGGGCATCTCCTTCCTTATATTTGTATTATTTATGAAATAATCAAAACAATAATTTATTTATTTATCCTTCTGGTTTTTTTCTTGTTGTTTTCCTCTTGAACTATGGCTGCTCTTCACACTCGCAATACCCCGACTAAATTTCACTTCGCTCATACACACACTCCAAATGATCTAAAATGTATTTCCTTTTTATTTCTTTGTTTGTTTTTGAACCGTCATGTTTATCTTGTAATGTCCCCCAATCAGCAATGTGTTGCTTTACTTGTATTTAAAAGGAACAACTAAATTGACCAGGTTACATTTGAATCATTCATATAATATATGAATATGATTTGAATGAAATGGACTCTGCCAGAGAGATGAGATTCATTGAGTTGGAGTTGATTGAACTACAGTTGCTCTTAAGTGGATTTTCCTCCCTCACAAATGAACTGTGACACCAGTTTGCCGAGTGCAACAAAACCCGCCAACAGCTACGTTTAATTTTGGCATTCAGTCACTGAATTGACATTAATTAGCAGCAGCTGATATGACCTGCCGCCGCTGACATTTAGCGACGGTCAGTTAAAGTCTCAGTTAAATAAAAGAGAAGCTGAATGTTTTTCACTCTGCTCTTTACTAATGCGAGTGAGCAGATAAAACATTCAGTAACACATTTGTGTTTGTCTGAGCTCGGCGAATCCATGGATTTTAAAATCGAACCAAATATGTTTTACCTTGGCAAAGAGCTCACATTGTAGAGGCTAAAGGAGAGCAGCTTTACAACAGGCTGGCAGTTTATCAATGAGATGCATTTGCCATATAGACCCTCCCAAGTCAGTATGCCATTGGTCGGAAGCCAGAATCATTAAACATTAAGCAAAATGGACATTTGTGAAGATTTTCTGATTGTGAGGCCATCCTTCTATTAAATGCAATGTGACTGAGCTTTTATGTCTACCTCGTCTGTCAATTTTCAAATTGAATGCAATGATTTTTTTTACGTTGTAACTAAGTGATCATGTCACGAGGTGAAACCAATAAAATAAACGGTGTAAGACAAAGGTCTAGACAAAAGGTGCATTTTTTTAAAGGGTTCGCACAAGCCATCTATGTAACTTTGTATAAACTGAATTGTTAGATCTAAATCTGATTTTGGTAAGCGAGGATAACATGTATTTGGTAATGAGAGGACTGAAACAAATACATGTTGAGGACCTTAACACTCATCTAAACATTATAGTTAACTTACAAATATTAATAACAGGTGTACCTAAGAATAAATTACTGTAGGAAACAAGTCGCAAAGCCAAATGTCAACATTTCACAGTAGAGCATTAGGTAGCACTTTATTTTGATAGTCCATATTTAACATTCTATAAGTCATCAGTTGACATTTAGTAGCATGTCAATATTCAACTTTACTATCTGTAGATTGTGTCAACATCTTCAAAATTGACAATCAACTACTCAAAATCAATCTGTCAGTTGAAAGTCAACAGGGTCATGTCGACTATCTGTTGATAATCTGTTGAGAGTCAAGATGTCAACTAAAGATTGCATTAAGCATTAGTTGATGATCAACAGATAAGCAACTTTAGAGTTTAGTTGACTATCTGTTGATCGTCAACTAATCTAGAGTTGACTATCAGTATACTTTTAGTAGGCATTCTCCACTAAGCGTTTGTAGGCATGTGTTAGGACTATCCAATTAAAGTGAAACACAGTTGAGAACAGTAGAAAGTCTATAACCTATCAACAGAACACATACTGTACATTCAGCCACTAATTATATGCAACAGACATGGGAATAAAGCGAAATGTTTTGCACAACTGATCACAAACTTTATTTATTCATTATGTATGTAATGTTTGAGTTAGAAACACCTGTTCCTGTTTTATTTGACTAATATATAAGATAAATACAGAAGACTAATGCATTCACTTGAGAAAAAAAGGTTTTTCACAAGAACTCACAATCTACAGATAGTAAGGTTGAATATCGGTTAATAACCTGTTGCAAAAAACATGTTGACAGTCAACAGACACTTTTTGTAAAATCTATAGATCAACACTTGAGATGTACCTTATATTCTACTGGCAGTTAGTTAAATGCATGTTACTTGTCTGTTGAAACAGTGTTGTTGAATGTCAACTGATGACTTGTAGAGTGTTAACTATGGACTATCAAAATAAAGTGTTACCGAGCATTATATGATCTTTTTAACTTATTTGTTCTCAATACATTAGTAGATGTGAAATTAATGTGATCTGAAGAAAAAGACAACATGTTTTATTATAGGAAAGTTAATTTGCATATACAAAGACCGAGCCCATGTCAATATCTGTCCGTCTATTATTCTTCAAAATAATCAAAGTGACCCCTCCTAAGGATATTATGTGATGTATTCAATTAGCAAACATTGTATCCATCTAATCTTTAACGACTTTTAAAAAGCTGCAATTGGGCGTCTTTGACTGGGGACCTCAATAAACTGGTATTTAAAAAAAAATGTAATAAAAACAAAACAATGGTTTGAAGTAAGGAGAAACAAAGTGATTGACACATTTGTGGAACATTTGATTCAAAGACTAAACCACCTGGGAGATATGACAAGTATAGCTCACCCCATTTCGTAGGGTGAGGGTTAAAGTTGCAGTGACTGATATTTCAAAATAAACATAATATATTAGATTTAAAAAAGGCACAGCTGTGTTTATTTCCTGGAAAAGCTCATCTCAATGAGAACCATCCATTAACATTTTGTGATCCAGACAGAAAGAAAGAAAGAGAACGTCATGAAGAGCAGGAAATAAATTAGAAACAAAATGACAATAGAAATATTAGAATGCAGCAAATGAGACAACACACAGATATGTTAGCATAGAAAACAAGATGGGTTCAGGGGAATTGCAGGATGCTGTTTACTGTCTCCACCGTAAGGGCATGATGAAATATTGAAATATTGAACCAGATATTTTTGCATGGCCAACAGGCTTTCATCAGCGCAGGATCTGTTCCCTCTAATGAGGCCAGGGATAGTCCTTTGTGGTGCCAAGCAGACAAAAACAAGAGAAAGATAGATAAACCAAGTCTTGTTTATTAAGGTATGTTGTTGTTGTTGTTGTTGCAGGTGTCAACTGCAGGTTAACTTGCAAGGACCACACAACAACAATATCGTGGTTACATATTTATCTACCGAAGATATTGAATGTAGGAGGATTGATAAGAGATGTCACCTGTGAGGCCGATCGGAGGACAAACTGAAGTTCAGACAGAGAGAGACTCAAGGTGGGGGTTCAGTGTCAGGCGTGTTTCTGACTGAATACAACACAGGTAGCTACAAATAGTAACAGATAAGGGCAGACCATAAGAGGGAGTGAGTTGTCGAAGGGATGAAGGGAAGAGGGGATGGAGGGATGTTATGATGAAGGGATGTAGGGAGAGAGGGTTGAAGAGTTTACCTCTATAGGTAACTCAGCAGGTAGGTGCATGTGGCCCTGCTACCGAACCTAAGTTATCTTATTAAATTCATGTACTGTTGTATTGCTATTTTTACAGGATAAGAAAACATAAACTGAGATATCTTTCCATGAATTTCAGTTTCTTACCAAAATAGATTTTTCATTATAATTTATTCATGATTATGATCAAACCCACTCACAGGCTTAATTCCTTAACTTGACATTTCCCCGCCAGAAGCAAAAACACCATCAAACATGCAGCTATTTGTACTGGGCTGTTCTCCAATCGCTGTGTATACTCCACCTGCCCCCATCTCCTCCCACAAGGTCTGAGTATGATAGTGGTCATTGTGAATTTATTTGCTGAAGATCACGTCTGATTACAGGCAGAGAGCAGCGGGGTCTGCAGGCAGGGGGGATGCCACATTGGCATAATGTCCCAGGGCATGTAGCACAGGTGAAGAGGCAAGTCATTTAAAATGGACATGGCTGCAGTTCACGCCTGTGGAGGGCTGGATACTGTGTTTGCAGGCTGCAAAGAAAAAAGATGGATGAAGGCTAATTAAAGAGGACATATTATGCTAATTTCCATGTTCATATTACTAGTGTCTCTACTGTGACATGTCTCCATGCTTTAATGTTCAAAAAGCACTTTATTATTATTTTTTAAAGAGTCCTCCTGCTGATGTTCAGGTGCATATCAGTATGTAGTGTCTCTACTTTAAAGAGTCCTTTCCTGCTGATGTTCAGGTGTATCAGTATGTAGTGTCTCTACTTTAAAGAGTCCTCTCCTGCTGATGTTCAGGTGTATCAGTATGTAGTGTCTCTACTTTAAAGAGTCCTCTCCTGCTGATGTTCAGGTGTATATCAGTATGTAGTGTCTTTACTTTAAGAGTCCTCTCCTGTTGATGTTCAGGTGTATATCAGTATGTAGTGTCTCTTCTTTAAAGAGTCCTCTCCTGCTGATGTTCAGGTGTATATCAGTATAGTGTCTCTACTTTAAAACCTCTTAAGCCCCAAGCCTGTTTTTCAGGTCTCAGGCTCGAAAATGACATTTCCAGAACAAATGACCATATCTTCCCTTCTAAAAGGCTTAAATTAATAATCTTTTTTCTCAAAGTAATGATAAACCTGAGTAGTAATAATGATACCCCTTTCGTCTCATTAGTATGCATACAAAGTGACAAGTGACACGCCCCCAATTATGCAAATGAGCTAAGTCCCGCGATCCTTTGATGTGATTGGGTACAATCATGTTAATGAGCTAAGTCCCGCCTCCCTTTGTTCGAGATCCTTTGATGGGTGTTATAACAGGTAGGTGTGAAAAGCCCACCTGTGTAGTGCCTTTGTTGTCTAATTCTTTGATGTATTGATTAAGGCAGTCTCTTTGAAGTTATGTTGTCTGTCCCCTCACACCCCTTTGTTGTCTAATTCTTTGATGTATTGATTAAGGCAGTCTCTTTGAAGTTATGTTGTCTGGCCCCTCACACCCCTTGTAGTCTACGCCTTTGATGTGAGTTGTTATAACAGGTAGGTGTGAAAAGCCCCCCTGTGTAGTGCCTTTGTTGTCTAATTCTTTGATGTGTTGATTAAGGCAGTCTCTTTGAAGTTATGCTGTCTGGTCCCCTCAGGGTTGGATAATCTAATTAGCCTTTGATGTTTTGCCCTTTGATGTGAGGTGTTATAACAGGCAGGTGTGATTTCACACTGGTGTGTTATAAGCCTTTGATGTTAATCTAGGTGTCTCTTTGAAGTTATGCGCGAGACTGTCCAGCCCCCTCCCAGCCCAGGCCTCTCCCCCCTTTCTCCACCCCCTTCCTTTTGGCTATGAGGCCCGCAGAGAGTGGGGGTGGAATGAGGTGAAAATAGAAATATGCTCAAAACTAATTAAAAAGACAGTAATTTCCACTTACCAAGTCACCTTGCAAAAAAGAAAAATGGCCAAGAGACGCCTGTGACAACTTACCGCCATCCGTCCAGAGCGCCAGTCAAGAAATGAATGCCGCCGCTGTGCGGGGGTCAGACGCCTACAGCCAGAGATCTGTGCACAAACTTATCTCGTGCCCTCTTTTGGTCATGTGAGCGCGTTCATGTGTGCTGGAGGAGGGGCTCTGTGAGGAAGTGGCAGATTTTTCCCGGTTGTGTATTTTCTAATTCTAGCTCACTCGAGCTGGTTTCTCCAAAATAACCTACCCCTACCTTTAAGAACAACACACACACACACACACACACACACACACACACACACACACACACACACACACACACACACACACACACACACACACACACACACACACACACACACACACACACACACACACACACACACACACACACACACACACACACACACACACACACACACACACACACACACACACACACACACACACACACACACACACACACACACACACACACACACACACACACGTTGGAGTTGGCCTTTGATGTGAGGGTTTGAGATAAGCCTGGGATGTTAATCTATATGTTGATTAAGACACTCTCTGTGAGGTGAGAAGCGAGGGGATGGAGTTAGTTTTTAAAAACGAAATACGCTCAAACTAAATAAAAAAGCCATTAATTTTCACTCACTAAGACACCTAAAAACGTTATTGTCCTCTCTAGATTTGATTCAGGAGTTTGTTTAAAAATGATTTGTGCTTGCTAAGGATGTTTCTTTTCAAGTTTTTGTGAAACTGTTAACTACAAGGAAGTATCTGTTTGCAAAGAGGGTATTCATATTAATTTAAAAAATATCTTATTTAGGTTTTAATAGTGATAACTAAGTTTCACTCTGTGGGGGGCAAAAGACGCATCGTTAATCACCTGGATAAAGGACTCTTTAAAGTAAATACATTATAGGGTTAAAATAAGATATATATGTGGTGGAATTAGTTTAAAACAGTCACCTTACACTTTTTAGTTGTCCTCTCTAAATTAGATGTTGTAGACATATAAATGTAGATTAGTGTTAATTAAGGGCTATTGTTATTTTGGTTTATAAGGGGTTAGGTGTTCAACTTTTAAAAATTGCACAGGATCATTCTAAGAAGAGTGAGAGGGCTAATGAGCCAGCACCATACCTCCTCTATGCATTTTCTTAAGTAAGTACTTTTTATTTTATAATATCATGTAATTATTAAATGTTTTTTTTTTTTGGTAGGGGTTAAACTAGTATATTATGTGGATAGTATATTATTAGATACTTAAAAATGTTATGTTTTTTCTGTTTACAGTAGAGACCCTGTGTGCTGAAATCTACTCAAACAGAGTACTTCATGGTAGTGGTCAGCTTTTAAACACAAAAGTGTATCTTTCAGTAACTTTCTCAGAGAATTTAAGCATAAATCGGTCAAATATTTCAAAACAGCCTTCACTGAAATAGCCTTAACATCACAAACTGCCATTAAGAGTCAGATTCTTAACGAAATCTACTGACACAAAGTACTTCATTATCTACTTTTCAGCTTTTAAAAAGAAAAGTGTATCTTTCAGTAACTTTCTGAGAGAATTTAAGCATAAATCTGTCAAATGTTCAAAACAGCCTTGTTTCACTGAAATAGCCTCAAAATCACAAACTGCCATTAAGAGTCAGATTCTTAACGAAATCTACTCAGAGTACTTCATGGTAGTGGTCAGCTTTTTTTTAAAAGAAAAGTGTATCTTTTCGGTAACTTTTTGAGAGAATTACGCATAAATCTGTCAAATGTTCAAAAAAGCCTTGTTTAACTGAAATAGCCTCAAAATGACAAACTGCCATTAAGAGTCAGATGCTTGACGAAATCTCCTTACACAGAGTACTTTCATGGTAGTGGTCAGCTTTTAAACACAAAAGTGTATCTTTCGGTAACTTTCTGAGAGAATTAAGCATAAATCTGTTAAATGTTCAAAAGAGCCTTCACTGAAATAGCCTCAAAATCACAAACTGCCATTAAGAGTCAGATTCTTAACGAAATCTACTGACACAAAGTACTTCATTATCTACTTTTTCAGCTTTTAAAAAATAAAAGTGTATCTTTCGGTAACTTTTTTGAGAGAATTAAGCATAATTTTTGTCAAATGGTCAAAACAGCCTTCACTGAAATAGCCTCAAATGACAAACTGCCATTAAGAGTCAGATGCTTGACGAAATCTAATAAAACAGAGTACTTTCATGGTAGTGGCCAGCTTTTTAAAAAGAAAAGTGTGTCTTTCGGTAACTTTTTGAGAGAATTAAGCATAAATCTGTCAAATGTTCAAAACAGCCTTCACTGAAATAGCCTCAAAATCACAAACTGCCATTAAGAGTCAGAATCTTAATGAAATCTAATAAAACAGAGTACTTCATTATCTACTTTTCAGCTTTTAAAAAGAAAAGTGTATCTTTCAGTAACTTTCTCAGAGAATTTAAGCATAAATCTGTCAAATGTTCAAAACAGCCTTCACTGAAATAACCTCAAAATCACAAACTGCCATTAAGAGTAAGATTCTTAACGAGATCTACTGACACAAAGTACTTCATTATCTACTTTTCAGCTTTTATACACAAAAGTGTATCTTTCAGTAACTTTCTCAGAGAATTTAAGCATAAATCTGTCAAATGTTCAAAACAGCCTTGTTTCACTGAAATAACCTCAAAATCACAAACTGCCATTAAGAGTCAGATGCTTGACGAAATCTAATAAAACAGAGTACTTCATGGTAGTGGTCAGCTTTTATACACAAAAGTGTATCTTTCGGTAACTTTTTGAGAGAATTTAAGCATAAATCAGTCAAATGTTCAAAACAGCCTTGTTTCACTGAAAAAGCCTCAAAATCACAAACTGCCATTAAGAGTCAGAATCCTGACGAAATCTAATAAAACAGAGTACTTCATTATCTACTTTTCAGCTTTTAAAAAGAAAAGTGTATCTTTTCAGTAACTTTCTCAGAGAATTTAAGCATAAATCTGTCAAATGTTCAAAACAGCCTTGTTTCACTGAAATAGCCTCAAAATCACAAACTGCCATTAAGAGTAAGATTCTTAACGAAATCTACTGACACAAAGTACTTCATTATCTACTTTTCAGCTTTTAAAAAGAAAAGTGTATCTTTCGGTAATTTTTTTGAGAGAATTAAGCATAAATCTGTCAAATGTTTAAAACAGCCTTGTTTCACTGACATAGCCTCAAAATTACAAACTGCCATTAAGAGTCAGATTCTTAACGAGATCTACTGACACAAAGTACTTCATTATCTACTTTTCAGCTTTTATACACAAAAGTGTATCTTTCAGTAACTTTCTCAGAGAATTTAAGCATAAATCTGTCAAATGTTCAAAACAGCCTTGTTTCACTGAAAAAGCCTCAAAATCACAAACTGCCATTAAGAGTCAGAATCCTGACGAAATCTAGTCAAACAGAGTACTTCATGGTAGTGGTCAGCTTTTAAACACAAACGTGTATCTTTCTGTAACTTTCTGAGAGAATTTAAGCATAAATCTGTCAAATGTTCAAAACAGCCTTGTTTCACTGAAATAGCGTCAAAATCACAAACTCGCTGAAACTATACAGTGAATTGGAGAAATTACAGCACAGAGTTTTCTACTACGACACAGATAGTATAGTCTATGTGACAAGACAGGGGCAGTCTCCAGTACTTTCATTGTAGTAGTCAGCTTTTTAAAAAGAAAAGTGTATCTTTCAGTAACCTTTTTGAGAGAATTAAGCATAAATCTGTCAAATGTTCAAAACAACCTTGTTTCACTGAAATAGCCTCAAAATCACAAACTGCCATTAAGAGTCAGATGCTTGACGAAATCTAATAAAACAGAGTACTTCATGGTAGTGGTCAGCTTTTATACACAAAAGTGTATCTTTCGGTAACTTTTTGAGAGAATTTAAGCATAAATCAGTCAAATGTTCAAAACAGCCTTGTTTCACTGAAAAAGCCTCAAAATCACAAACTGCCATTAAGAGTCAGAATCCTGACGAAATCTAATAAAACAGAGTACTTCATTATCTACTTTTCAGCTTTTAAAAAGAAAAGTGTATCTTTTCAGTAACTTTCTCAGAGAATTTAAGCATAAATCTGTCAAATGTTCAAAACAGCCTTGTTTCACTGAAATAGCCTCAAAATCACAAACTGCCATTAAGAGTCAGATTCTTAACGAGATCTACTGACACAAAGTACTTAATTATCTACTTTTCAGCTTTTATACACAAAAGTGTATCTTTCAGTAACTTTCTCAGAGAATTTAAGCATAAATCTGTCAAATGTTCAAAACAGCCTTGTTTCACTGAAATAACCTCAAAATCACAAACTGCCATTAAGAGTCAGATGCTTGACGAAATCTAATAAAACAGAGTACTTCATGGTAGTGGTCAGCTTTTATACACAAAAGTGTATCTTTCGGTAACTTTTTGAGAGAATATAAGCATAAATCAGTCAAATGTTCAAAACAGCCTTGTTTCACTGAAAAAGCCTCAAAATCACAAACTGCCATTAAGAGTCAGAATCCTGACGAAATCTAATAAAACAGAGTACTTCATTATCTACTTTTCAGCTTTTAAAAAGAAAAGTGTATCTTTTCAGTAACTTTCTCAGAGAATTTAAGCATAAATCTGTCAAATGTTCAAAACAGCCTTGTTTCACTGAAATAGCCTCAAAATCACAAACTGCCATTAAGAGTCAGATTCTTAACGAAATCTACTGACACAAAGTACTTCATTATCTACTTTTCAGCTTTTAAATACAAAAGTGTATCTTTCGGTAACTTTCTGAGAGAATTAAGCATAAATCTGTCAAATGTTCAAAACAGCCTTGTTTCACTGAAATAGCCTCAAAATCACAAACTGCCATTATGAGTCAGAATCCTAACGAAATCTAGTCAAACAGAGTACTTCATGGTAGTGGTCAGCTTTTAAACACAAAAGTGTATCTTTCTGTAACTTTCTGAGAGAATTTAAGCATAAATCTGTCAAATGTTCAAAACAGCCTTGTTTCACTGAAATAGCGTCAAAATCACAAACTCGCTGAAACTATACTGTGAATTGGAGAAATTACAGCACAGAGTTTTCTACTACGACACAGATAGTATAGTCTATGTGACAAGACAGGGGCAGTCTCCAGTACTTTCATTGTAGTAGTCAGCTTTTTAAAAAGAAAAGTGTATCTTTCAGTAACCTTTTTGAGAGAATTAAGCATAAATCTGTCAAATGTTCAAAACAACCTTGTTTCACTGAAATAGCCTCAAAATCACAAACTGCCATTAAGAGTCAGATGCTTGACGAAATCTAATAAAACAGAGTACTTTCATGGTAGTGGTCAGCTTTTTAAAAAAGAAAAGTGTATCTTTCGGTAACTTTTTGAGAGAATTAAACATAAATCCCTTAAATGTTCAAAACAGCCTTGTTTCACTGAAATAGCCTCAAAATGACAAACTGCAATTAAGAGTCAGATGCTTGACGAAATCTACTGACACATAGTACTTTCATGGTAGTGGTCAGCTTTTAAACACAAAAGTGTATCTTGCGGTAACTTTCTGAGAGAATTAAGTATAAATCTGTCAAATGTTCAAAACAGCATTGTTTCACTGAAATAGCCTCAAAATCGCAAACTGCCATTAAGAGTCAGATTCTTAACGAAATCTACTGACACAAAGTACTTCATTATCTACTTTTCAGCTTTTAAAAAAGAAAAGTGTATCTTTCGGTAACTTTTTGAGAGAATTAAGCATACATTTGTCAAATGGTCAAAACAGCCTTCACTGAAATAGCCTCAAAATCACAAACTGCCATTAAGAGTCAGATGCTTTACGAAATCTAATAAAACAGAGTACTCTCATGGTAGTGGCCAGCTTTTAAAAAGAAAAGTGTATCTTTCGGTAACTTTTTGAGAGAATTAAGCATAAATCTGTCAAATGTTCAAAACAGCCTTGTTTCACTGAAATAGCCTCAAAATGACACACTGCCATTAAGAGTCAGATGCTTGACGAAATCTAATAAAACAGAGTACTTCATGGTAGTGGTCAGCTTACTTTCATGGTAGTGGTCAGCTTTTAAAAAAAGAAAAGTGTATCTTTCGGTAGTTACCGAAAGATACACTTTTATTTTTACACTACCATGAAAGTACTCTGTGTCAGGAGATTTCATCAAGCATCTGACTCTTAATGGCAGTTTGTCATTTTGAGGCTATTTCAGTTAAACAAGGCTGTTTTGAACATTTGTCAGATTTATGCGTAATTCTTTCAAAAAGTTACAGAAAATATACACTTTTCTTTTTCAAAAAAGCTGACCACTACCATGAAGTACTCTGAGTAGATTTCGTTAAGAATCTGACTCTTAATGGCAGTTTGTGATTTTGAGGCTATTTCAGTGAAACTAGGCTGTTTTGAACATTTGACAGATTTATGCTTAAATTCTCTCAGAAAGTTAGAGGACAATAACGTTTTTAGGTGTCTTAGTGAGTGAAAATTAATGGCTTTTTTATTTAGTTTGAGCGTATTTCTTTTTTAAAAACTAACTCCATCCCCTCGCTTCTCACCTCACAGAGAGTGTCTTAATCAACATATAGATTAACATCCCAAGCTTATCTCAAACCCTCACATCAAAGGCCAACTCCAACGTGTGTGTGTGTGTGTGTGTGTGTGTGTGTGTGTGTGTGTGTGTGTGTGTGTGTGTGTGTGTGTGTGTGTGTGTGTGTGTGTGTGTGTGTGTGTGTGTGTGTTAATTGTTCTTAAAGGTAGGGGTAGGTCATTTTGGAGAAACCAGCTCGAGTGAGCTAGAATTAGAAAATACACAACCGGGAAAAATCTGCCACTTCCTCACAGAGCCCCTCCTCCAGCACACATGAACGCGCTCACATGACCAAAAGAGGGCACAAGATAAGTTTGTGCACAGATCTCTGGCTGTAGGCGTCTGACCCCCGCACAGCGGCGGCATTCGTTTCTTGACTGGCGCTCTGGACGGATGGCGGTAAGTTGTCACAGGCGTTTCTTGGCCATTTTTCTTTTTTTTGCAAGGTGACTTGGTAAGTGGAAATTACTGTCTTTTTAATTAGTTTTGAGCATATTTCTATTTTCACCTAATTCCACCCCCCCACTATCTGCCGGCCTCATAGCCAAAAGGAAGGGGGTGGAGAAAGGGGGGAGAGGCCTGGGCTGGGAGGGGGCTGGACAGTCTCACGCATAACTTCAAAGAGACACCTAGATTAACATCAAAGGCTTATAACACACCAGTGTGAAATCACACCTGCCTGTTATAACACCTCACATCAAAGGGAAAAACATCAAAGGCTAATTAGATTAGACAACCCTGAGGGGACCAGACAGCATAACTTCAAAGAGACTGCCTTAATCAACACATCAAAGAATTAGACAACAAAAGCACTACACAGGGGGGCTTTTCACACCTACCTGTTATAACAACTCACATCAAAGGCTTAGACTACAAGGGGTGTGAGGGGACAGACAACATAACTTCAAAGAGACTGCCTTAATCAACACATCAAAGAATTAGACAACCAAGGGGTGTGAGGGGACAGACAACATAACTTCAAAGAGACTGCCTTAATCAATACATCAATAAAGTATGTCTTATCTTAAGCTGATCGATGGCTACTGCCATATTTGCAAAATTTGCCTCTGAACCTTGACAAGTGCATGTTTCAGGCTTATCAATTAATGTAATGTAATGTAATGTTATCAATGAACAACAAGGGTCACAAACATAAGACCAGCTGTTAAATAAAGCTCTTCTGACCTTAGCTGGCATGTGTGTATATATATATATATGCATTTATTAATTATATGTTTTACATTTGAGTGTTTCCTATCCCCTAAACCTCCAGGGATGTACACAGTTTAACACTGGCAACTTCTTATTATGGGAAATACGAAAACGTCTTTTAAAACTACAACTCCCAGTAGAGACGTGCCATAGATAGAGAACATGTTGCGAAACACAATAGCCAGCATGTGTAGTTCTGGGGACAGGGTGGGGGAGGGGGGGACGCGGTGGACCCGTTCAAATCCAGTTTTGGACAGTCTGCCGTGGTTCCATCCCATTTCAAGTGCTGTTCGAGGCTCGGCGTAACCCTCGGAGCACACTCTCCAATCACAGAGCTTGAGGACTATCACGGGGTTTGTCAAACAGAGCACATGGTGTAGTCCAAACGATAGCTGGGGATTCTGGGTAGTGTAGTGTCTTCTGCTATCCTTTACTCCGAAAAAATATTTGTTTCTCCGAATCGAAGGGGAAAAATACAAAAGCATTGCACACAATTTAAACCAATCAATGTTGTGTAATTAACAAGGATAATCTGGTGTTTTTTAGTCGATGAGTAGTGCAGATATCACTGTAAAATCAATTGACAGTAAGGGGAATACTTACTTCCGGGTGTACAATTCTCCGTTATCCAATGAGAATGGACGCTCACATTGCCTTTAAGGGCAGCCGACACAAACGACTGCCGTGCTTCCATGAGCATCAAATCCCGCCGCAGATGGGAATACTGCAATGTATTCCCATCTGTTGAAAGCTATTTGCGTCCCTTTATGAAGCTGAAGGAGCCTAGGAGCGTCACAACTGCACGCCACGGACACTGACCAAACGCCGCTCCTGGACGATTATGGAGTGAGAGTGTGTTGTTCAGGTGTATATCAGTATGTAGTGTCTCCACTTTAAAGAGTCCTCTCCTGTTGGTGTTCAGGTATATATCAGTATAGTGTGTCTACTTTAAAGAGTCCTCTTATGCTGATGTTCTGGTTTATATTAGTATGTAGTGTCTCTACTTTAAAGAGTCCTCTCCTGCTGATGTTCAGGTATCAGTATGTAATGTCTATAAAGAGTCCTCTCCTGCTGATGTTCAGGTGTATATCAGTATGTAGCAACAAGTCCTCCAACTCATACGACCAAATGGGCCGATTGTTCAGGCCCTTATTACGACCAATTATGTCGTTTGTTCAAGCGCTTAATACATCCTATAATTACGTTTTAAAGTTTTCGCCCTCTAGTGCTCCCGTTGAATGTTAACGTTACAGATGGTCATTTATTCACAAATAACCCTCTGTAAAATCCTAAATTGTGGAATAGTTTGGCCATTAAAACGCTTTTTGATTAGGCTTCTAGCGAGAAGTGTATATTGTACTTTTAGAATCCACGTCCAGTCGATATGTAGGATCTATAGTTTGATAGATATTACGAAGATGATTTGAAGTATGCGGCAGCCTCCATGTAAAGTTACGGGTTGAAAACAGTATTTCCGGTCTCGACTTTTTCATAATAAAACCAATGATCAAATGATTTAACAGTGATATCTGCAGTACTCATCAACTACAAAACATCAGTTTATCCTTGTTAATTATGCAACATGTATTGGTTTAAATTGTGTACAATGCTTTTGTGTTTTTCCCATAGGGTTTTCTCTTTCGATTCTGAGAGACACCTTTCTTTTTTCAGAGGTTTGGATAGGCTAAAACATCGATTGTTTTAGCCGCAATGCATGTTGGGATATGGTGTTTATATGATATGAAATCGGAAAAACTTTTTTTTTTAAATAAAATACTACTTTGTTCCGAGTGTTCTTGCTTTTCTCTATGGAAGTCATCACATAACGGCATTGTAATACACGGTTCGGCTGCATTAAATATTACATCTGCCGTAGATACATATTTATAGAGCCCTGATCAGAAGACCTTTTGACAAACTGTAAGAAATGCTGCCAAAACTGAATACGTGACGTGGATCATAAATATATTAGCAATTAAACAACATCTTCCATTTCTTTTCACACAATACGTCTCCTTGCAGTATCAACACTAATTCGGGTGACTTTTATATTTGATCCAATTAGTAGATTTATATTTACACCATAACGGTGCACAGCTGATAGAAAGGGATTTTTTTGTAGTTTTTAAAGATATTATGTACTACTTTTCCAACTCCTCATGCAGTTGACAGTTACAGGTCTATACAGGTTCATGGTACAATGCATAAGCTTCAAATCGAGAGACTGAAACTGTATTTTCCTTTACCGTTCTGTTTTCACAATAAAGTTAACTTAATAGTCATATTATGTTTGATATTATTATGTTTTATTAACGACACCACTGGTTTTTTAACCCGCACCGCCTAGTGGTTAAAGCACGTTATTGAATTGTGTTGTTGAATACGTTTTATTTGATGAAAACATTTAAATATTAAGAGTAGCCTACATACAAAATTGGGGGAAAGTAGAAGGCATGATAGAAATATAGAATATAAAATATCAAGATACTGTAGTGATCTCTACAATAAAACGGTTTAGTGCAGGACTAGGGCCAAAAGGGTGGGTGGAGGGGGTCCGGAGGAGGGACTCGGGCGGACGGCCCGGGGGCAAGGCGAAAGCCACAGCGGGCGAACTCAGGGGGCCGAGCATGAGGGCGAAGGCAGCCGCAGGAAGAGTCAGGGGGCCGGGCCCGAGGGCGAGGACCGCGGCCGGGAAAGTCAGGGGGCCAGGCTCGAGGGCGAACACCGCGGCACTCAGGGGGCCGGGCTCGAGGGCGAAGACCGCGGCTCTCAGGGGGCCGGGCCCGAGGACGAAGACCGGACAGCTTCGGAGGCCGGGCAGGACCCGGTGTCGACCGGACAGGAACCGGAGCCGGTAGGACAGGGGTCGGCAAGATCCCCCACGGAAGAGGACAAGGAGTTGGCAGGACCCCCGGCGAGACAGGTGATGGCGGGGCCTCCAACGGAACAGGACATGGGGTTGTCAGGACCCCCGGCAGAAGAGTAGTCGGCGGGACCTCCAACGGGACAGGACATAGGGTTGGCAGGACCCCCGGCAGAAGAGTTGTCGACGGGACCGCCAACGGCACAGGACATAGGGTTGGCAGGACCCCCGGCAGAAGAGTAGTCGGCGGGACCCCCAACAAGACAGGACATGGAGTTAGCAGGACCGCCAGCGGAACCTCCAACGGCACTTGAGTAGGGACTAGAGATGGAACTCGAGATGGAACTCGAGAGGGGACTCGAGAGGGGACTCGAGAGGTGACTGGCGAAGGAACTCGAGAGGTGACTGGCGAAGGAACTCGAGAGGGGACTCGAGAAGAGACTCGAGAGGGGACTCGAGAAGAGACTCGAGAGGGGACCTGAGAAGGAACTTGAGAGGGAACTCGAGAAGAGACTCGAGAGGAGACTCGAAAGGAGACTCGAGAGGGAACTCGAGAGGGGACTCGAGAGGGAACTCGAGAGGTGACTCGAGAGGGAACTCGAGAGGGGACCTGAGAGGGAACTCGAGAGGTGACTTGAGAGGGAACTCGAGAGGTGACTTGAGAGGGAACTCGAGAGGGAACTTGAGAGGAGATTCGAGTGGGGACTCGAGAGGGGACTCGAGAGGGAACTTGAGAGTTGACTTGTAAGGAGACTTGAGAGGGAACTCGAGAGATGACTTGAGAGGAGACTAGAGAGGGAACTCGAGAGGGGACTTGAGAGGAGACTAGAGAAGGAACTCGAGAGGGGACTTGATACGGTCAGTACGCCGACAGGACTCGGGGAGCTGGCGTCGGCCGGTACGCCGACAGGAGACGGGGAGCTGGCGTCGGCCGGAGAGCCAACAGGAGACGAGGGGCTGGAGTCGGCCGGTACGCCGACAGGACACGGGGAGCTGGCGTCGGCCGGAGAGCCAGTACTGGAGCCGAAACTGGAGTCGGGACCATGGCTACTGGGGCCGGTACTGAAGCTGGAACCATGGCTGCTGGGGCCGGAACCATGGCTGCTGGGGCCAGGACTCGGGCTGGAACCATGGCTGTGTGGGCCGGTTCTGGAGCCGGAACCATGGCTGCTGGGCACGAAACCGGAACACGGAACAATGGCTGTGTGGGATGGTACTGGAGCACGGAACCATGGCTGTGTGGGCCGGCACTGGAGCATGGAACCATGGCCGCTGGGGCCAGAACTGGGGCTGGAACCATGGCTCTTAGGGCTCGGGCTGCTAGCCTGGACTTGCGACTCCTTCTCTTAGGAGCCTTTTGGAGGCTCCGTGCACCTCCGAAAGCCAGACGAGTTCCCGAGAACGCTTCCTGGACAGGAGCAGGACATGGGGAAGAAGCAGGGGTTGACTCCGGACGGAACACACCAGAGTCCTGCACGGGTCTGATTTTCAAGACCCGCTCCCGCCCCGCACCCGCGACGTGCAATACCGAACCCGCCCCGCTACCCGCACATATTGCCAATTAGTTCCGCAACCCGACCCGACCTGTCGGCACAAGATCCGCAACCCGACCCGAACCCGCCTATATATGAGCAGTGAAAACGTGCAATTGTTAACACACGCAGGTGCATATTTGTCTCAAAGCGTGGGATGTTGGTTATTTTCTCATCTAGGAACCAAAAGCCTCCAGACGTTGGGTTTCGCTCTCGAGGAAGTGTTATTGAAAATGCTGTATTCTCCGCTGAGAGCTTCACCTCAGCCATTTCCAATGCAGCAGCAGATTGATGTTTTAAAGTTTAAAAAAAAAAAAATCGTCTCGAAGCTGTCAGAAGCTGGAGAAAGTCTCAAAAAGGAACCTGTTTGCATCCTCTTTAAAGCTTGTTAGAAACCTTTCATCTTGCCTACATTTCCATCGAGCCGCAGCACTGAGAGCGACCTTTGATTAAACCAAGAGTGCAGTTTGCTGCAGTAGAATAAACAAGATGGGATAAAAGCGTGGATAACAGTATCAAGGTCTGCAAAGATAAAAAAGGGCGTTCTTTTACAAATGTTCTCCGGCTGCACAAAACAACACAAGACCAATTACTTCCAGAAGGCATGTGTGAAATATTCAACCAGCGTAGCACAGTGTTTTATTCAGAAAGTCCATATACTGTATGTGTTAAAAAAATCATTGCTTGTTGTCTTTCTAGTTTTAAAGTTCTTGCTACACATTCACTGCAAAATAGTTGAGAGGAGGAAGCGTGCAGTAATCTGATATCGTCTTTTTTATGTAACTGTGAGGGAATGTATTAGAAAAATATAATGCTCATTTACTTACTTTTAGAATAATAGTGTGTGATTCTTACCTGCTAATGTGTATCTTTATTTACTGGCTTTCACGTCTTTGCTAAGCTTGGGAAAATTATTTTTGAGAAGATTTGTTGCAATGCTGTTAGTTACACTCTCTGTGCACCAACAGTATGACCTTCAACTTCTGTGAACTGAGAACATCTTCATTCTGCCTCCTAAACCTCCAGAATGCTCCTTTGTTATCGCCAAACTTAACCCCACATTTCTCCTATTCTCTGTGTTTAAATATGCAGCCAAACCCTTTTCATCGTATTTCACTCGATTGACTGAACTTCTTGCAATAATAAACTACAACAAAGACAATCGAATGATTCCTTCTTTATTCACGTTTGATAAATACATTTCCGCCACAGTGAATACATACCTGTTACTCTGCAGGGTATTGCTTCTAAATCTGGGTCAGAATAGATGATAAAGTCGACCGGTTCAAACTTTTCAATCATCAGAGTTGTCAGTGGTTATCAGCATGACAAAAGAATGAGGCTACAGCCACCAGTGCTATCATCAATTCAAGAGATTCAACAGCAAAATAAGGAATAATAGAAGACTACTCGAAACAAGGTGCGAAAAAGAAACAAGGTGCGAAATCTGAAGTTAGCTGAAGAATATAAAGAGCAATAAACTAAGGTAAGCGGCCATGGATGGGACACAAAGCACACAAAGTTAACCCTGAGGACTTGTGTTCATGTAACCAACAATGTTTTGTGTTTATAACACTAAGATTCTCATTGCAAAAATGCCAAACCACCATTTTGTCCTAAACTGAACCAATCATGTTCTTGCTAAAAATATGTAGTTTTGTAAAGAAAGTTGTTTTGTTTGTGTTCAAAACTTTACGGTCGACGGTCAGTCCTACAACATAGTAGCAGCAGATTCATGCATTACAGTGATTTGGTGGCAAATTTAAAAATCTGGTGACATTCAAAATATATAATGAAATCTTGTGGAAATAAGACTTTTGTTTCAGGTTTTTATATGATGGCTGCTCCTTTTGAGTGATACTCAAAGTAACAGTTTGCTGATTTTACAGGATGAATGCTGGATACACTTTAAGTGGAGTTACTGAAGGGTTTCTCCACAATGTTTTCTGACCAGACTGCAATGTCAGACAAATGTCAAAAAAGCCATAAGATACGCAAGTAAAATGAGTGAGGAAGAACTTCTGGGTTAATAGTACAGCACGATGATCGATGGTTTGATATCTCAACGGAATCAAGAAAAACAGAGACATCATCGGGCCATTAGTATACAATCTTCCCTTCTGTTCTTCAGCCCTGTGGCACTAACAACTTTCAGGATTTGTGAGTGCAATAAAGAGACCATAGATTCAAGGTAATTTGCTCCACAATGAGGTGAGACCCGGTGCGCTGGAGGAAGGCTTGCTACAATGCCAGAGCAGTTAACCTGTTCATCTGTCAAAACAAACAAGCCTCCCGTCAACTTCTATCAGCCCTTTATTTCATAACCTTGGCGCAGGAAAGAGAGGGTCTCTGAGTGGTTTGTATGGGAGGTCGTGTTGAATGCTGGGAGATGCGGTAGCCCGCCTGAGCAGCAATCGCTCTGATCTACAGCAATCTATTGATCCAGCAAGCTTGTCCAATCAATACAAGAGAAGAGAAGAGGGGAAACAACATTAGAGGAGAAAATAGCCTATTTAAGGAGCCTGAAGGGTGGGAGAGGGGGCCGCACACACATTGTGATAAGACAGTTAATGTATGTGGTTTCTGCACAGGGCTACATGAAAGGAAATGCATTTTTCCACGGACACCGATAGAAAAACCTCTGTATTATTTCCTTAGGAGTGCCAGGAATGTAATGAGAAAACTAGCAGAGGGAAAAAAGGCAATGGAGGGGCTGGTTGGGATGAGATATGAGATGAGGCAATGAAGCACAGCAGGCACACTGCGATTGAGTCGTCTGAGTTAGTGGACATCCAAAAACACGTTCCTGCACCAGCTAGAACAAATCTGTCAGCCTCCAGATCTCTTCATATGGGGGCAGCTGGACGGCCGAGTGGATACAAAATATTTTAATTGTAACATCAACATGTTAGACCCAAGCAACAGTTTCTATAAACAGCCTGTGCTCTGTCAGGAAGCTACAGACCCCCTTCCTCTTTAAACATCAAACAAATCTCTGGGAAGCAGCATTGTGCCGGAATGGTTACAGACAAACAGAGGTGGGAAGTAGTGGAGTACAAATACTTCGTTACTGTACTTAAGTACATTTTTCTGGTATCAGTACTCACTTACTATTTTTACTTTTACTTCTTATATTCTCAACTCAAATACCTGTACTTTCTACTATTTACATTTTCCAAACAGCTGGTTCCTTTAGTCTGAATGTGTGTTTGGTGGTGTGATCATTATTCTTTAGAGTCATTGCGTGCCTATTGATTTGAACACGATCCGTGTATCCATCATTTCCTGGTCTTCTCTAAAGAAGAGGGACCAATGGAAACGTTGTCATGTTGCCGTTGTTCAGCATGGAAACATTCATTAGCTAACAATGACATTATTGTTCTATTAATATAAAGGGAGGTCAGGTACTCTTTAAAACAGCTGCTAGTTATGGGTACTTTTTACTGAAGTACATTTCAAAGCCCATACTTCTTTACTTTTACTAGAGTAAAGAAGTTTAGTCAGTATTTTTAAACACAAGGATCTGTACTCTACTTGGGTGAAGGATGTGTGTACTTTTGCCATCTCTGAACTCGTTTGACCCAAGCAACAGCTTCTATAAACAGTGTTCTGTGCTCTGCCAGGAAGCTACAACCAGAGCCTCTTCCTCTCTAAACATCATCCAATTCTCTGGGAAGGAGCATCATGCCTGAATTGTAACAGACAGATGCTGAAGATGGATGAGATTTTAAAACCAATGTAAAGATTTTCGTTTGTCCACAGACAGGGCAATTAGATGTGGGGTGGCTAAGTGGAAGAGCACACAGTCATGAATATAGTGTCTAATATGTGCAGAAACAACTGTTACTACATTGCAGGAAATCAATATTCGTTGATTACCATAGTCTCAAAAGAAGGCAAGGGCAACAATAAAATGTAATATGTATTTTCAAGAATGTTTTAAAATGTCAAAGGGAAAATAATCATGGCAAGGGTCATTCATTAATATTCTCTGGACTTGTAAGATAATACAACAGTGGTTCTGCCTGCATATGCCAACTTGAACAATATTAACATTAGACATTTCCCCATGGAAACATAAATTACATTTTCCTAGACTGTACACTGCTTTAAAATGTTATTCAACTACATCTTGACAGCAGCTTACAAAACTTAAACCAGACCTCATTTTGCTAATTGGCTAGAGATGACTCTTTTAAGGTGCAAATTAGAAAAGGTGAGACATTGTTTGGGAAAAAATATGAAATGTACTGGCTTCACGGTCATCATAATTTCTCATATCACAGAAATGCAGAATTATATGACAATTAAGAGTAGACATTTATTAGTTTGAACTCTTCAAGAAAAAAGTATAATTAAACAAGTTTTAAAATGCCGTTCTTAGCATGCTAGCTATGATACCTCTAGCCAGAAAAACATAACTTTCTTTGTCTTATCAGCAAACAGAAGAGTAAATTCCACTTAGTGAAATCTCGTTTGAGAGCACCATTAATTTTGAAGTATAATCATTTATTCTAGAATCAATGCAAATGGAGTGAATTAAATCCAAGTTGACCCCTGTGTCAAGTTCAAATATTGGTGACCATTGGCACAAAAATGTGCATTGTCGATCAACAGAAAAAAACATCTTTGAGGTGAAAGAAAGCTGAAAATCAACTAAAATACTTTTCCAATGTGGCAAAAATATTTTAGTATTTTGGGCCCAAAGGAAGGTGTTATAAGTTGTGAATACACTGTTTGGCTACTCAGTCCCAGTGCTCTTCCTCAGGTCTTTGGTTACAAAAGCAAGTTCTTTATCTTGAATAACTATGTTTGTTGTGACTGACTAATGCTAACATGTTATTAGCTGGATTGCATTTTTGTTTTTACCTCTGCTATTGTAGTTCACCATCAACCCTAAGGAGGGTCTTCATCGTGAGGACATACGTTTAAACTTCACTGAAGCCCTCTTTAATTGGCCATTGGCGAGATAGCGTGGTGTCACTCCAAGGATGTCAAATACCAACGCTCGAACTGGGGGCTTTGGCATTTTTATATATTTGTAGTGTGTTAACAAATCAAAATGTTGGTTATTTAAACTGGCAATGTAATGTTTGACATGTTAAACAGTCTTAATTTTAATATTTCAACCAAAACCTAGATATTTTGTCTATCCCAAGCCAAGTAGTTAGTGATTAAAACTAACTGCCACAGTTTCACAGCGTTACAACATAACATAACAGCATGACCAACATTAACCACCTGTTACAACATTACCCACTTCAAACGCCAAAGGGTAACACAAAAGCTGCAGGCAAAATATGACGAGACAAAATCATGATTGGCTAATCAATCCCCATTTAACGGGATGCTAAACATCTCTATGGCCTGTGCCTCATCTCTGAAAGCTGGTTTTATGTTGGTGCGTAATTGAACATGCGTTATTAATAACATTTCGGACTTATTCTCCTACAGTTGAGGAACATCATTAGTTATGTGGGATAATAGAAGACCTACTATACAACTCTTACTGATTTGCGCTGTTCAGACGTCTCCCTGACTTTTCCAGCGCAACGTTGACACCCCCCCCCCTCTCCGGCGGTGTCAGGCCACTGTTTCCACGCCTGCCGTCTCGCTCTCTGGCGCCACCCAACGACCAGAAGTTTCTATACCAGTGCAGCGTCCTATTAGTGTTGTGGCCTGCTTACACAGGCTGGCGACTCGGACTGAGAACAGAGGATCCAAGTGCATCCGTCTGAATGTATGTAATGTATCACATTTTGTAGTGATTCCACGTGCTCCACGTTCTGTCGTTAACATTCAGAGTGGTGGTATGTCAAACACACTCAAACTGGCTTTATTAAATGTCAGGTCTTTAGCAGGTAAATCATTTGTAATCAATGATTTTATCACCAAGCACAACCTGGATTTTATGTTTTTAACTGAAACTTGGTTAGACCAAAACAGAATAGAATCAACTCCTCCCAACTTTAATTCTATGAGTCAGGCAAGACTACATAAGAAAGGGGGTGGAGTAGCTATTTTGTTTCATGATTTATTTCAATGCAAGCAGACTATGTATGGTAACTTTGCTTATTTTGAATATGTGGCCCTTCAGTTGAAATGCTCCTCTCGAGTTATTTTCCTAAACATCTACAGACCACCCAAATACTGTGCAAGTTTTTTTGATGATTTTACCGAGTTGTTGTCTATAGTGTGTATTGACTTTGACCGTTTAATCATTGTTGGCGATTTTAATATCCATGTTGACAACCCTGAGGACAGAGGGGCTAAAGAACTGTTTTGTGTTATCGACAATTTTGTACTGACTCAGCATGTCAAGGGTCCGACGCACAATAAGGGGCACACCCTGGACTTAATTGTATCAAAGGGTCTGAACATCTAACAACTAAGCTTGTGGTCACTGATGTAGCGCTCTCCGACCATTCCTGTGTTTTCTTTGAGAGCTCTATTACCGTCCATACAACTGTTAAGAAAGAGGTAACCACTAGACGTCACTTAACTGAAAATACAGAGGAAATGTTTGCCCAAATTTTGACTCCCTCACTTGCCCATGCTAACTTCTCAGTAAATGAGCTAGTTGATCATTTTAATTCTAAAATAACAAATGTCATGGATGCCATTGCTCCCATTAAAACAAAGGAAGTATCTAGCAAGAAAAAATCTCCATGGAGAAAAGCCATGACTGTGAGAACAGCAACAACTGAGTGCAGAAAAGCTGAACGCAGGTGGAGAAAAACAAATCTCCAAGTTTACTTCGAAATATATAAAGAGAAACTCTGCGTCTATAATCAGGAAATAAAAAAGGCACGACAGTCTTTCTTTTCTGACATCATTACCAAAAATAAAAACTCACGTGCTTTATTTGCTACCGTCGACAGACTAACTAACCCCCCAGTGTCAGTAGCTTCAGAATTTCTATCCACCAGGGCCTGCAATGATTTTGCCTCCTTCTTCACTGACAAAATCATGCAAATTAGACAGGCAGTCAGTGCCTCTGCATCAGGTACAGCCAATGTTTTGTCCCTGTGTCCACCTAAAGCCAATTCAGACATCATGTCACAATTCCGTCTGATAAATGCTAAAGACCTGGAAGACATTATTCAACATCTGAAATCCTCCTCCTGTAGCCTCGATATTATTCCGACAGGATTTTTCAAAACAGTTTTTCCCTGTATGGCCTCAGATATACTACACATAGTAAACAACTCTCTTCAATCAGGTGTATTTCCACAGGCCCTGAAAACTGCAGTAATTAAACCGCTCCTAAAAAAGCATAACTTGGACACAACCGTAATAAATAATTACAGGCCAATATCAAACCTTCCTTTTTTAAGCAAATTGATTGAAAAAGTTGTTTTTCAACAGTTGAGTCATTTCATGTTTTTAAATGACGGTTTTGATGTGTTTCAGTCGGGCTTTAGACCTAACCACAGCACTGAAAATGCTCTTGTTAAGGTCTTAAATGACATTCATTTAAACACAGACAGTGGCAGAATATCAGTTTTAGTCTTATTAGATCTCAGTGCTGCCTTTGACACTGTTGACCACAACATATTGCTAGACCGTCTAGAAAACTGGGTGGGAGTTTCAGGAACAGCTCTAAATTGGTTTAGTACATACTTAAAGGACAGAAAAAACGTTGTCTCAATAAGCAACTACACAGCAACTTTGACAAAGATGTCATGCAGGGTTCCTCAAGGCTCCATCTTAGGACCTTTGCTTTTTAATATTTATATGCTACCTCTGGCTGAAATTATTAAAAAGAGCGATCTAAGTTATCACATCTATGCAGACGACACCCAGATTTAAATCACACCAGGAGACTGTTCTCCGATTAGAACACTGAGCAAGTGCATTGAGCACATCACTGACTGGATGACTCAGAACTTTCTCCAACTGAACAAACAAAAAACTGAGATCATTGTTTTTGGAGCAAAGAAGGACCGATTAAAAGTAATCGCAGAGCTTCAGTGAGCAGACTACAAAACCATTAATAAAGCCAGAAATCTGGGTGTAGTGATGGACTCAGACCTGAATTTCAACAGCCACATTACAACAGTCATTAGGTCTGCTTATTATCACCTGAAGAATATATCGAGGATTAAAAAACTAATGTCACAACAGGACTTAGAAAAGCTTGTCCATGCTTTTATTTTCAGTAGACTCGCCTACTGCAATAGTGTATTCACAGGGCTGACAAAAAAATCCATCAGAAAACTGCAGCTGATCCAGAACGCTGCTGCACGTGTCCTCACTAACACTAAAAGAGTGGATCACATCAGTCCGGTTCTGAAATCTCTACACTGGCTTCCAGTCGGCCAAATAATTGATTTTAAAGTATTATTGCTAGTTTTTAAATCATTACATGGTTTAGGACCAAAGCATATTGTTGAACTCCTGCATAATTACGAGCCATCAAAGTGCCTCAGGTCTTCTGGGACGGGTCTGCTATCGGCTCCGAGAGTAAAAACAAAACATGGAGAGGCAGCATTTTGCTATTATGCCCCAACACTCTGGAACAAACTACCCAAATCATGCACGTCCGCAGAAACGCTTACTATTTTTAAATCGAGACTAAAAACATATCTCTTTGCCGCTGCTTTTAATTGAGATGCTCATACTCGAACTACAGTATGCCTTTTAAACATGTATTGTTTACCTGTGGTGTTTATTTTTATTATTTTATTATCTTTGCTTTGTAATGTCTGTTGTAAAATTGTATAATGTGTTTTTACTGTATTTATTCCTAAAAAGTATTTTAATTTGTTTTGTAAAGCACTTTGAATTGTCGCGTACAGAAAAGTGCTATATAAATAAACTTGCCTTGCCTTGCTTTCAGTTGTGAACCATGTTAGACAGTTTCTCATTATACCCGAGCTTTAAATGTGTTTTTAATAGTCATGCAGCTCAGTAGTACAAACAACAAGTCTGAAAAGGGCCCTGTTGTAAGAAATTGTGAGTTGTCCCCCTTTAAAGCCTAAATAATTGACGTTGATGTATAATTAACACAGCTGTGCTTAAAATCAGAACAAAGACTGCTCTGCACACGTCACACTGACAATCTGTGCAACCGGCACACTGGGGCGATGCATTTTAAAATCCTATTCAACATGCTTTTTGTCTACGAGGTCGTTGTCAGTTCCAATTTTTCTGAATAACTCTTAGTGTTGAGAGAGCATAATTTGCAAAAGAGCATGTTTCTCAATCTGCAAAACAAAAATGTGTCTTTTCTTTCAGCTCAGAGTATCAGAGTTAGACGGTAGAGTTCATGGCTGGGGAATAGTTTGAAGACTTTATTAAGACTTAATTTTTTCTGTCATAAAAATGATTATGAAAAGACGACTGGCCTCATTTTCCAGATACTTGGTGGAATGGTCAAGCTATTGCCTAAGAAAGAACATAATACTATATGTATATACAAGTATGTCTATGCTCCTGTAGAATATATTCCTGCTACTAACTACAGTATTTTTGCATTTTTTAGAACATTTTAATTAGCCAGAATTGTTATACTCTTTATATTGTTTATACTTGATATCATATTTTTGCACAATGCACTTTTGTACGTCTTTTATACATGAATATGTGTCCCCGGTGTGTCAGGGAACTCACCAAGTTTCAGCAAACACAACCCTCTCTCTTTTCCTCCATACCCAAATCTCTAAAAACGGGGCTGCAACGGAGCTGATTATTATTGTCATTGTTATGACGTCAGAAAAGGGGTGCTGCGCCTATATGTGCAACTCTCCACCTATCAGAGGAATGAGAGACCGCTCGAAAGCGCTGGAGACGCTGTAGTACATATGCCAGGCCTGTAAGTGGCGCTGTAGTCTGCCACAAAAGCAGAATCATCAGATATCTATCTATCTATATGTCTATCTGTTTGTCTGTCTATCTGTCTGTCTGTGTGTCAATCTATCTATCTATCCATCTATCCATCTATCTATCTATCTATCCGTCTGTCTGTCTGTCTGTCTGTCTGTCTGTCTGTCTGTATATCTGTCTATCAATCTATCTATCTATAATCACATGGCGGGCACATAAAATGTTTCACGTCGTTTATTTTTGAGAAATATTCATGCTTTCTGAATAATTAGAAAAATTGGATCGCACTGGGAAAGGATTCACTTGCTCATCCTAATAAAATGTGTAGCCGATCTGAATCATAGATACTCAAAATATTTTTCACTTTCATTAACATTTCAAGAAAAGGGTATTTGTGCTGCATTGATGTGGTAAAGTAACAATTAAAACATGAACCATTGTTTATGCTTTTGCAAAAATCAATGCATATTATTTTTAGAAAACTATCTACTGCCAGCTTGGAAGGATAAATACACAGAGGATTACGATAATGTATTATCATATCTTATCTAGGATGAATGTTTGTCTTTAGAGAATTAAAGCACTTTAGCGTTTATGCAGCAGGTCATTTTACATGTCAATTCCACTGAACAGCGTTGGTCATTATTCATAATTCATTGCATTTTTAAACGTTCTAAAATGTTCTCTCTTTAGCCTCTTACACATAATAACAAAGAGCCTGAAATGTCTTCTATAAAGCGTAAAATATTACGTATAATTCAAAATAAATTAGTTCCCATTCTGCGATGGGGGCCTCCATATTTTACATTGTCCGGGAAGAAGGAGCAACAAGTCCTCCGACTCATACGACCAAATAGGTCGATTGTTCAGGCCCTTATTACGACCAAATAGGTTGTTTGTTCAGGCGCTTAATACGTTCTATAATTACGTTTTAAAGTTTTCGCCCTCTAGTGCTCCCGTTGATTGCAAACTTTACAGAGGGTCGTTTATTCACAATTAACCCTCTCTGTAAAATCCTAAATTATAGGATAGTTTGGCCATTAAAACGCTTTTTGATTAGATTTCTAGCGAGAAGTGTATTTTGCACTTTTAAAATCTACGTCCAGTCAATATGTAGGATCTATAGTTTGATAGATATTACGGAGATGATTTGAGGTTTCGCCAGGAGAACGTGTATATGTGGCAGCTTCCATGTAAAGTTAGCGTCAACCCTCACGGGGTAAAAACAGTATTTACGGTCTCGAAGTTTTCATAATAAAACCGGAAGTATTCCCCTCACTGTCAAATGATTACTGCATTACTCATCCACTAAAAAACATCAATTTATCCTTGTTATTGACACACTATTGATTGGTTTAAATTGTGTACAATGCTTTTGTGTTTTTAACCTTCGATTTAGAGAAACAAATTGTTGTTTTCGTAGTTTAGACACTACAGAGTTTCCGAAGACACTACACTACCCAGAATCCGCCTTGCTTTACAAACCCTGTGATTAGTCCTCAAGCTCTGTGATTGGATGTTGGAGTGGCAGTGCGACAAGGTTACGCCGAGCGTCAAACAGCTCTTTGAAATGGAATCGAACCACGCCAGACTATCCAAAACTGGACTTGGACGGGTCCTTTTTTTCACGACACTGTGTCTCAGGGGATCTTAATATTTAAGAACCTATTAATGTGTTTTACCAGATTAACGGGAATAATCTCAGCTAATTTATGATACAAACCATTTTTACCAAAACAAATCAGAAGTCTCATAAGAAGCATCTAAATGACCCCTGAGCGAAAAACGCTAACGCACTTTGGCACAGAACTCAAGATAAAGATACCCTTATTACTTATCGTAGCTGCACATACAAGATATCCGATTAAAGCTGAGGTTCCACAGATTATATAGGTATAGCATCATCACTGAGCGATCCGAACTTGCGACAGGGGAAGCAAACACAGACATCACAACACGTACCTTTACATAGCTTTTACGGGAGATTGTCTCACCGTAGCTGTCAATCTGATCAAAAGACATGTTCAATGGCATTAAAACGAGAAAAAACGCGGCTGAATCGGTTAATCCATAGGTTGATAATGTGTCTGTGGCTTTTTATTTATAATCCATGATTCAATTTTTATGTAAAAATCGAGAGTAAAAGTTAGCTGCGAATGGTAGCCACCAGAGTTATCGCAGCTTCCGGTTTTGGCTATGCGTCACTCTCACTCCTTATCTGGTCATGTGTGTGTGTATGTGGGAGTTCCCCTCGATTCCATTGGCTTTGACGGTTAGAAAGAGATGTCAATCATCAAAATCGACCAAGGGGGGCCAGAGATATGGACAATCCACCCAAATGTTGTTTTGCATCAATCTTGATACAGGGTACTTATTATATGTTGTACTTTGGATTCTAAAAGCTTTTAGTCTACCATACCATCATCCAAGGGTAGTTTTCACTATAAGTAAAAAATAAATTTTGGACAGACACTATAATTTACAGTTTTTTACTATATTCAATCTGAATTTACTTTAAAATGAAAAAAATCTCTATTGATTCTGACTTTTCTACATTCAACTCACAGGTTTATCATTACTTTGAGATAAAAGATTATTAATTTAACCCTTTTAGAAGGGAATATATGGTCATTTGTTCTGTGAATGTCATCTTCGAGCCTGAGACCTGAAAAACAGGCTCAGGGCTAAACAGGTTAAAGAGTAAAGTATAAAGTATAAGCATAAAATATGATTTTATCTTATACGAAACGTTTTTTTTCATATGCAGTTGGAGGTCAACCAATCACAGAGCTTGAGGACTAATCACGGGGTTTGTCGAACAAAGCGGAATGATAGCTGAGGATTCTGGGTAGTGTGTCTTCTGCAATTCTAAACTCCGAAAAAATACGAATCGAAGGGGAAAAATACAAAAGCATTGTACACAATTTAAACCAATCAATGTTGTGTACTTTTATCATGTTTGGTGTAAGTGCAGTTTAGAGAACTCTTAATATCAACCAGGATCAAAACGATGATTCAGAATCCAAGGTTCAATTAACCAGTTAAGCCCCGAGCCTGTTTATAAGGTCTCAGGCTCGAAAATGACATTCCCAGAACAAATGACCATATCTTCCCTTCTAAAAGGGTTACATTAATAATATTTTTTCTCAAAGCAAGGTTACACCTTTGAGTTGGATGTAGAAGTGTCAGAATCAATATAGATATTTTTATTTTTAAAGAAAATTCAGATTGAACACAGTAAAACATTTAAAATTATTGTGTCCGTCCAAAAAAAAAAAAAACGTATATTAAAAACCACCCTTGAATGGTGAGATGGTAGACTAAAGGCTTTAGGAATCCAAACTACAACATATAATAAGTACCCTGTATCAAGATTGATGCAAAACAAGTGAAATTTGACTTTTTTAGAGAGATTTAGCAAAAAAAAAACACTTCTGGGGTCATTTGGGTGGATTTGACCTATCTCTGGCCGAACCTGATCTCACCAGAATGCGTGACTCCACCACGACTCCTTAACACCGCATTGTGTGGTGGAGTCACGAACTTTGCTACATTTACGTGTCTGCACCACACAAACAACGCCAATGTAAAGTGAATGAGGCTGCTATGTCGTGGTGCACACACACATTTCTACAACGTCCAGTAGTCAGCTGTTATTCTATAAAACGTTTTTAAATTCTACTTTATAGCTTGTAGTAACTCACGGGAGGCTTCTTTTATTTTATTTGTATTCATAATCATTTGTATTTTTCGTCAGAATGTATTATGGTGCATTAGTTACGAATTTTTGTTCTCAAAAAACAGTGCATTGTGTGTAATACAACTGTGATTTTTGTTTTTATATTATATAGACCATGTTTCCACCTAGTCAAACTAAAGGCTGCACGAAAATCAGCCTACAATACAATCATTCTGTTCTGCTCTAACGATGCAATTTATAGATTCTAGGTCAAAACAATTAGCTTTTATTGTTTCCAATGATAACGTCACCTTAAGTGGAGGAATGCAAACCTGTTTTCAAATGTACGGTTTTGAATTTGTTTGACATTTCTCAGTAATGACACCCTCAGACACCCACTATCATTCATGCTATGCCATTGGTAGTGACTCAGATGTTAAGGGGGATGAAGCTTTTCCTCCTGCATCAGATATGCTTTGTTTTTCAACAAAGGTATGCATTTCCTGCATAATATATGTTTCTCACAATTGTTTTTTGTAAGCTGCGCACAGGTGATACTGAGTCTTCTCGAGTAATGGATTATGATCCATACCATCCTTACATGGACTCCTATGTTTTATTTCATATGTAACATAAGTGAGTAAAGAGAGAGATGGGGAAGTGAGTAAAGAGAGAGATGGGAAAGAGAGAAAAGAGGGAGATGAGGAAGAGAGAGAGATGAGGAAGAGAGGGATGAGGAAGAGAGAGAGAGATGAGGAAGAGAGAGGGATGAGGAAGAGAGAATAGAGAGAAGAGGGAAGAGAGGGATAGAAAAGAGAGAAGAGATATTTGCGAGTTGCATACTGAGTCTTATCGATTTATATAATGTAAACTATACCATGCTTAAATGGACTCCTGAGTTATTATTTCACATGTGACATATGTAAGAAAAGGGAGGGCAGAGTCAATTATATTGAGTAATTGATTTCATATTGGAACATTTTTTTCTCAAACCTATGTTTTATGGAAGAGGAAATGTATTTCTGAACTAATATTTTATCAAAAGGTAAATGGTGAATTAATATAACATTTAGAATCATTGAGAAGGGGTTATATCCACAGGGACAAGCTCACCTTTAACTTACAATATAATGTATCTGCTATGGACTGATGAGTATATGATGCTTGCATGTTAAATGACTAACACAAACCTTCAAAATTATAATGTGCATGTGTCAGGAAGGCTCCCACATAATTCTGAGGGGCCTATCCTATTTTTGTAATCAAATGATAATGTGCTAATCCATTACCTTGAGTTGTCTTCCCTCAGGAAAACATCCCTATCAAGTGTTAACCCAATAACTAGGACAGCTCTCAAGGCCAAGGGTCAGAGAGAGAGGGTCACACTCTCCGGCTGCAGAGGGCACCCCCAGCCACGGGCAAGGAAGCACGAGGTCGTTCGAGATGAGAGGATTCTACTCTTCAACTTTCTGAGGAGATGGGATGCTTCTTCATCTTTCTGCTCGGTGGGCTCAAGCAGACAACCCTGCAGGACGAGCGAGGGCTTCAGAGGCTTCTATAATACAAGGTTCCATGTTTCTTAGAGGAGCAGATGTCTTCCTAACCTCTCCCATCACGGGGGGGACACCTGGATGCGCCACTTTAAATACGCAGTTGCACTGCTCTCAAGCAGATAGCAGAAGGAATGCAGGCAGATGAGCCTCCGTTTCACTGGGGGATCAACTACAGTGCTCACTGAATGAGCCACACAAAAGCAGAGCAATTGGGTGGTTGAAATATGGCACTCTGATGAAGAAGAGTTTGAGCCAATCAGCACCTCAGTGTTAATCTACAGTATCAGGATGCCTTTACACTCTCCAAGAAAGGAGGATAACGAGTCAGGAGGACATGTTCTTCCAGCTCTCGTACAAAGATAACATTTGAATTTAATGACCAGATGTTTACAGATGTACAATTATTGATTGTTTTTATATTTACAATGACAATACATGTGTTAAATAGCGGTAATAAATATATTTTGTCAGATCAGATTACACTTTCACACTAAACAAAAATAAATTAATTGATATTTTCAGATTATAAGGTATTGAATAATATGATATTTCTAATATTATAACAGATAATGTTAATATCCTTAATTGTCCAGCAATCAGGCTTAACAACACTACTCTTCAATGTATTACCCATGTACAGACAGACCTAAAATGATGGTTCAAGTTTTAAGAAAGTTTAATCCTTCCTTTCCAGGTTTTTACAAAAGGCTTTGAATATTTGCCTAACTTTTCCTTTTCAGATTGTTAAACATTTTGAGAATTGTTTAATTTTCCCTTCAGATTTTGAAATGACATAATGATTGATAGTTGAAGTAATGTAATTGTTATCATGCCATAGTCTTTTGATTTAATATGTAATGAAGTAAACGTCAAGTAATACTAAATTGAAGACACTGCAATTTTGCAGATTACAGATTGATCAAATCACAACTGTGAATTGTATACCTTAGCTGGATCTCTTATGATCCTACATTTAAAAATGCTTTTGACTAGTGATTGCCTTAAAGTAAATCTTTAAACTGCAAGATGGTTTTGATTTTATAGTTTGATAAGTGAGATCAACCTATGGTTAAATGTTAAAACATAATATTTTAAAGTAGATGTTTTTGCTATTATGCATCTGTGTTTTATGTCTGTTCATTATTGTGCTTTTGACAAAAGATGATCAAACACTGATGAGGGATGATTTTTCTATTGTGGTTGCCTGTATCAATCATTGTGATTGAATGTTTCGATCTTTTTCTACTTTGTGATGTAATTGATGTACGGTGAGACCACACTCAAATCTGAAGACGCCTATTGATTGAAGTATTGACCAAATTATTATTAGACTAATGTTATCAATAAATGATAAAAAAGGAAGAAACTGTCAAAGAATATTTCTGTCTTTACTCCTAGATATTTAACCTATTCTGTGTGTTGACAGTTACGACCAACCCTGCTTCTAATCTCCCGTAAGGAATGTGATAATGCAGTCATATGTTGATACTACCAGGTTTTATGGCCTGACCTAGCGGGCACAGGGGGGATTTTACGACTGTGAGAACGCTGGCTTCTAAGCACCACAGATATGAGAGACATATCCTGTGTCTCCAGGTGTTTACGCCGATCCCCAATATGGGGATTTGACTCTCTGTAAACTAGTTAAAGGGTCTACCAAGATGCGAGGCTGATCAGATTTGACATGGCAACCCACCAGGGAAGTCAGAATCTCTGGCTGTGTGACTTGTGATGTGAATTTCTCCGGCCGATACTTGTAAATAAACATTCAGTGTTTGACATCAAAGCTCCAACTCTCCTCGTGTCTCTCTGAGTCCTGACTCTCCATTGCTGCAGAAGTTTCCCTTACACTTACATGTATTTAAAAGAAGACCTTAACCTAAAGTATTATTTAATGTTTTAATAAAGCCTAATTAGTTTGTCTGTTTTGCACATCCAGGGGTAGACATTAAGGGTAAAATGCCACTGGCCCTCCGGGCCGGTGGAATTGTATTATCACTGGCCCCACCATTGTAACCACTGGCCCGGAGCATTCGTCCACCAAAAAAAAAATCGACTAATAATGAAGAAAATTAACACATTTGTTGCAATAGTAGCCTAATGTATGAACTAACTACATTACTACTTGTACTACAACATTTGAATCATCAGTTCTTCCTCATTTTCCTCAATTGTTCATATTTGGTTTATTAAAAATAATGATATTGTTAAAAAATGTCTGCTATTATGAGTATTATTATTTGTATAATGCACTTTCTGCCTTCCTGTCATTAGGAGTTAGAAATGTAATGGCTATGTAATTGATTTGATTAGAACCTTCATTATCCTAAACTGCTGGGACATTTCGCCAATACCTTTATATTGTCTACTCTTCACTTACTTGTCAGCATAGGTCGGCATTGATGTACAGAGCCGACAGAAGACCTTGTTTATATTGGCATCATATTGAGAGGTGCAGTGACGCGTCCTAAAACCAGGAAGTAAGCTGCTGGTTCCCTCGACAAAAAGCAATGGCATTTCTCCACAGGTTTTGGAAAATAGCTGGAAATAAGGTCTGTGGAAAACAAACCTGTTTGATAAATGCACGTTTTGTTCAGCCGGATAATCTCCACATGTCTACCCTACTTTTATAATTTTCGAATCATAAATCTAATCGATAGATTATAAAAGGGTTTTAGGACGCGTCACTGCACCACTCTATAGAAGCCAACTCCATCGATCAAGCTGGCTGAAACTTCCTCTCCCTCTTCTTCTCATGCTCCCTGTCACTCTTCTTTAACTCCTCCGGTGACTTTCTTTTATTTGAAGATTGTTTTTTGCCCGGCTACCGCTGCTATTAAAAACATTTTGGCGAATGGTTAGGTGGCGCGATAGTCTGTGGTGAAGGAGCGCGCTCCCGCTCACGGGAGCCTGCTCGCGCTGTGCTCCGCAGCAAACAGCTGTTTGCTTTTCACCCAACAACGACAACCGACTCACGGAATGCTATGTTGTAGCGTTGATAAACGAAACAATTTAACTAAATTGCTAGTCAAAATACCAATACCACAGGACATTTTTTTGAAAGCAATATTTTTAGTGGCCCGAGCGGGCAAGTGGAAAGTACGTTATGCTGGCCCGGGGTGTCTAAATAGTGCTTCCGGGCCAGCGGGCCATTTATAATGTCGAGCCCTGACATCATCATATTAATATCTTTGTACATCCGGCACTAAATTGTTTTATTGTAGAGATAATTTACAGTATCTTCTTGATATTTTCTATTCTATATTTCTATCATTGACCTTCTACTTTCCCCCTAATTTGTAAGTACTCTTATTATTTAACCTGTTAAGCCCCAAGGACACCCTTGGCGGGTCCTTTTTTTTTTTTCACGACACTGTGTCTGAGGGGATCTTAATATTTAAGAACCTATTAATGTGTTATACCAGATTAAAGGGAATAATCTCAGCTAATTTCCGATAAAAACCATTTTTACCAAAACAAAACACAAGTCTCATAAGAAGCATCTAAATGACCCCTGAGCGAAAAATGAACTACGAACTCTCCACAGGGGAAGCAAACACAGACATCACAACACGTACCTTTACGTAGCTTTTACGGGAGATCGTCTCACCGTAGCTGTCAATCTGATCAAAAGACGTGTTCAATGGCATTAAAACGAGAAAAAACGCGGCTGAATCGGTTAATCCATAGGTTGATAATGTGTCTGTGGCTTTGAAAAAATTATTTATAATCCATAATTCTCTTTTTATGTAAAAATCGGATAGAGTAAAAGTTGGCTGCTAATGGTAGCCACCAGAGTTATCGCAACTTCCGGTTTTGGCTATGCGTCACCCTCACTCCTTATTTGGTCATGTGTGTGTGTGTATGTGGGAGTTCCCCTCGATTCCATTTGCTCTGATGGTTAGAAAGAGATGTCAATCATCAAAATCGACCAAGGGGGGCCAGAGATATGGACAATCCACTCAAATGTCCCCATAGGTGTTTTTTTTGGTGCTAAATCTCTCTAAAAAGGTCAAATTTTACTTGTTTTGCTTCAATCTTGATACAGGGTACTTATTATATGTTGTAGTTAGGATTCCTAAAGCCTTTAGTCTACCATCCCATCATTCAAAGGTGGTTTTCACTATAAGTATTATTATTTTTTTGGACGGACACAATAATTTACATTTTTTTACTGTGTTCAATCTGAATTTACTTTAAAATAAAAACATCTATATTGATTCTGACACTTCTACATCCAACTCACAGGTGTATTCTTGCTTTGAGAAAAAATATTATTAATGTAACCCTTTTATAAGGGAAGATATGGTCATTTGTTCTGGGAATGTCATTTTCGAGCCTGAGACCTGAAAAACAGGCTCGGGGCTTTCATAAAATATAACACATTCAACAAAACATGCAACAGACCTTAGGCAAGGCAAGGCAAGTTTATTTATACAGCACCTTTCAACACAAGGCAATTCAAAGTGCTTTACAAAAATGAAAGACATTAAGAAAAAAGCATTTTAAAACAGTCATTAAAAAGCAACACAATCTACCTGCATTGCAATTACTCTAAACGTGTAATAACATGCACCAGTAGGTGGTTTGGGTTAAAAAACGGTCAAGTTTACAGCGTTAATACAATCAAATATACTGCTGTTTCCGGTTTAGTTTACGACGGATATGTTTTGTCATTGTTTTGATATTTGTAACACAAAAGCGATGGAAAAAACCGACGGCAACACAGAAAAGATGGTATTAACATGACCCAGCGGTCTAGTTAATAAAAAACAATAATATAAAAACAAATTATTACTCCTAACTTTATTGTGAAATTAAAACAGAACGGTAAAATAATAGTTTCGGGTCTATTCTGTGGCCCGATCTCTGTAGATAAATAAAGAACTACGACAGATGTGTAATATTTAATGCAGCCGACCATTTATTATGCATTCATGTGATGACTTTTAATCTGTTAAACCCAACAGACCCGGGTACCGAGGCCCTCCCGCAACATCTTGCAGGAAACAGTGTCTGAGGGCATGTTCATTTAATAAACTATGAATGTTTTATATCAATGTAACGGGAAGAAACTCATCCAACTGATCAATTTTATTTTCGAAAAAAAAAACACAATGCTAAAGCTGAGCCTCTGAATTAGCAACGAGCGAAAAATGCTAACAGATGACTGCACCGAAATTCACTCACAAAACCTTATTATTTATCTTTGCTGCACATCCAACACAATGTTTCAAATTGTGAAATGACACAGAATCGATGGGTGCAGACATTATTACTCAATGAAAGGAAATTGCGGAGATAATAACAAGAACAGACATCAAAACATGTGGCGCTAGGTAGCTAAAAACGCTAACATGGCTCACCTGTGTCGTAGTCTGGTCAAAAGTGGTCTTCAATGGCATTAAAACGATAAAAACGCTGCTGAAGTTAATCCATAGGTTAATCTAATGTGTCTGTGTCCCTTTGAAATGATTTCTGTTAATCCAAAAGCAATAAACCTGCTTTTCCATTTCTAGATGTCAGAGATAGAAATAGCTTCACTCTGGTGCAAAACTCTGTGCGCGAACCCCCCACCTTTTTGTTTTAGCATGTGTGTGAGTGGGGAGATTCCCCTTCGGTTATATTGACTCTAATGGTCAGAAAGAGATGTCAATCACCAAAATCGACCAATGAGTTCCAGAGAAACGGTAAAACCCCCATTTCCACCCAAATCACTTCAGAGGTGGAGTTTTTATTTGCTAAACCTCTCTAAAAAGGTCAAATGTCACTTGTTTTGCATCAATCTTGATACAGGGTACTTATTATATGTTGTACTTTGTATTTTTTCGAGCCTGAGACTTGAAAAACAGGCTCAGGGCTAAACAGGTTAAAGAGTAAAGTATAAAGTATAAGAATAAAATAGGATTTTCTCATATGCAGTTGAAGGTCAACCAATCACAGAGTTTGAGGACTAATCACGGGGTTTGTAGAGCAAAGCGGAATGATAGCTGAGGATTCTGGGTAGTGTGTCTTCGGCAATCCTAAACTCCGAAAAAATACGAATCGAAGGGGAAAAATACAAAAGCATTGTACACAATTTAAACCAATCAATGTTGTGTAATTAACAAGGATAATCTGGTGTGTTTGAGTTGATGAGCAGTGCAGATATCACTGTAAAATCAATCGACAGTAAGGAGAATACTTACCAAGGGTGAGGAAGGAAGTTGGTTTGGGAAATAAAATGGCTCAAAGCTCTTATTGTTATTATACGATAATTACTTTCAATAAAAGTACTTTTATGATGTTTGATGTAAGTGCAGTTTAGAGAACTCTTAATATCAACCAGGATCAAAACGATGATTCAGAATCCAAGGTTCAATTAACCTGTTAAGCCCCGAGCCTGTTTTTCAGGTCTCAGGCTCAAAAATGACATTCCCAGAACAAATGACCATATCTTCCCTTCTAAAAGGGTTACATTAATAATCTTTTTTCTCAAAGCAAGAATACACCTGTGAGTTGGATGTAGAAGTGTCAGAATCAATATAGATGTTTTTATTTTAAAGTAAATTCAGATTGAACACAGTAAAGAAATTAAAATTATTGTGTCCGTCCAAAAAAGAAAAAAACTACTTATAGTGAAAACCACCCTTGAATGATGGGATGGTAGACTAAAGGCTTTAGGAATCCAAACTACAACATATAATAAGTACCCTGTATTAAGATTAATGCAAAACAAGTGATATTTGACCTTTTTAGAGAGATTTAGCAAAAAATAAACACTTCTGGGGTCATTTGGGTGGATTTGACCTATCTCTGGCCCAACCTGATCTCACCAGAATGCGTGACTCCACCACGACTCCTTAACACCGCATTGTGTGGTGGAGTCACAAACTTTGCTACATTTACGTGTCTGCACCACGCAAACAACGCCAATGTAAAGTGAATGAGGCTGCTTTGTCGTGGTGCACACACGCATTTCTACAACGTCCAGCAGTGAGCTTTTATTCTATAATGAGTTTTTAAAATCTACTTTATAGCTTATAGTAACTCACGGGAGGCTTCTTTTATTTTATTTTTATTCATAATATTTTTATTTTCCTCAGAATGTATTATGGTGCATTAGTTATGATTTTTTTTCTCAAAAAACAGTGCATTATGTGTAATACAACTGTGATTTTTATTAAATTAGTTCGTTTTTAAGGAAGGGCAGAGCTTCAGCTGTGTCAAATAGATTGCTACCTTTAGTTAACGTTATTTAAAAGAACATTATATTCCGATTTGATCATGTCCCCTAACTAATTTATTAAAAATCACAGGAGGTACGTGTTGTGATAATAATAATAATAATAATAATTTAAATTTATATAGCGCCTTTCACGAAACCCAAGGACGCTTTACAGTGGGAAGTAACACAACAAAAGCAATAATAATCATACAGATACATAGGCTGAAGAAAACAAAACAGGAACAGGTTGCTGAGTACTGTATATTAGTTGAGGCAAAAGGCCTGAGTGAACAGATGGTGTTTGAGGTGTTTTTTGAAGGTGTCCAGAGTGTCTGCATTCCTGATTGCAGAGGGGAGAGATTTCCAGAGGGTGGGGGCTGCGACACTGAAGGCTCTGTTGCCAAATGTTTTCAGCTTGGAGCGCTGGATGGAGAGCAGCCCTTTGTCAGAGGACCGCAGGTGACGAGAGGGGGTGTAGGGCTGAAGGAGGTCAGAGATGTATGGAGGGGCTAGGGAGTGGAGAGATTTGTAAGTTAGCAGGAGGAGTTTGTACTGGATGCGTGACTTGACCGGGAGCCAGTGAAGGTGGATGAGGGTAGGGGTAATGTGTTGCCAGGGCTTAGTGTGGGTGAGGAGCCTGGCTGCAGAGTTCTGGACGTACTGGAGCCTGTCCAGGGCTTTGCTGGTGACCCCGAACAGAACTCCATTGCAGTAGTCCAGACGAGAGGAGATGAAGGTATGAATTAATGTTTCTGCAACGGGGTCGGGGAGAGAGGGCCGGAGTCTGGAGATGTTTCGTAGGTGAAAGAAAGCGGTTTTGACAGTAGACCTGATGTGGGAGTTGAAGGTGAGGCTAGAGTCCAGAGTGACGCCCAGGCTGCGAACCTCAGGGGAAGGGTGGATGGAGCCGCCATCGATGGTGAGGAGCAGATCTCCAACCTTCCGGAGCAGTGTTTTTGGGGCGACAACCATGAGCTCTGTTTTGTTATTGTTGAGTTTTAGTAGATTTTTTGACATCCAGGCTTGGATGTCGCGGAGGCAGTTGACAAGTGACAGTGGGGGTAGCTGGGATGATGGATTGGTACTGATGTAGAGTTGGGTGTCGTCGGCATAGGAGTGGAAGTTGAGACCATGTCGGCGGATGATTTCACCAAGGGGGAGCATGTAGATGTTGAATAGAAGGGGGCCGAGCACCGAACCTTGCGGCACACCTTGGTTGACAGGGGCTGGGGGAGAGCTGGATTTTCCGATGGTCACAAACTGTTGCCTGTTGGAGAGGTAGGAATGGAACCAGGAGAGGGCTGTACCAGAGAGGCCAAGGTAGACGGATAGGCGGTTGAGTAGGATAGTGTGGGAGACTGTGTCGAATGCGGCGGAGATGTCCAGGAGGATGAGGATGCTGATGAGGATGCTGACGAGGATGTCTGTGTTTGTTTCCCCTGTCGCGAGTTCGGATCACTCAGTGATGATATATATACCTAAATAATCTGTGGAACCTCAGCTTTAATCGGATATCTTGTATGTGCAGCTACGATAAGTAATAAGGGTATCTTTATCTTGAGTTCTGTGCCAATGTCCGTTAGCATTTTTCGCTCAGGGGTCATTTAGATGCTTCTTATGAGACTTGTGTTTTGTTTTGGTAAAAATGGTTTGTATCATCAGTTAGCTGAGATTATTCCCATTAATCTGGTAAAACACATGAATAGGTTCTTAAATATTAAGATGCCCTGAGACAGTGTCGTGAAAAAAAAAAAAAAGTACCCGCCGAGGGGGACCTTGGGGCTTAACAGCATTACATTTAATATTTATGCTGCTTATCTGTTATTACATGATATATACATCTAAAGCAAGTCCAGTTGTCCCAGACTCAGCCCTAAAGATGTCCTCCATTTTATGTACTTCTGCTCTCTGATTAACCTTCAGCTACTACAGAGCTGTAGAGTAAACACCTCAAAACAAATTGACCAATCAGAATTGAATATTAAACTAAGCCATGTAATAATTTATTTTGAATCTATTAAAACTGGGTTTATTGTAGACATTTGACTTAGATTTCATTTCAAAGGGTCCACTTCTCACATTGACAAATCTTCACACTCACACACTGTGCATAGAAAACAAGACATACTCCGCTTGCAATACTGTATGATCTTTATTAAAGAGATATATGTGGGTTTATAATTGTATCTGCCCTAATACATGAGCCATACATAGAGGGAAATGTATGCAGATGATGCCTGGTTTTGGCCTTATCTCCTGCGTCGGCGAGATTTGGTAACTGGGGAAGAGATCTGCCCGCGGCGCACCACAGAGCAGTCGGTGTCCAGGCAGGCGCAGGCCTCGATGTGGGTGTAGCTGTAGCTGATCTCTGTGCTGTCGGGGCAGGAGAGCTGGATCTGCCTCTCAGACGTAGCCACCTCCTGGCAGCAGGAGCAGGTGTGTTGCAGAGCTCGCATTTTGGTAGAATAACTGAGGAGAGAGTGGAACCATGTGTGAAGATAAAGGTGACACAGAAAAAAAGCAAAAAATACAATATTATATACGTACATGTAATATATGTAATGATCAATGTACTACTCTAAGCTTCATCAAAGGCAATAACAATGATGATGTCATAGCGAAAGTACAAAGCCTGAGATTATTTTTACTACAGTTTTTTTCAGTTACTAACACATAAAGCACAATTATTTAATGTCACACTCAAAGAGCAAAACCTCAGCTCAAATCTTCAAAACTCTAAACACATGTTCAGCTCTGCAACACTGTGGCAAAACACTGCACACGGTTCTCTGAGAAAGAAAATCTGACAAATTCACTTGTTTGCATTTTTTTTCCCTATTTCCTCAAAGTTTCCTTTTACTTTACTATGATTTGAGTCATAATTTGGGTTTACACAACCGTATCTATGTGGTGTGCTTGAATGTTGCACCAAAAAAAACAAATGATGGTGTTTCTGCACATATTTCTGTTGACCCGAACAATCTTTATAGGCATAATTCTCTACAGAACACCATCAAAGATGAGTGTGCTTTAGATTGAGCACCACGGTGTGTAGTTGGTGGGAAAAAGTGTCTTGAACTATAAAATAAGTGTTTACCAAAGTTTGGTTTTGGTAAGCGTTTCCGTAGTTTTTGAGTGCAGTGCAGTGGGTGATTTTGCAAGATATATGAGGTGTTTTGCACTTTGGCAGTGTGGTTTTCTGAATTGTGTTTAGTGTTTTGAGAAAACTAAGTTTCCGAAAAATGAGTTTTAGCAATTGAAAAAAAAGTATTATTATTTGTACCCATCCTGGGACAATGACATGAGGGGGACTTACAAGGTGAAGGTTCCACATGCTCCGGCGCAGGACGTGACATTAACGACCTCTTTTGAGTGGCAGCCCTGGCTCTCCACGGTCACAGCAGTGCTGCTCACATTGCAGGGCTGACCTCTGTGAATACCTGAGGCAGGACAGAGGAGGGATGAGATCTTTCTATCTGACCTCGTTTACACATTCATAGCAGCTGTATACCCTGGAGGCTACTTCTCCTGCTTTTGATGGTAGCAGTTCATGGTTGAAAAGTATTTTCTTTTAGTAAGAACATGACTACTTAAGTGAGCTCCTAGCTGTCAGGTAACTGCCCTGGATCAATACCAAAACTAGTTGTTGAATGGCCTGCTGATCACAATGCTTCTGAATGGTTAAATAATAAGTTGACATCAATGTGAAGCAGAGAGAGAGGAGAGCCTGCTAAATAGTGTGCAGGTTCGTGAAAGCAATACATACAGATGTGGCAGCATCCGTCTGGAGCGACAGTCTCAGTTCCCTGCAGGAGACACACAATCAGATCACATCAGTATACTGCTGCTTCTCATAGTGTGTGTGTGTGTGTGTGTGTGTGTGTGTGTGTGTGTGTGTGTGTGTGTGTGTGTGTGTGTGTGTGTGTGTGTGTGTGTGTGTGTGTGTGTGTGTGTGTGTGTGTGTGTGTGTGTGTGTGTGTGTGTGTGTGTGTGTCTGTGTGTGTGGGGAAGTTACCGGTATGCATTCGGCTGGGTCGTAGGGAGCACACATGGTCTTGGCCTCAACAGTAATGAAGTGATTAGCAATCTTCACACACTCAAACTTCACACAGGGGTTCCAAGCGGGACTCCAAAGGGTTCCAGGCTAAAGAATAAAATCAAATTATTGCATTTTTTGTAATACAGTCATTCATATGTGGAATGTTGCCTTGTCTGCACTTTCTTTGAATGTGTGTGTGTCATGGAATAAAGATGCACTTCATCTCTTGTGGATTTTTGCTGATTCTAGTGGCATGACCAGAAAAACTTGAAGAGATGTCAAACTAGGGGTTATGTATGTTTATTTTATTTTTTTACGCAAAATATATTGCTAAATATGTTCCTAAACACAGCATGGTTGGCATTAACCAAAGCAAACACAAAATGAATGTTGATGACATCACAGAATCATCACATCTAACCTCTTTCACTCTCTCTCTCCAAACGAACAGTGCATGCACACACACATATATACTAACCTTTAATGCGTGTGTGGAGTTGGGCAATGCGACAACGCAGCCGACCTGGACACACTGTCCACAGCACTGAGTAGGGCTGACCTGGTACTCATAACCCTGAACAGAAACACAAAGACTCATTTAGCACAGTAAAACAATTAACATTATACAATCTGCTGGAGATCTGATATTAACATCTGAAAATGTGCAGTATGAGAACATCGCAATTTGGCTTCAGGCTTGACATTTGGTTACAGTATTGCTTACTTTTTAATAAGTTGTATTAAATATTTACAGTGGCAGTAAAGATAACAACTAAATACAGATGGGCAAACACAGAACACTTAACCTCTTGTCTATGTGTGTGGCTGGTGTGAAGACAAACGTGTGTCCTAGCAGAAGTAATGAAAATGGCCTATAACTGGATTCACTTTGTGTACTAATTAGATGGTTTTAAATCAAATGTGGAAGTGTTCTGTTTTTCTTTTGCTTATCCCATATTTTATAATTGAACCTACAATCAAAGCAGAACAGAAAAGTCCACTTCAGAGCTCAGTTTTTATGGGCATTAATGTGGATTGAAAAATGACAATGCCGCCAGTGCTTGCCTTTGAAAAAAGAAGATGAATGTTTCTTGGATAGAATGTGATTAATTATCATAATTAATGTCATAAAGAACCTAGGTAGCATGAACTTAAAAACAAATATGTATGAGGGAGCAATGTGGGACAAATAAAGGACTTCTGGTGTGGATGGAGGGCTGCTGATCCAAGAGGGCACCAGATTCCATCACCCCAACATAAAGTTTACCAAAACTATGACTTAAGTCAGTTAAGGAAACACATAACTGTATGGTCTGGCAAGTACACAGCCTACCAGCAAACACTGTGCACAGTTAAAAACATGTCAACAATTGATTGGATGTTGAACATCTTACCACAGGGCAGTGTGTGTCACATGGTAATGGCTGACATTCTATGATGTTCTGGTGGCTGCTGGCATCTGTCCGGGGACTACATAGGCACTTCTCACATGACTTCATGGGCACTGAGTCTCCAACCTGGGTAGACAGGGTGAGCAGTCAGCAAGAAGACATTTCCTCTCTTATGCAGTCCTCAGTAATATACATACAGTAGAGTTATACGTTCATACCTCCGAGTTAATTACTGTGTTGTTGGGTTGTGTTTTATAAGTGTAACTGGAAAAGTGGCCACTAACACATTTTCACAATTTACCTCTGTATCGATGGAAAGAGGACTCAAACATGAACCAGCTCCTCGTTGATATGTTATGGCTTATGTATTCAACTTTCCATTTGTAAGAGAGACTGCGTTATGATGCAAGACATTAATAGATTAACTGAATCCAAATGTCCAGTGGCTTTCTATGTATTTGGTTTCAACAGATCTAGTGCACATGTGTTTAGAAATAATGCACTTTTTGTTATTTAATATACTGTAAATACTGGAACATGCAAATAAACATTTTCCTGGGTCATTGGCTGATCCCACACTATAAGACACACCAATTCCCACCTAGATGTGTCTAAATGTTGGATACTTTTTTATTTTTGCAATTGTTTAAAGCTAAACATCAGGCAGTACAGCAACAACCACCATACATGTCCCACACTACTACTACTTAGTAGGTCTAACAATGTTCTTGATGACATATGGCTATAGAAAGATAACACAGTCACTATGTTTTAAACGAAGCCATCTTGTATCTGCTCTTAGGCTAGCCTATACTAGTGCTACCCCAGATCCTGCTCCCTTTCTGTGCCCTGCTGTCCTCGACCATTTTGAGCCTGTATCCCTCTCTTCTCTCTCGGATGTAGTCAAGCACCTGCGGCCGACAAACTGCACCTTAGACAGCATTCCCTCTCGCTTCCTTAGAGATGTTTTTGAATCAGTTGGAGCAAGTGTTTTATTGCTTGTAAACACCTCTCTTAGCTCAGGATGTGTCCCAGCTGCCTTCAAACATGCCGTGGTTAAGCCATTACTTAAAAAGAAAAATCTCGATCCCTCCATTCTCGCAAATTTCAGGCCCATCTCCCAGCTACCCTTTTTATCTAAAGCCCTGGAGCGAGTAGTCTACGCCCAGCTGCAGTCATTTTTAACCACGCATGGCATCCATGAACAATTTCAGTCTGGCTTTAAGCCTATGCATAGTACTGAAACAGCCCTTTTAAGAGTTTTTAATGATCTGCTCTCAGCCGCCGACTCAGGCAGCCCAGCTGTCTTGGTGCTGTTAGATTTAACTGCTGCCTTTGACACTGTGGATCATAGTATCCTGTTGTCACGGCTTGAACAGTCCGCAGGCATTACAGGCTCTGCCCTTGCATGGTTCAGGTCTTATTTGACGGACCGTAGCTTCTCAGTGCAGTTAGGTGCCTTCTCCTCTGCCAAAGCCCCTCTTACCTGTGGGGTTCCCCAAGGCTCAATTCTGGGCCCGATCCTTTTTCTATTGTACATACTGCCCCTAGGTTCAATTCTCACAAAACATAATATCCCCTTCCATTGTTACGCTGATGATGTACAGATCTATCTGCCTCTCAATCAAAATGCCAACTCACTACAGCAATTGAAGGACTGCTTAACAGAGATTAAATCCTGGCTGAGCCAAAACTTCCTCACCCTCAATAAGAGCAAGACCGAGGTCATTTTTTTTTGGACCCCAACCAACAGTCTCCCCGGTTGATATTCTGGGCTCCCTCAATAAAAATATCCTCCCCTCTGTTATGAACCTTGGAGTGACCTTCAACAGCGCCTTTAAATTTGATAAGCAGGTTAGCACTGTAGTCAAGACCTGCTTTTTCAAAATACGACTATTGGCTAAGACCAAGTCGTTTTTATCTTTTAAAGACCTAGAAGGGGTTATTAACGCCTTTGTTACCTCGAGACTGGATTACTGCAATGCTCTGTATGTGGGTATGGACCAGGCCTCAATTAGACGCCATCAGCTAGTTCAGAACGCAGCTGCACGTCTTCTCACTAGCCATAAAAAGCGCAACCATATCACCCCAATTTTGGCTTCATTGCACTGGCTTCCAGTTTGGTTCAGAATAGATTTTAAACTCATTTTATTTGTTTTTAAAGCCCTAAATGTGCTGGCTCCTGCCTATATAGCCAAACTCCTCCATCGCTACACCCCAGGCAGAGCCTTAAGGTTGGCTGATCAGCTGCTGTTGATAGTGCTATATGCTGTAAAATGTATTATCTCTTCGATTTACACACGGCATCTATTGCACGTCTGTCCGTCCTGGGAGAGGGATCCCTCCTCTGTTGCTCTCCCTGAGGTTTCTCCCATTTTTTCCCCTTAAACTGTGGGTTTTCTCTGGAAGTTTTTCCTTGTACGATGTGAGGGTCTAAGGACAGAGGGTGTCGTTTTTCTCATACTGATATTTTGAACAATCTGTGCTGTTGTATTTGCTGTAAAGTGTCTCTACTGTAGGCTATTTTTATTATATGTACAGCACTTTTGCTCGACCAAAAATTGTTTATAAATGTGCTATATAAATAAAACTTGATTTGTAATCCTTGATGATGATGTATTATATTCCCATCATATTAACATGTGGGATCTCACCTGATATTGAAGGTTGTTGAAAACACACACATCCGGAATGGGCTCTGTGAAGGAAACATACCAATTAAATTCAGATTAATTCTGATATAAAAATCCTAGTGAAAATCAACCTGGTTATTGAGTGAAAGGATGGACCAGCATGTCACACTCACCGCAGGAGTGGTTCGAACAGCAGACTCCCACAGTGGTGTGGAGAGTATAACCCACAGGACAGGACGGCACAACCCCAGAGCACTGCTTCACATCACACTCTGTTTAAACACAAGACAATAACATAAGATTCATCTTTACTCTATACATTAAAAACATCCTTATCCTAATCAGAACAGGCAAGAAAAGACCATGGTTTGGTCATTTTTGGTCCTCCATTACAATTAACAAACGTACAATTCTCTAGGTTGTTATCTCACTTTGTACATGGCTTCCTGCAAACATACATGATCTAGTGAAACCTTAGTTCATCCTGACTCCAGCTCATTTGGAACAACCACTGCATACATTCTGGAAGCATCAGATGTTTTGTTTTATACATCAATGACTTCTTACAACCATCATATGTTGGATCTGTCTGACACATGGTTCCTGCACAGAGCTCTGGCTGCCTCCCTTACTCATCTGATAGGCCATCCTTGGGTTCAACTTAAAAGGGACAAACACAACGTGAATACACTTCTTGCTGCTCACTTACCACACTTATCCTCTTGACAGCAGCCAACAGTATTAGTGACTTTAACCTGACCCGGCTCCTCACAGCTGACAGGTGGCGGTGCTGGACAGGACACGTGACTGCATGTGACCTGCAGTGTGTCCTCTTCACAAATACACGCCTTACAGTCTTCTGTCCACGTGGAATTGGCCTGAGGACACAATGTTAAGGTAAGTGTGGCAGGAGGCATAGTATTATCAAAGGGTTAAGATAAAGTGTCTGGCATTGTTGAAAAAACATTTACCTCTTTCCATTTTCCATTTGCCAGTCGACATATTTCTGATAGGAGGGAAATAGAATGAATAAAGTAATTTACAATAATGTGTGGTTTGGCCAGCCAGCCTCAGGAGATAAGGATAGTAAAAACTGAGTATGTTAAAAATCCTCATATTTTTCCAAACCTTATGTTCAAACTTCATATTACAAATGATGATTAACCATTAAAACGTAACCCATTGCCTACGCAGGTTGCTTTCAGTTTGCATGTTCCGTATTTAAATTGGCTAAGATCTAATATCACAGCTTTACTGTGCTAAATCACTGCTTGTCTACCTTCACTTTAGGTTGAATATGTTGGTTTGCATAAACCAAAAGAGGTTAAGCAAAAACCTGTATATGTGTGCAGGTTATTAATTATAAGGAAAAGTTGGCAGTTCTGTGATTCAGTGGAAAATGAAAGACATTTTTAATACATTTAAGAATACCTTTAGAATGTCAGCGACAGTACGGCAAAGTAATGGTCAAATACTTTAAGGTGAAAGATAAGGATAATAAATTCAGGTGGTCTCAGATCAGGTACAAACCTGGCAGAAGGGCCTTAAAGTTAGCTTCCCTTACATCCTAATTGTTCTGCAGCACACAAACTGTTACAAAAACAGTCAGATACAAATACAGTCCATTAATAAATGCGAGATTGCCTTTACTGCTTTTCCCATAGAATTGCCATCTGCCCTTACCACAGGTTGGAACACATTCATCAGAGGCGGAGGAGAGGAGGTTGGTGCCACTGGGGCAGAAGCAACCCTCCATCTTCACACTATCCATCTCACTAAACTCATTGTGTGTATAGATAAACTTCTTGTTGTACCTGCAGAAACAACAACATATTGTGTGAGAGCCAATGTTGTGAGTCAAAACATAAATTAATGTTGATGGATTGACTATGAGAGTTGGTGAATGTCTGTACCAGGAATCACAGGTAATCTCCACCGGAGGGCCACAGGGCTGATACACTTTGGGCCTTGGACATGTATATACTATAAGAGACGAAGACAGAATAAACATCATGCTTTTTTAAGTTGAGGTCATTGCTGTGATATTGTTTTAGTGACTGTATAACATAATCTGGTTGCATACCACAGAGTCCTTTGGTGGAACTCCTCCAGTCGATGCATATTCCAGCCAAAGCACAGACTTCAGCGTAAGTTTGTAAACTGATGCAGCCAATGTGATTAATGTGCATGTGACAAACGTCAAACTCACAGGCCTCAACAAAAGGATGGTAGTCAACGACTTTGTGGCAAGCTTCAAATACACTGGGGAGTATGAGATTTATTGTCAGAATGGACACAAGCTGAATACATCGTTACACATCAAGACATGCAAATCAATAAACCAGTATGTGTGTTGTCTAATAAGAGCTTTTAAAGAGAGGAAACATTAAATGTTGCTGGCTTTTTGTCATTAAGACAGAAGAGTCAGTTATCAGTGTTATTTCAGTGCTCCCTTTCCGGTAGTGTGTTCGATAGGTTTTAGTGCATGTAAGTGGTCTGCAAAGGCTAAAATCCCTGTGTAAAATATATATAAAGATTATATTTACCTACAATAAGTGAAAGAATTTGTAAATTCTCAAAATCATCAGCTGAAATTTATTATTAAAACTAAGCATTGTTAAACCTGATGTTACTGATGATTAGAGTTATAGATGACATGTTTTCCTATTTTCCTCCTACCTGCTCTTGATGATCTCACAGATGCTTGTATTGCAGGTATCGGGCGTAGGAGTTGTGTTTGGTGTGGGAGGAAGTTGTTTACAGTTGCTGTCGTTAGTATGCCACTCGTGTGCCATATTAGGACATGAAGAATCAATTTTGCCACTGGGCAACATGCAGTCATCTGTCCGGTTGTTATCACATGTGCCTGGAGAAACCCTCATCATTATCAATCACACTGATGGCAGAATGTGTCGAATAGGTACAATAGATTTAGATTGTAAGTATTAACTTCACAACATATTCAACCTCTGTAGATATGAAGCATGTCCATCATCGATTGCTTTCCAAAGTCTACATACATTGAGATGCTTTTTATTTAAACTTACCACACTGCCCCCAGGTGTTGTTGCCAAATTTACTATAGGGCAGGTCAATGCTGAATATGAGCCCTGAGAAGGTGATCTTGGCATGGATTTTAGGGATTACAAGCACTGTATCAATACCAGTGGTGGTTATACGGATGTCCCCGTTCTGGTATGCAGGACTTACATGCCTGTCATTGATGGAAATCTAAAACAAAAAGCAGAAATTACAATTTGTAAGGGTCAATGCATTTGATAATTATACAAATAAGGATCAAATCAGTTCTGTAAGGTTCACACAATGGGTGGCATTTGCGATGAAGGGAACAAAAAAGGGTTGAAGCTAAGATAATCACTAGTTTAAATGTAAATGAAGAAAGTTAAAGGTGGGGTATGTAATTTTGGAGAAACCAGCTCGAGTGCGCTAGAATTTGAAAGTACAACCGGAAAAAATCTGCCTCTTCCTTTAGACTTCCTTACAAAGCCCCTCTCCTCCGGCTCACATGACCAATGAGGCCACGAGATAGTTTGTGCACAGATGGAAGGCTGACAGGCAGGTAGGCCATCCAGTCATTTTAGCCGGGCCGGCTAAAATGATTGGTCGTGCTTTTTACAGCGCTACGGCTTCCACAGATGAAATTATGTAATGTATTTATTGTCAAAGCATTTAATATATTCATTGCTATCGGGATGTTAAGAGCATTCCATCAAATATAAAATAAATTACATACCCCACCTTTAATAGTTGCTTTGAATTACCTGATTTTTAAGCATGCTATTTATTTCCTTTTGCGTTATAAAGATCTTGTAGCTTTTGTAGAAGACTGTGATGGACTGAGGACAGGACAAGCCGTCAGCTGCTCCACAGTAGTAGTTGTCAATCATAACACTGAAGTCATACGTGGGCGAGATCTCTTTCACCAGCCAGTAGGAACAGTTGCCTTGCAAACTATAGTAGGTTCCATCGAATGTGACATAATGGGGATCTCCCCACCCGTAGCAGATACCTTCATACAAAAAATATATTTCAGTTTTTTTATGACATTTCACGCAACTGTTGAAACAATATAAGTCAAGAATATAGAGAAAGAAAAGAAGATAAAAGATTGTTTTAGGTAAAATGCTTTTACATGTTCAAACTTTGGACTTTTCAACAAGCAACATTTTAGCAGGTCAGACTTACATTGACATTCATAGTGGGAGCAGCATCCATCATCATCCAGCACTTTAACTGCAGGAAAGTTATTTGCACAGACTACAGGCTTTTGAATAATGCACGGTCTGTGGTCCAGGGAAACGCTGCCATTTATACACGTTGCCTGAGTACAGTTACTCACAATCCAACTTTCACCATTCTGTGAGGATAATTAAAGATTGTTGTTTAAAAATAGAGATGAGTGGTTTTAATGCATTCATAACAATCAAAGGATTTAACACCTGGTTCCATTTCTCAGCCGATTAAATGAGTACTATCAGTGGTCTTCAGCTTTATAAATGCAGGTCAGAAGGAGCCTGCTAAACCAACTAGAAGGCAGTACTGATCATGTTTCAGCACGTTTTTTCACCAAAGGATTGAATAAAAGAAGACAACACGTATAGCAACCGTAGCAATTAAGACAGGAGCAGAGGCTATAGTCAGTTGCATAGTATATCAGTTAGACAACTCCATAAGGGAGGGATGGGACACAAAACAAAGGATGTTGACCTTGTTATTTAAACTAAAATCACATTTTCTTTCTACACTTAACCAAGTAGTTGTGCTGACTAAACCTAAATAATTTGTCAGTAAAGTAGGTATAACAATTAATAATGCATATTTCATTATCTGACAAAAGTTTGTGGGTTAAACAATTGCGTATAAAAAAAATAATATTTGTATGGAATATAAATGAAGTATTACCTGTTTTGGACCTTGACTTGTTAAACAAACCACACGTGGAGGATATATATGACATGGCTGTCCTGTGGTTACTATATGACAGCTCTCATTGCAGTACCCTGTGTAACAGTAGCCATCATGGTCTGTCTCATTGTATACTATGGAATCTGAAAATGAGACACAGCAGGTTTGTGAAAAGGAGTCTATCACGTATCACATAATGTTATATCCAGAGTTCCGAGGGTTACCCTGAATCTATATTCTCTTAAAATGATTAGTTACATGTTAAACAAGTTCAATTAATAACCTTATTTAAGTATCACAATATAAAAGTGATGTACCTGATTACTTTCAGTTACTTTTGGATTACCTCAATATGAAATGCAATGCCATCACCATGCAAACACTAAGATGGCTTTTACTTTAGCGTATTATGTAGACAAACAAAACAATATCAACTTAGAAAAGAAGAAACCAAATGATTCCGTATAAAAAATGTGTCCTCTTTATTTAAAGGATAGGCCTACAGAATACTATTGTTGAATTCAAATCAAACACGGTATTTTTGTTTAATAAATCTGATTTCCACCCACCGCATTTAAAAAAAAGAAAAAAAATATTTAGAAAAGAGAGACTAAATGAAAAGATAAAATAAGATTCTCAAATGTATTGTTACATTGTAATCCTGCTCGTAATCTCCATTCTTTTTATGTCAATATAATTGAATACAGTTACTTTTTGTTATCCTCTATTCAAGTCTTTCATGCATTACGCATATGTATTCAGATACTGTGCATCCAAAAAAATACATGCAGACTTGGGCACTCTTTGTTATTAATTTACCTCATCAGACTTACATTTGTATTATAATAAACAAACTGCTATACAGTCTGTCTAAGACATTAGGAAAATAGGATTGTAAATGCCCAGCTGTGACAACATTTATCAAAATGCAACTGTGCCTTTGAGCGGACGCACAACTAGCTAGCATGCTAACATACATATGATCCATATTTATTATGGTTAAAGACGTTCTGTTTTCCCTAATTTCGTTGTACCAATGTCACTGGAGTTTGTTTGAGCAACAACAATGAACCTGGAACTTTGGTTTATTGTTCTATACAAATTTAGTATAGGATTGTTTGGTACATGCTAAGTGTACAATTTAAGTGGAGAAATGGGTTTCGAACAAATATCTTATGTAGTATAGGCCTTTATTTTATATTTGTGTTTTTTTGTGATATCACACTGGTGTCTTAAATTGATATGACCCGTTTTCAAGATAAATCCGTTATTATGAACAGTACTTACCAGCAGGAAACGTTGTATCATTATAAAAACATTGGCAGTGTTGTGGCGAAGTAATTGGTTGATTGGTTTCTTCTGTCAGTACAATTATCGTAGTGGAGGGAGTTGATGGCGTTGTAGTTGTGACTGTGGTAGAAGGCGTTGAGGGTGTTGCAGTTGTTACTGTGGTGGAAGGCGTTGAGGTTGTTGTAGTCGTTACTGTGGTGGAAGGAGTTGAGGGTGTTGTAGTTGTTACTGTGGTGGAGGGAGTTGAGGGTGTTGTAGTTGTTACTGTGGTGGAAGGAGTTGAGGGTGTTGCAAATGTTACTGTAGTGGAAGGCGTTGCGGGTGTAATTGGTACTGTAGTGGAAGGTGTTTGACAGTCACAGCATTTCAATCTAATCTCATAATCAAAACACTGTTGCTTAGGCCCTTGTTGTTTGTTGTTGCAGATGAAACCAACATCTTTGTTGCAAGTCACAGTTTGTCCCATATCTGACAAGGGAAGACCTGGGTAAAGAACGGATCTACACTGGACTTCTTCAGGAGCTGAGCATATATGATAACCAGCAGAGATTATATTATGGATTGATTCATCATCTCCACCATTGGGGCCTGATGTGGGCTTGCCAAGGTTGACCCATGCTGACCAGCCACATGTCATATTATGTCCACCAGGGCAAGGTGCAGTTGGGTTTGGCTGAGGTGTTGTTGTTTCGGTTGTGGTAGAAGGTGTACTAGTTGTTGTACTCAAAGGTGTCAAGGCTGTAACTGTTGTTGATGGAGTTGATGGTGTTGCAGTTGTTACTGTGGTGGAAGTAGTAGAGGGTGTTGCAGTTGTAACTGTGGTGGAAGTAGTAGAGGGTGTCGTAGTTGTTACTGTGGTGGAAGGAGTAGATGGTTTTGTAGTTGTTCCTGTAGTTGAAGTAGGTGAGGGTGTTGTAGTTGTTACTGTGGTGGAAGGAGTTGAGGGTGTCGTAGTGGCTACTCTGGTGGAAGGCGTTGAGGGTGTAGTAGGTCCTGTAGTGGAAGGTGTTTGACAGTCACAGCATTTCAATCTAATCTCATAATCAAAACACTGTTGCGTAGGCCCTTGTTGTTTGTTGTTGCAGATGAAACCAACATCTGTGTTGCAAGTCACAGTTTGTCCCATCCCTGACAAGGGAAGACCTGGGTAAAGAACAGATCTACACTGGACTTCTTCAGGAGCTGAGCATATATGATAACCAGCAGAGATTATATTATGGATTGATTCATCATCTCCACCATTGGGGCCTGATGTGGGCTTGCCAAGATTGATCCATTCTGACCAGCCACATGTCATATCATGTCCACCAGGGCAAGGTGCAGTTGGGATTGGTTCAGGTGTTGTTGTTTCGGTTGTGGTAGAAGGTGGACTAGTTGTTGTACTCAAAGGTGTTGAGGCTGTAACTGTTGTTGATGGAGTTGATGGTGTTGTAGTTGATACCGTGGTGGAGGGAGTTGAGGGTGTTGTAGTTGTAACTGTGGTGGAAGGAGTTGAGGGTGTTGCAGATGTTACTGTGGTGGAAGGAGTTGAGGGTGTTGCAGTTGTTACTGTGGTAGAGGGAGTTGAGGGTGTTGTAGTTGTAACTGTGGTGGAAGGAGTTGAGGGTGTAATTGGTACTGTAGTGGAAGGTGTTTGACAGTCACAGCATTTCAATCTAATCTCATAATCAAAACACTGTTGCGTAGGCCCTTGTTGTTTGTTGTTGCAGATGAAACCAACATCTTTGTTGCAAGTCACAGTTTGTCCCATCCCTGACAAGGGAAGACCTGGGTAAAGAACAGATCTACACTGGACTTCTTCAGGAGCTGAGCATATATGATAACCAGCAGAGATTATATTATGGATTGATTCATCATCTCCACCATTGGGGCCTAATGTGGGCTTGCCAAGGTTGATCCATTCTGACCAGCCACATGTCATATCATGTCCACCAGGGCAAGGTGCAGTTGGGATTGGTTCAGGTGTTGTTGTTTCGGTTGTGGTAGAAGGTGTACTAGTTGTTGTACTCAAAGGTGTTGAGGCTGTAACTGTTGTTGATGGAGTTGATGGTGTTGTAATTGATACCGTGGTGGAGGGAGTTGAGGGTGTTGTAGTTGTAACTGTGGTGGAAGGAGTTGAGGGTGTTGCAGATGTTACTGTGGTGGAAGGAGTTGAGGGTGTTGCAGTTGTTACTGTGGTGGAGGGAGTTGAGGGTGTTGTAGTTGTAACTGTGGTGGAAGGAGTTGAGGGTGTTGCAGATGTTACTGTAGTGGAAGGCGTTGAGGGTGTAATTGGTACTGTAGTGGAAGGTGTTTGACAGTCACAGCATTTCAATCTAATCTCATAATCAAAACACTGTTGCTTAGGCCCTTGTTGTTTGTTGTTGCAGATGAAACCAACATCTTTGTTGCAAGTCACAGTTTGTCCCATATCTGACAAGGGAAGACCTGGGTAAAAAACGGCTCTACACTGGACTTCTTCAGGAGCTGAGCATATATGATAACCAGCAGAGATTATATTATGGATTGATTCATCATCTCCACCATTGGGGCCTGATGTGGGCTTGCCAAGGTTGACCCATGCTGACCAGCCACATGTCATATTATGTCCACCAGGGCAAGGTGCAGTTGGGTTTGGCTGAGGTGTTGTTGTTTCGGTTGTGGTAGAAGGTGTACTAGTTGTTGTACTCAAAGGTGTCAAGGCTGTAACTGTTGTTGATGGAGTTGATGGTGTTGCAGTTGTTACTGTGGTGGAAGTAGTAGAGGGTGTTGCAGTTGTAACTGTGGTGGAACTAGTAGAGGGTGTCATAGTTGTTACTGTGGTGGAAGGAGTAGATGGTTTTGTAGTTGTTCCTGTAGTTGAAGTAGGTGAGGGTGTTGTAGTTGTTACTGTGGTGGAAGGAGTTGAGGGTGTCGTAGTGGCTACTCTGGTGGAAGGCGTTGAGGGTGTAGTAGGTCCTGTAGTGGAAGGTGTTTGACAGTCACAGCATTTCAATCTAATCTCATAATCAAAACACTGTTGCGTAGGCCCTTGTTGTTTGTTGTTGCAGATGAAACCAACATCTGTGTTGCAAGTCACAGTTTGTCCCATCCCTGACAAGGGAAGACCTGGGTAAAGAACAGATCTACACTGGACTTCTTCAGGAGCTGAGCATATATGATAACCAGCAGAGATTATATTATGGATTGATTCATCATCTCCACCATTGGGGCCTGATGTGGGCTTGCCAAGGTTGATCCATTCTGACCAGCCACATGTCATATCATGTCCACCAGGGCAAGGTGCAGTTGGGATTGGTTCAGGTGTTGTTGTTTCGGTTGTGGTAGAAGGTGGACTAGTTGTTGTACTCAAAGGTGTTGAGGCTGTAACTGTTGTTGATGGAGTTGATGGTGTTGTAGTTGATACCGTGGTGGAGGGAGTTGAGGGTGTTGTAGTTGTAACTGTGGTGGAAGGAGTTGAGGGTGTTGCAGATGTTACTGTGGTGGAAGGAGTTGAGGGTGTTGCAGTTGTTACTGTGGTAGAGGGAGTTGAGGGTGTTGCAGTTGTTACTGTGGTAGAGGGAGTTGAGGGTGTTGTAGTTGTAACTGTGGTGGAAGGAGTTGAGGGTGTAATTGGTACTGTAGTGGAAGGTGTTTGACAGTCACAGCATTTCAATCTAATCTCATAATCAAAACACTGTTGCGTAGGCCCTTGTTGTTTGTTGTTGCAGATGAAACCAACATCTTTGTTGCAAGTCACAGTTTGTCCCATCCCTGACAAGGGAAGACCTGGGTAAAGAACAGATCTACACTGGACTTCTTCAGGAGCTGAGCATATATGATAACCAGCAGAGATTATATTATGGATTGATTCATCATCTCCACCATTGGGGCCTAATGTGGGCTTGCCAAGGTTGATCCATTCTGACCAGCCACATGTCATATCATGTCCACCAGGGCAAGATGCAGTTGGGATTGGTTCAGGTGTTGTTGTTTCGGTTGTGGTAGAAGGTGTACTAGTTGTTGTACTCAAAGGTGTTGAGGCTATAACTGTTGTTGATGGAGTTGATGGTGTTGTAATTGATACCGTGGTGGAGGGAGTTGAGGGTGTTGTAGTTGTAACTGTGGTGGAAGGAGTTGAGGGTGTTGCAGATGTTACTGTGGTGGAAGGAGTTGAGGGTGTTGCAGTTGTTACTGTGGTGGAGGGAGTTGAGGGTGTTGTAGTTGTAACTGTGGTGGAAGGAGTTGAGGGTGTTGCAGATGTTGCTGTAGTGGAAGGCGTTGAGGGTGTAATTGGTACTGTAGTGGAAGGTGTTTGACAGTCACAGCATTTCAATCTAATCTCATAATCAAAACACTGTTGCTTAGGCCCTTGTTGTTTGTTGTTGCAGATGAAACCAACATCTTTGTTGCAAGTCACAGTTTGTCCCATATCTGACAAGGGAAGACCTGGGTAAAAAACGGCTCTACACTGGACTTCTTCAGGAGCTGAGCATATATGATAACCAGCAGAGATTATATTATGGATTGATTCATCATCTCCACCATTGGGGCCTGATGTGGGCTTGCCAAGGTTGACCCATGCTGACCAGCCACATGTCATATTATGTCCACCAGGGCAAGGTGCAGTTGGGTTTGGCTGAGGTGTTGTTGTTTCGGTTGTGATAGAAGGTGTACTAGTTGTTGTACTCAAAGGTGTCAAGGCTGTAACTGTTGTTGATGGAGTTGATGGTGTTGCAGTTGTTACTGTGGTGGAAGTAGTAGAGGGTGTTGCAGTTGTAACTGTGGTGGAAGTAGTAGAGGGTGTCATAGTTGTTACTGTGGTGGAAGGAGTAGATGGTTTTGTAGTTGTTCCTGTAGTTGAAGTAGGTGAGGGTGTTGTAGTTGTTACTGTGGTGGAAGGAGTTGAGGGTGTCGTAGTGGCTACTCTGGTGGAAGGCGTTGAGGGTGTAGTAGGTCCTGTAGTGGAAGGTGTTTGACAGTCACAGCATTTCAATCTAATCTCATAATCAAAACACTGTTGCGTAGGCCCTTGTTGTTTGTTGTTGCAGATGAAACCAATATCTGTGTTGCAAGTCACAGTTTGTCCCATCCCTGACAAGGGAAGACCTGGGTAAAGAACAGATCTACACTGGACTTCTTCAGGAGCTGAGCATATATGATAACCAGCAGAGATTATATTATGGATTGATTCATCATCTCCACCATTGGGGCCTGATGTGGGCTTGCCAAGGTTGATCCATTCTGACCAGCCACATGTCATATCATGTCCACCAGGGCAAGGTGCAGTTGGGATTGGTTCAGGTGTTGTTGTTTCGGTTGTGGTAGAAGGTGTACTAGTTGTTGTACTCAAAGGTGTTGAGGCTGTAACTGTTGTTGATGGAGTTGATGGTGTTGTAGTTGATACCGTGGTGGAGGGAGTTGAGGGTGTTGTAGTTGTAACTGTGGTGGAAGGAGTTGAGGGTGTTACAGATGTTACTGTGGTGGAAGGAGTTGAGGGTGTTGCAGTTGTTACTGTGGTAGAGGGAGTTGAGGGTGTTGCAGTTGTTACTGTGGTAGAGGGAGTTGAGGGTGTTGCAGTTGTTACTGTGGTAGAGGGAGTTGAGGGTGTAGTAGGTCCTGTAGTGGAAGGTGTTTGACAGTCACAGCATTTCAATCTAATCTCATAATCAAAACACTGTTGCGTAGGCCCTTGTTGTTTGTTGTTGCAGATGAAACCAACATCTGTGTTGCAAGTCACAGTTTGTCCCATCCCTGACAAGGGAAGACCTGGGTAAAGAACAGATCTACACTGGACTTCTTCAGGAGCTGAGCATATATGATAACCAGCAGAGATTATATTATGGATTGATTCATCATCTCCACCATTGGGGCCTGATGTGGGCTTGCCAAGGTTGATCCATTCTGACCAGCCACATGTCATATCATGTCCACCAGGGCAAGGTGCAGTTGGGATTGGTTCAGGTGTTGTTGTTTCGGTTGTGGTAGAAGGTGTACTAGTTGTTGTACTCAAAGGTGTTGAGGCTGTAACTGTTGTTGATGGAGTTGATGGTGTTGTAGTTGATACCGTGGTGGAGGGAGTTGAGGGTGTTGTAGTTGTAACTGTGGTGGAAGGAGTTGAGGGTGTTGCAGATGTTACTGTGGTGGAAGGAGTTGAGGGTGTTGCAGTTGTTACTGTGGTGGAGGGAGTTGAGGGTGTTGTAGTTGTAACTGTGGTGGAAGGAGTTGAGGGTGTTGCAGATGTTGCTGTAGTGGAAGGCGTTGAGGGTGTAATTGGTACTGTAGTGGAAGGTGTTTGACAGTCACAGCATTTCAATCTAATCTCATAATCAAAACACTGTTGCTTAGGCCCTTGTTGTTTGTTGTTGCAGATGAAACCAACATCTTTGTTGCAAGTCACAGTTTGTCCCATATCTGACAAGGGAAGACCTGGGTAAAAAACGGCTCTACACTGGACTTCTTCAGGAGCTGAGCATATATGATAACCAGCAGAGATTATATTATGGATTGATTCATCATCTCCACCATTGGGGCCTGATGTGGGCTTGCCAAGGTTGACCCATGCTGACCAGCCACATGTCATATTATGTCCACCAGGGCAAGGTGCAGTTGGGTTTGGCTGAGGTGTTGTTGTTTCGGTTGTGGTAGAAGGTGTAATAGTTGTTGTACTCAAAGGTGTCAAGGCTGTAACTGTTGTTGATGGAGTTGATGGTGTTGCAGTTGTTACTGTGGTGGAAGTAGTAGAGGGTGTTGCAGTTGTAACTGTGGTGGAAGTAGTAGAGGGTGTCATAGTTGTTACTGTGGTGGAAGGAGTAGATGGTTTTGTAGTTGTTCCTGTAGTTGAAGTAGGTGAGGGTGTTGTAGTTGTTACTGTGGTGGAAGGAGTTGAGGGTGTCGTAGTGGCTACTCTGGTGGAAGGCGTTGAGGGTGTAGTAGGTCCTGTAGTGGAAGGTGTTTGACAGTCACAGCATTTCAATCTAATCTCATAATCAAAACACTGTTGCGTAGGCCCTTGTTGTTTGTTGTTTGCAGATGAAACCAATATCTGTGTTGCAAGTCACAGGTTTGTCCCATCCCTGACAAGGGAAGACCTGGGTAAAGAACAGATCTACACTGGACTTCTTCAGGAGCTGAGCATATATGATAACCAGCAGAGATTATATTATGGATTGATTCATCATCTCCACCATTGGGGCCTGATGTGGGCTTGCCAAGGATTGATCCATTCTGACCAGCCACATGTCATATCATGTCCACCAGGGCAAGGTGCAGTTGGGATTGGTTTCAGGTGTTGTTGTTTCGGTTGTGGTAGAAGGTGTACTAGTTGTTGTACTCAAAGGTGTTGAGGCTGTAACTGTTGTTGATGGAGTTGATGGTGTTGTAGTTGATACCGTGGTGGAGGGAGTTGAGGGTGTTGTAGTTGTAACTGTGGTGGAAGGAGTTGAGGGTGTTGCAGATGTTACTGTGGTGGAAGGAGTTGAGGGTGTTGCAGTTGTTACTGTGGTAGAGGGAGTTGAGGGTGTTGCAGTTGTTACTGTGGTAGAGGGAGTTGAGGGTGTAGTAGGTCCTGTAGTGGAAGGTGTTTGACAGTCACAGCATTTCAATCTAATCTCATAATCAAAACACTGTTGCGTAGGCCCTTGTTGTTTGTTGTTGCAGATGAAACCAACATCTGTGTTGCAAGTCACAGTTTGTCCCATCCCTGACAAGGGAAGACCTGGGTAAAGAACAGATCTACACTGGACTTCTTCAGGAGCTGAGCATATATGATAACCAGCAGAGATTATATTATGGATTGATTCATCATCTCCACCATTGGGGCCTGATGTGGGCTTGCCAAGGTTGATCCATTCTGACCAGCCACATGTCATATCATGTCCACCAGGGCAAGGTGCAGTTGGGATTGGTTCAGGTGTTGTTGTTTCGGTTGTGGTAGAAGGTGTACTAGTTGTTGTACTCAAAGGTGTTGAGGCTGTAACTGTTGTTGATGGAGTTGATGGTGTTGTAGTTGATACCGTGGTGGAGGGAGTTGAGGGTGTTGTAGTTGTAACTGTGGTGGAAGGAGTTGAGGGTGTTGCAGATGTTACTGTGGTGGAAGGAGTTGAGGGTGTTGCAGTTGTTACTGTGGTAGAGGGAGTTGAGGGTGTTGCAGTTGTTACTGTGGTAGAGGGAGTTGAGGGTGTTGTAGTTGTAACTGTGGTGGAAGGAGTTGAGGGTGTAATTGGTACTGTAGTGGAAGGTGTTTGACAGTCACAGCATTTCAATCTAATCTCATAATCAAAACACTGTTGCGTAGGCCCTTGTTGTTTGTTGTTGCAGATGAAACCAACATCTTTGTTGCAAGTCACAGTTTGTCCCATCCCTGACAAGGGAAGACCTGGGTAAAGAACAGATCTACACTGGACTTCTTCAGGAGCTGAGCATATATGATAACCAGCAGAGATTATATTATGGATTGATTCATCATCTCCACCATTGGGGCCTAATGTGGGCTTGCCAAGGTTGATCCATTCTGACCAGCCACATGTCATATCATGTCCACCAGGGCAAGGTGCAGTTGGGATTGGTTCAGGTGTTGTTGTTTCGGTTGTGGTAGAAGGTGTACTAGTTGTTGTACTGAAAGGTGTTGAGGCTGTAACTGTTGTTGATGGAGTTGATGGTGTTGTAGTTGATACCGTGGTGGAGGGAGTTGAGGGTGTTGTAGTTGTAACTGTGGTGGAAGGAGTTGAGGGTGTTGCAGATGTTACTGTGGTGGAAGGAGTTGAGGGTTGTTGCAGTTGTTACTGTGGTGGAGGGAGTTGAGGGTGTTGTAGTTGTAACTGTGGTGGAAGGAGTTGAGGGTGTTGCAGATGTTGCTGTAGTGGAAGGCTTTGAGGGTGTAATTGAGTACTGTAGTGGAAGGTGTTTGACAGTCACAGCATTTCAATCTAATCTCATAATCAAAACACTGTTGCGTAGGCCCTTGTTGTTTGTTGTTGCTAGATGAAACCAACATCTTTTGTTGCAAGTCACAGTTTGTCCCATCCCTGACAAGGGAAGACCTGGGTAAAGAACAGATCTACACTGGACTTCTTCAGGAGCTGAGCATATATGATAACCAGCAGAGATTATATTATGGATTGATTCATCATCTCCACCATTGGGGCCTAATGTGGGCTTGCCAAGGTTGATCCATTCTGACCAGCCACATGTCATATCATGTCCACCAGGGCAAGGTGCAGTTGGGATTGGTTCAGGTGTTGTTGTTTCGGTTGTGGTAGAAGGTGTACTAGTTGTTGTACTGAAGGTGTTGAGGCTGTAACTGTTGTTGATGGGTTGATGGTGTTGTAGTTGATACCGTGGTGGAGGGAGTTGAGGGTGTTGTAGTTGTAACTGTGGTGGAAGGAGTTGAGGGTGTTGCAGATGTTACTGTGGTGGAAGGAGTTGAGGGTGTTGCAGTTGTTACTGTGGTTGAGGGAGTTGAGGGTGTTGTAGTTGTAACTGTGGTGGAAGGAGTTGAGGGTGTTGCAGATGTTACTGTAGTGGAAGGCGTTGAGGGTGTAATTGGTACTGTAGTGGAAGGTGTTTGACAGTCACAGCATTTCAATCTAATCTCATAATCAAAACACTGTTGCGTAGGCCCTTGTTGTTTGTTGTTGCAGATGAAACCAACATCTTTGTTGCAAGTCACAGTTTGTCCCATCCCTGACAAGGGAAGACCTGGGTAAAGAACAGATCTACACTGGACTTCTTCAGGAGCTGAGCATATATGATAACCAGCAGAGATTATATTATGGATTGATTCATCATCTCCACCATTGGGGCCTAATGTGGGCTTGCCAAGGTTGATCCATTCTGACCAGCCACATGTCATATCATGTCCACCAGGGCAAGGTGCAGTTGGGATTGGTTCAGGTGTTGTTGTTTCGGTTGTGGTAGAAGGTGTACTAGTTGTTGTACTCAAAGGTGTTGAGGCTGTAACTGTTGTTGATGGAGTTGATGGTGTTGTAGTTGATACCGTGGTGGAGGGAGTTGAGGGTGTTGTAGTTGTAACTGTGGTGGAAGGAGTTGAGGGTGTTGCAGATGTTACTGTGGTGGAAGGAGTTGAGGGTGTTGCAGTTGTTACTGTGGTGGAGGGAGTTGAGGGTGTTGTAGTTGTAACTGTGGTGGAAGGAGTTGAGGGTGTTGCAGATGTTACTGTAGTGGAAGGCGTTGAGGGTGTAATTGGTACTGTAGTGGAAGGTGTTTGACAGTCACAGCATTTCAATCTAATCTCATAATCAAAACACTGTTGCGTAGGCCCTTGTTGTTTGTTGTTGCAGATGAAACCAACATCTTTGCTGCAAGTCACAGTTTGTCCCATCCCTGACAAGGGAAGACCTGGGTAAAGAACAGATCTACACTGGACTTCTTCAGGAGCTGAGCATATATGATAACCAGCAGAGACTATATTATGGATTGATTCATCATCTCCACCATTGTGGCCTAATGTGGGCTTGCCAAGGTTGATCCATTCTGACCAGCCACATGTCATATCATGTCCACCAGGGCAAGGTGCAGTTGGGATTGGTTCAGGTGTTGTTGTTTCGGTTGTGGTAGAAGGTGTACTAGTTGTTGTACTCAAAGGTGTTGAGGCTGTAACTGTTGTTGATGGAGTTGATGGTGTTGTAGTTGATACCGTGGTGGAGGGAGTTGAGGGTGTTGTAGTTGTAACTGTGGTGGAAGGAGTTGAGGGTGTTGCAGATGTTACTGTGGTGGAGGGATTTGAGGGTGTTGTAGTTGTAACTGTGGTGGAAGGAGTTGAGGGTGTTGCAGATGTTGCTGTAGTGGAAGGCGTTGAGGGTGTAATTGGTACTGTAGTGGAAGGTGTTTGACAGTCACAGCATTTCAATCTAATCTCATAATCAAAACACTGTTGCGTAAGCCCTTGTTGTTTGTTGTTGCAGATGAAACCAACATCTTTGTTGCAAGTCACAGTTTGTCCCATCTGTGACAGGGGAAGACCTGGGTAAAGAACAGATCTACACTGGACTTCCTCAGGAGCTGAGCATATATGATAACCAGCAGAGATTATATTATGGATTGATTCATCATCTCCACCATTGGGGCCTAATGTGGGCTTGCCAAGGTTGATCCATTCTGACCAGCCACATGTCATATCATGTCCACCAGGGCAAGGTGCAGTTGGGATTGGTTCAGGTGTTGTTGTTTCGGTTGTGGTAGAAGGTGTACTAGTTGTTGTACTCAAAGGTGTTGAGGCTGTAACTGTTGTTGATGGAGTTGATGGTGTTGCAGTTGTTACTGTGGTGGAAGTAGTAGAGGGTGTTGTAGTTGTAACTGTGGTGGAAGTAGGTGAGGGTGTTGTAGTTGTTACTGTGGTTGAAGTAGTTGAGGGTGTTGCAGATGTTACTGTGGTGGAAGGAGTTGAGGGTGTTGTAGTTGTTACCGTGGTGGAGGGAGTTGAGGGTGTTGTAGTTGTTACTGTGGTGGAAGGAGTTGAGGGTGTTGCAGATGTTACTGTGGTGGAAGGAGTTGAGGGTGTTGCAGTTGTTACTGTGGTGGAAGAAGTAGAGGGTGTTGTAGTTGGTACTGTGGTTGAAGTAGTTGAGAGTGTTGCAGATGTTGTTTCAGTTGTGGTAGAAGGCTTGGTGGTTGTAGTGGTAGGTGTTTTTTGTGATGTCGTTGTGAAAGTAATAGTAGTTTGTGGTGTTGTGCTGCATTGAACTGTTCTGCAACATTCTACCCTTATTTCATAATTGAGACATATGGGAGGAAACTGTAAATTGTTCTTACACACAAGTCCTTGTTTATTACATGTCACTTGTTGCTGCAATTGGTGAAGGGGAACTGTTGGATATTCCTCAGCACGACATTCCACTGCCACCGGATCCTCACAGATATTAAATCCTTTCTGAATGATGTGTTTGATGGTTTCATTGTCTCCACCCCCATTATCATATTCAGGGTAGTCAGAACTTATCCATTTTGACCATTGGCATAACGTTTCCTGACAAGGTGTTTCTGTAAAATGTTTGGTTGTAAGTATTATTGGGGGCTTTGTGGTTGAGATTGAAGGTGTCATAGAAGGACTAGGCTTTGTAACTGTGGTGGAAGGAGTTGAGGGTGTTGCAGATGTTACTGTAGTGGAAGGCGTTGAGGGTGTAATTGGTACTGTAGTGGGAGGTGTTTGACAGTCACAGCATTTCAATCTAATCTCATAATCAAAACACTGTTGAGTAGGCCCTTGTTGTTTGTTGTTGCAGATGAAACCAACATCTTTGTTGCAAGTCACAGTTTGTCCCATCCCTGACAAGGGAAGACCTGGGTAAAGAACAGATCTACACTGGACTTCTTCAGGAGCTGAGCATATATGATAACCAGCAGAGATTATATTATGGATTGATTCATCATCTCCACCATTGGGGCCTAATGTGGGCTTGCCAAGGTTGATCCATTCTGACCAGCCACATGTCATATCATGTCCACCAGGGCAAGGTGCAGTTGGGATTGGTTCAGGTGTTGTTGTTTCGGTTGTGGTAGAAGGTGTACTAGTTGTTGTACTCAAAGGTGTTGAGGCTGTAACTGTTGTTGATGGAGTTGATGGTGTTGCAGTTGTTACTGTGGTGGAAGTAGTAGAGGGTGTTGTAGTTGTAACTGTGGTGGAAGTAGGTGAGGGTGTTGTAGTTGTTACTGTGGTTGAAGTAGTTGAGGGTGTTGCAGATGTTACTGTGGTGGAAGGAGTTGAGGGTGTTGTAGTTGTTACCGTGGTGGAGGGAGTTGAGGGTGTTGTAGTTGTTACTGTGGTGGAAGGAGTTGAGGGTGTTGCAGATGTTACTGTGGTGGAAGGAGTTGAGGGTGTTGCAGTTGTTACTGTGGTGGAAGAAGTAGAGGGTGTTGTAGTTGGTACTGTGGTTGAAGTAGTTGAGAGTGTTGCAGATGTTGTTTCAGTTGTGGTAGAAGGCTTGGTGGTTGTAGTGGTAGGTGTTTTTTGTGATGTCGTTGTGAAAGTAATAGTAGTTTGTGGTGTTGTGCTGCATTGAACTGTTCTGCAACATTCTACCCTTATTTCATAATTGAGACATATGGGAGGAAACTGTAAATTGTTCTTACACACAAGTCCTTGTTTATTACATGTCACTTGTTGCTGCAATTGGTGAAGGGGAACTGTTGGATATTCCTCAGCACGACATTCCACTGCCACCGGATCCTCACAGATATTAAATCCTTTCTGAATGATGTGTTTGATGGTTTCATTGTCTCCACCCCCATTATCATCTTCAGGGTAGTCAGAACTTATCCATTTTGACCATTGGCATAACGTTTCCTGACAAGGTGTTTTCTGTAAAATGTTTGGTTGTAAGTATTATTGGGGGCTTTGTGGTTGAGATTGAAGGTGTCATAGAAGGACTAGGCTTTGTAACTGTGGTGGAAGGAGTTGAGGGTGTTGCAGATGTTACTGTAGTGGAAGGCGTTGAGGGTGTAATTGGTACTGTAGTGGGAGGTGTTTGACAGTCACAGCATTTCAATCTAATCTCATAATCAAAACACTGTTGAGTAGGCCCTTGTTGTTTGTTGTTGCAGATGAAACCAACATCTTTGTTGCAAGTCACAGTTTGTCCCATCCCTGACAAGGGAAGACCTGGGTAAAGAACAGATCTACACTGGACTTCTTCAGGAGCTGAGCATATATGATAACCAGCAGAGATTATATTATGGATTGATTCATCATCTCCACCATTGGGGCCTAATGTGGGCTTGCCAAGGTTGATCCATTCTGACCAGCCACATGTCATATCATGTCCACCAGGGCAAGGTGCAGTTGGGATTGGTTCAGGTGTTGTTGTTTCGGTTGTGGTAGAAGGTGTACTAGTTGTTGTACTCAAAGGTGTTGAGGCTGTAACTGTTGTTGATGGAGTTGATGGTGTTGCAGTTGTTACTGTGGTGGAAGTAGTAGAGGGTGTTGTAGTTGTAACTGTAGTGGAAGTAGGTGAGGGTGTTGTAGTTTTTACTGTGGTTGAAGTAGTTGAGGGTGTTGCAGATGTTACTGTGGTGGAAGGAGTTGAGGGTGTTGTAGTTGTTACCGTGGTGGAGGGAGTTGAGGGTGTTGTAGTTGTTACTGTGGTGGAAGGAGTTGAGGGTGTTGCAGATGTTACTGTGGTGGAAGGAGTTGAGGGTGTTGCAGTTGTTACTGTGGTGGAAGAAGTAGAGGGTGTTGTAGTTGGTACTGTGGTTGAAGTAGTTGAGGGTGTTGCAGATGTTGTTTCAGTTGTGGTAGAAGGCTTGGTGGTTGTAGTGGTAGGTGTTTTTTGTGATGTCGTTGTGAAAGTAATAGTAGTTTGTGGTGTTGTGCTGCATTGAACTGTTCTGCAACATTCTACCCTTATTTCATAATTGAGACATATGGGAGGAAACTGTAAATTGTTCTTACACACAAGTCCTTGTTTATTACATGTCACTTGTTGCTGCAATTGGTGAAGGGGAACTGTTGGATATTCCTCAGCACGACATTCCACTGCCACCGGATCCTCACAGATATTAAATCCTTTCTGAATGATGTGTTTGATGGTTTCATTGTCTCCACCCCCATTACCATCTTCAGGGTAGTCAGAACTTATCCATTTTGACCATTGGCATAACGTTTCCTGACAAGGTGTTTCTGTAAAATGTTTGGTTGTAAGTATTATTGGGGGCTTTGTGGTTGAGATTGAAGGTGTCATAGAAGGACTAGGCTTTGTTGGGCATGCACTATAGTCACAACACAGAACTCTGACTTGGTAGTTGAAGCACAAAGCCAGTGGTCCTGACTGATCTTCATTTCTGCATCTGAGCCCCTTAGCCAGATCACATTGTACCACTTGTCCAACACTGTCAATGGAGACATTTGGGAATTTCTCAGCTCTGCATTGGATCTCGCTTGGCTTGGCACATATCTTGTGCCCTGCCTCTCTAATCTTGTCATACGTTTCACTGTCTCCTCCTGGAGTTCCAAGAGTTGGGAAGCTAGTATCATACCATGGGGACCATTCACAGGGATTGCATGGGACTGTAACTGTATGGGGCTCTGTGGACATACATCAAAGTGGGCTGGTTATTTAGTATATCTTACACGATACAGCTGAATATGACTTCAATTAAAAAAAAAACGATGTTGCGCGTACCTGGTGTGGTTGTAAAAACAAAGGTGGCTGAAGACTGGCTTGCTGTAGATGTGCTTACAATGGGCATAGATGTTGTTGGTGTTGGTACTGGGCATAAATATGACCCCTTGTCAATGGTACCATTTGTCCCACACACTGCTATGAAGCAGTTACCAAGCCCATCTGTTGTGTTATAGATGGTTTTGCCAGGGTAATATGTTTTATTCAAATATGTGCAAGTACAGGCTGTAAAAAGATAATATGTTTGTTAACATAGTTAATTGACATATTTATATATTTTTACAACCCTTAATCTCTCCAAACTTTTAGCATACCTTGGGCATCATAAAAGCATTGGATGCTCGTTGAACTGCAGTTACTGCAAGAAGAAAAACAGAACATATTACTGACAATAATATTGTTTTCATTGAATTTGAACCTGCAACGAACCCATACATCCTTGACTGGGACATGTAGTATATGCAAGACGTACCATGTATGACAGTTTTCGGTTGTTGGAACTTTTTCAGTATTATTATAGTATCTCCCCTCTTTATCGCGACAGCCACATAGTTCTTTTGAAACACATGTCATAGTATCTTCATCAAAGTATGGCTGAGCAGGAGGACATTTTGGATAGCAACCTAATTAAAAACAAACAAATGGTCATGTTGCAATATTTGCCGATTCATGGGTACAACCAGATTAAATGCTTTTTTTGTACTTTAACCTGGCATTGTGGTTGAACGACAACTTTAAAATAAAGAACTTTAAATAAATCCAGCCAATTTAAAGAGACAATGCGTTCAATCAGAAATCTTCAATCTTGAATGTGTTTTTGGGGTTAGTTCAAGTTATAAAAAAGCTTAACTTACCTTCAAGAGGAGGAATCTGTGGAGAGCAGCTGCCTGATGGATTCCTGCAGGTTTTCATACAAGGAGATCCGCATGGCATGTAGTGCCATTCACATTCTCCAGGGGGATTGTAGTAATCACAGAAGAGAGCTGGAAAATAAATGATACTCTCAGAGAAAGTACTGATGATTTTAAAAGCGTGGCTATACTATTTAAATACTGGCTACAAATAGGTAGAAACATAGTATGATCAATACGCCAATTGAACTTCTTGAGTTAATGCTGAGTCGTTGTATAAATATCCAAAGATAATATTGGTCTCCGAAGTTTTCTTTCATCCTTGACAAGTCCAACCAGTGATCAGAAGTTCAGCCTAATGTCATTGGTCCCATGCTGGCTGCCGATGTGGTATCCAGGGCCCAGGGCCCAGGAGTTCAAAAACTTTTATTCCCTATCTGATCAGATCAGATTTGGATTTTGGGGAGTTCAAAACCAAAAAACAGGATTAGGATCACTTTGATATCCGATTAGATCAGGAAATCCAATCCAAGCTTTAATCTGAATCAAATCTTCAAAACGGGTAGTTCAAACCGACAACACAGGATTGGGATCAGTTTGATCCCAAAAAACTGGATTATCCTGATCGCACCAGAGAGGTGGATTCCCAGTGGATTACCAGAGGAAAATGTACTGTACAATTTATTTTAAAATATGTTTCAATTTAAATTAGATGGCAATGTTTGTTAACTGAAATAATACACAATTGTTTGCCTTCATGGGAAATACATTTTATTTTTTCCATTTTTGCTCACGTTTGTGGTGGCCTGTTTTGTTTTCAACCAAATGTTGATGACATAAATGTTTATGCTCATAAAAGTATCACAACAAAGATTGTCAATCACAAATGTAATTTAGATCAAATTAAAAATATCTTCAACAAAAAAAAAGTCCATCATCTGTCATCACCTTTCAAAAGTAATTGCGGACAATAGATGTCTCTGCAATGTGGTCTCTTGTCTTCCTTGTATTATTTTTCATATCCACTAGATGGCGATCGGTAGGATTAAAGCACTGATATTCAGGATCTAGTCATCTTGAAAAATCGTAATCTGGATCAGGGTGATCCTATCCTGAATTGCTTTGAACTCCAGGGACAACATTTGGCCGACTTGTCTGATCCTGGATCACAAAAAATGGGATTTCAAAATCTGATCGGATCTGATTGAGATTAAAAGTTTTGAACTCTTGGGCCCAGCTGATTATCTGGTTACCTAGGAAACGCCTTGTCTGATTAGGAAAGAAGCCATATATCCCACTATGGATCTAGAATTAAGTTGATTAGACAACTGTATTCTTAACCAACTACAGTTTAAATCAAGAGTTGAAGTGTTACACTCTTCTCTCTGTTTCTACTAAAGCAGTTGCCCTCCCAAAACCCCACAGTGACTGTATCTGCCCCAGGGAACAATACAAATGATATAAAGTATGTAGCCCTCACTGACAAAGGTTATAATATCTAGCAAATCCTTTTTTACCTTAGTGATCTTGATAGGTATGTATTTATCTAAAATAACTTTGCTTGTTACCTTATGTAACCCTGATTAATTGTGTCTATTGCCTTAAATGATTGTTCATCTTAGATACTCACGACAGATATTCGGGGTTCTCCATGGTATACAGATTCCAGCTTGATTACAGGATTCAGCATAAGCAGCTACAGCAGTGCAAAAACACTCACAGTCTCCACCCGTGTCACAAGCACAGGAGTCAAACACACATGCATCATAGTATGGAGTTGGATCCACCTACAAAAAAATTATATTATTATACAATAATGGAAGAAAAACGCTATTATTTTCCTTTTCTTTTCCAAGTATATTTCTGCACTCCTTTTTTATGGTATTTCTACAGTGTGGCATTGCTACTTGTCAACATGTCCATGTTTGAAGACACTTTATATAGCATAATCAGTAGGTTAAGTGCTGTCTTCCTAACAGGGACAACCTTCAGGCCAGAAGGCTGAAAAGGAAAGCTCATGAATAGTCTAACATGGTCTCATCAACAACCTACAGTGGAGTGGCAGGCGGAGAAGACGTCACTCTGTATAAGGCTGCACTGTTTCTGCGACCAGGCCTGTCGGTATGGGTTGGTTGTGCAGGGGCTGCTAATGCTCTGATCGTCGGGGCAACTGGGTAAATCCTTCCAGCTGTTTCCAAACACCAGTGGGTTGACCACCACAGCATTGCCCCTTGTTGTGAAGTCATTATTTGCATTGCCGTCATAATTGCCACACAGGCCACACACGCGACCCTGAAAAGGGAGAGGTCCTTAAGTCATGGCTGTCGGCTTGAATATCCAAATTAATCAATTTTTGTGATAATAAGACCAAAACATTTTATCCGGCGGTACCTTATATTTTGAGCTTAGCTGGATGAACAAGCTGGTCTTTCTGTCCCACATGAGAATGAGTCCATTGTTGGCTTCAACTACCAGGTAGATGCCCATAGTGCTGTAACGGAATGGAACTGAATGTTCATCTCCACTTGAAAGCAGCTGGTAGCGTCCCTCTGTTAGTATCACTTCTGCATTCTATAGAAAAGGACAGATTTGTATTGTTGATATAGATACATTACAGAGAGACAGACACACAGATGGATGGATATTTGACTGTTTACCCCCAGGAAGATCCTGATTGTCTTGGAGCAGGTGGTTCCTGTGGTTCCACAAGGAAGATTCTCAGAGATAACTCTAAAGGTTCCATTACTCTGTGCACTGCCACAGTAGTCCTGAGGAAGGCACACACACACACAGAAAAAAGTCATCATTATTAGTGGCCCTGCTCGACTCCCGTTCTCTGCTTTGTCAGGGATATGTTGTTTGAACGAACTGACAGGGACAGTTAAGGAAGCAGGGAGGTCACAGTGGTTTGAAATAACTCTACAAGCCAAAGGACTACAGCAACACTTTCAAAGAATGGTGGTTCCTCAAAAAGCACTCCTGATTCAGATCACTGGCCCATCCTAATAATCATTTAATGTGAATTTAAGATGTTGGAATGTTTATCTGTCGGTCTTGTCTCGTGCAATTAAGCAAGCCCATTCAATAGTTAGGCATATCTCTTTGGTTTTCTGCAGCTTACCAAAACCTGTTGTGGGATAGGGTTAGTTATAACATATTTACCACAATTGCATTCATCTGTTCTGTCTCTCTGTTTGTGAGTGAATTTATACCTGAGTGAGAATGTATTCACAGCTGCCATCAAAGGTGAAGCGTTTCTGATCAAAGGTCATGTAGTGTCCTGCTCCGTAGACAGAGCAGGTCCCATCACACGCCTCTGTAGTGCACTGCCACTTCCTGTCTTTACAAGTGCTGTAAACAGAGAGATTGGACTTCTCATTGTACGTGTCACTCAAAGATGGAGGTGTAACCAAAACACTAAAGTAAAAGCCTTTCCCTCCACTTGGGATTCACCTACCAGGTGTTGCAGTCCACCTTGGTGCTCTCTCCAGGCTGGTAGGAGATGCCGTTGTGAACACAGGAGCAGGCGTCTGGCTTGATGCAGCCTCCTTTACCATCAGACACCATCCCAGATGGACACATACACCCGGACACGCACCCAGTGGACACCTGCAGAAGTTGTCAAACATACAGTTGTATGTTTTACTTTGATTATCCAAATATTTGACCCGTATAAACTAGTAATGTATTTGCAGATAAATGTTCCTCTATGTTGGGAAAAAGGTGACTCACACAGGCCATATCTAATGTGTTGCAGCTCTTCTCACACTCAGTTCCTTTAGCAGCTGGACCATGGGTAGAGCAGTTGGAAAACTCCATAGGAAGAGCACAGGCTGCTAAGAAAAGACATGTCTGAAATTACTATACTTCATTCTAAAATGAATCTTGGTTTCTTTCTTTATATTACTACTGTTGCCCTGATTTTATGCAACATCAAAAATAAACTTGTTTTTCTGACAACCAAGATGGTGCCTTGTTGATGGAGTATATTTGATATAATATAACATGTTTGTTTTACATGTAAACAAGCCCCATCACTCTAACACACAGCCAGAGTATTTCATGTCCCTTTAGGGACTCCGTATATCGCCACCCTAACTGCAGTTGTATGATTACCATCAGCTATGGCCTCCAGTATAGAAAGTACAGCAGATGGGAATTAGCGTTTTATTCTTTTGTCTAAGCGGCAAATCGTTCTTTTTTAGTATTTGTGATGCAAACTGTCGACTTGCACATATTTCTCCCAGACTTGTTGGCATTTTGCCTGTGTGTTGTCTTGATCTGAAGAACACATCTAAAGTTCAGGCTGTATCTTATGTGTTGAAACGCTGTACACAAACATAACGGTAACAGCGATAGTGGCTCTAGAGGCAGTTGTGTGTGGACACATTAAACAAATTAGCTTTATAGGTGTTGGTAGGTCTTTTTGATCAGAGCTGAGCAACCTTTTCCCTGCTGTCTTTTACCTGACCCAACACATGCATGAGATCATTACCCCTCTAAACAGCTCAGTCTCAGAGAGTGTTAGTGATCAGTACATTCTTTGAAATTGTCATAAACCGGGTTAGTATTTTCAAATATAAAACAAGTGAAAATGATGATCTATGTTGGCAGACAGCAACTTTCCAAGGATCTAAATCTGAAAGGGATATACAATATTTGAAACCTGTCACAGCTGGATGAAGTCCTATTCTCTCTTAGAAGCTAAAAAACAACTGCTCTGCCATTTCACTTTGAAAGCTACCATCAGGAAGTAAGGCAACACTCCCTTTCAGGTGTTTCTATTGTGTTACTTACATGGCTGTACAATCATCTCCCCAATGCAGCCCAGTTTACCGTCCTTACAGGAGCTAGAGGAGGAATATAAAAACTCATGAATATACATACACGTATATAACACTGCAGCGCACACTTTACACATTTGTGAAATTCTCCCTTTTTACAAATATGTCAGAGATAAACATTAATTTGTTCCTCTCAAGCCCGAAAGAAAGGAGGGAAGACCCAGAGCTGGCACAAAGGAACTACAGCCATAATGTTTAGGATCAACAGGCATACAATAACTGTTCCCGCATAATTCACAATTATTTACGTCCACACATATACTTCAATTTGTTTGCAGATGCATTATGGGATAATATGGGGAATCATTTCAACCTACCAAATCCCATACACATGCCTGGAATAACAATATCCAAAATAACAAAAGCTTTACGTACCACATGAGCCCTTGCTTGTTAACGACCTGTCCAGGAGGCACCACTGAGCCTTCGTCATAACAGGGACAAGCCGTAGATGGAACACACTTCCCGGTGTCATCCAGGTAGGTTCCCTGTGCACAGACACAGCCGTCAATGGGGGGGAAGGAAGCGTGGCAGTTGAGGTCCGTGGAGCCGAGGCAGCGGCAGGTGTGGCTGCTGGTCGTGATGCTGTCTGAGTACACCATGCTGCTGGGGCACGAGCTGGCATATTTCCCTGAGGAGGACACAGCAGAGTCAGTGCCGGCCACATGAAGGCCACTGTTTTTTAGCCCGTTGTGCTCCAATGTCACAGCAAGATCTCTTTGCAGATTTGCTGCAGGGCTTTAGGTTGTTGGATGTGTTTTCCTGCTAATGGTTTTGGTTAAGGGTCCAAGCAACAACAGAGTTACAACCCCCTTTTTCTGGTTATTAGTGGATTATTAACATTACTATTAGTATTATTTAAAAAAATAACTAATGGCCAAAAACAACAATGTAGAAAATGTAGTCTGGCATAGCCAGAGTGCTGTGTCGCATTATCATTCTGCTGAAGCTGTCTTCACACCATCAGCAGTACACGGTTCTGCGCTGGCTGTGCCGTTGTGCTCCTCTGGAAGGAGGCCTGCTTTCGGTAAGACATCATAGTCCATTCTACTGTGTAGCAATGACTGGAACAGCGTCTACTGCGACGTTACCTACATGATGGCAGAACTGAAAGAGGTTTTTATGGAGATTTCTCGGGAACTGTTCACATTTTATTTTCCAGTGACCAGTCTTTAAACACTGATAGAGTCCATTCTGTGTTCCTGTCTTGTTCTTCTGCTGATTTCTCTCTCGTCCAGCACTATGTCTTTCAACTCCATACCTTCTTCTGTGTTTGGTTCCTGCTCTTGTTCTATTCATTTTTCACCGGGGGAATTTAAAGTTTCTTGTTCTCCACAAATATATAAAATATGACTCTGTGTTTTCTGATGGAGAAAAACTAATGTTTTTATTGGCCACAGCTGAGGTTAAATTGACAAGACTTCTTTCTGCTGATTAATATAAATGCAAATGTCCTCTTGATCAAAGCATCCCTAGCAATAATCTGTTATCAAACAAGAGCAGACTGCTCTACAATACAATATTAAAAGCAGTAAGATCACTTGTATTGTCATCATGCTCTCAGATTCAATGCTTCCATACTGATGCAACACGTTGGGTTTGACTCTGCTCCACAGTTACTCAGTGCTCACCACAGATGGTGTTCCTCCAGCCGCTGAGGTGGATCCCTGCAGCTGCACAGGCATGGACATAGGCGGAGACTGCAGCACACATGCAGTCCTCACTGTTCTCAGAGTTACAGCTGTCATACATGCAGTTCTGGGAGGAGACGGAACGGAAAAGGAAGGGCAGTGTGAGGTCATGTGACAGGCCTGGAGACTGGTCTAGGAACAGTCCACAGGAAACAGTGAGACTCACCTCTTTGTAAGAGTCAGGGCTGATCTCTGAGTGACAGGAGGCAAACACTCCCTCAGGCTCACTCAGCATTGAGCACCAGTGCTGGGCGTATCTCTCTGTCGGGGACAAAACAGGACCAACATCAGACATTCTGAAGAACCCAAAGTGTCAGCAAAGAGTGGAAAGAGTCAGACAAACCATTTTCCAGACTAAGACTGCAAGGGTTCTCAAAGCTGTTCTTAACATCGCGGCAACCAGCATGTGTCTTCCAACTGTTGACAAAACCAGCTGCTGTGGCATCTGGAACCCCACTGAGCTTCAGGAAGTCATCCGCCTGGTTGCTGTTGAAGTTGCCACACAGACCTGCAGGCAGGAACATCATGATCAGGACCCCCACAGGGCACTTTACTCTGTCTATCCAGATTTCCTGTTCTTTCAAACTGAAACAGACTGATGCGTGATACATAAAAATGCCATGTCCCACACTAGCCTTAAAGGACATAGAAACTTTGACGATCCCTAACTTTTTTAAGGTTGAACACCTTTTTAGTTATTCTTTTACTCAGCCCCAAACAACTCCAAAACAAATTACCTAAAGACAGACAGGACTCACTCTGGATGGCATTAACTTGGCCTCCAACAAAACCTTAAGGAATCTCAGCATTATATTTGATCAGGATTTGTTCTTTAACGCCCACATAAAATAAATCTCAAGGATCGCCTTCTTCCATCTGGGTACCCTTGCTAAAATCATCCTGTCTCAAAACGATGCAGAACAACAATTCCCTGCATTTGTTACTTAAAGGCTGGATTATTGTAACTCATTATTATCAGGCTGTACCAAAAATGTGTTATTTGTGATATTGGGTTTACTGTTTGTAACAACAAACACGGATCAATAGCCAGCACTATTTGAGTTCTGAAGTACAGATGACTTCAGGACACATACCACAGGTGTTGGCCTGGTAGTCGCTGGTTACTGTGAGGTGGAGCTGCATCACCGGGTGGAGCTGCACCTCCAGCAGCACCCCCACAGACGTCTGCACCAGCAGGTAGAAGGAGGATGCTCTGAAGGCCGAGATCCCAGCTGCAGGGGGGACGAGAGTTTGTTAAAAAAATCTATCACTTTATGCAAGCTGTCATCCTATCCAGCTCAGAGGCAAATGGAATGACTCTGGATCTGCAGTAAAGATGGTCATGTTGTTTTGTTGGTGGATGTGTGTAGAAGTTAAAAAGAGAAGCTCATCAAGTGTAGTATTACTGATCTCATGCTGTTGATTTCCTTACCTGGAAAAAACGTATACTGTATATCAGTGGTGAACCGTCTGGGCATTCAAGGTATTCAGAGAATACCCTGAGACACTCAGATAAAACAATTTAATTCTATAAAAAAAATGGGTAACACTTTATATTAAGGTACATAAATTAACCATCAACTAGTTGTTAATTAACATGCATATTAGCAGTATATTGGCTCTTTATTTAAGCAATCATACACGAGAGGCCGTTCTTGAACGTCATTATACGACAGTACTGCGGCAGGACCGAGGCGCTTGCGCCGAGGTCCATACGCCTGTACTGGAGTATTCTATTACACAAACTATCATTGTAATCAACAATATCGTAAAATAATTTCATAATGTGGGCTAATTTGCTCCCAAACCTACGCTTTCTGCTTGAGTTAATCTCCGTCAGAAAGTAGTTCCTAGAAAGTAGTTCCCATGGTAACGATAGCCGATCAAACACTCCTGCTACCCCGTTTACAGTTATTGATATAATTATAGTAAATAATATATTATTAACCAATTTATTGAAAACAATTTATTGAAAACAATTCTTGAATTAGGCTATTTAAATATCTGAGTAATCACTGTGTGGGATTAGCGGAACAAATCAAATCAGGCTGTCCATGGTGCTGAAACATTTTGGGTTCAGAATGAAGGTGGATGTTCATGCTGCCATTAAAAGTGCAATTCTTGAAACAGCTCTCCATGAACTCCATGCCAGACTTTTTTGCAGGTGGTGCTGTGGTGTTCACGGGTAGGACTACGTTATAGGAAGAGCTTTCCTCCAGTGGCCGTTTCATGGCGTGTCCCGGACCGGCAAAAAGCGCGTTGTTCCCTGGTTGCTCCACATCTTTCTGTTGTCTAGAGATGGAGCCCAGTAGCTGCGAAGCGATGACTCGTTTTTATGTCCGCTAACGGACATGATTTCTCTGGCCTCCAACCCTGCCTCCGCCAGCCGCTGTATGCAGGTGCTTCTGACATTTTGTAGCTACCGATTTCCAACGAGAGACAATGTATAACAGTGTAACGGCTGTGTGTCGCTAAACGTCGCTATGGAAACCACACGATGTAGGCTCATGGAAGTAGTTTCGGTAGGCTAGTGGCGTGTGTAGGCCACTGGATACTTTGTGATTAGGCATGTTCTATTTGATCGTTGTTTGATCGTGGAATCAAACACGCCTATTGACCAATCAGAGAGCTTGCTCAAACCTATGTGTTATAGAATAGTCATTATAAAACACTTATTAATGCCTTATTCTACATGACGATATTCTACAAGTAATAGGCCATTAGTTGAGAGTTTTTCCTCAATAACCCTCTAATTAGTGCTGATTTATTGCAAGTAAGGAAGTTGTTCATGAGTTTTGATCTTAATATGCTCTGCTCAATATGGGCCTAATAAGGCAGCAGTACCACAATAATAGTAATTATCCCATAATAACACTTAACAAATATTATGGTCTATTCTTATGTAACAAGACATGAAACTATAAGTGTTAATTGTGTCTAAATAACTCAAAATTAGGTATCTTGAACAGCATGAAGGGTGTTCTTTTCCCCATAATGACCAAGTCGCTGCACATTATCCCGCTTATTACATGGCCACATTCTCAACAAAGTGACGATATGACTGCCAATATTAATTTAAATGCTTTTATAGATGTAGAAAATGTTTTTATTGATTTAAAAAATAGTAGGCTATTATTTATTTAAATTGACATGCATCCGCTAAGAAAAATTGTCCATTGTTACCGTTTGAACTACGTAGCAACGGCAGGAACTTCTTCGATAGCATTTTCGAGGAGCTTTTTGATTACAGATTTGAAAACATCGTCGCTTGCTTTAAAAGTAGCACAATTCATGATGTCAGACCTTGGAAAGTATCTAGATATCCCTGCCCTAATGCCAAAGAAACTGCACACTGAATATGTTTTGTTGTGTCTCGTCAAATGTGTTAGTTATATTTATGTATTTTGTCATTTCCTGTTATATTTTGTACTTACCTCTTGTCTTTAATTTCAGGCCCTGTTTCTTCCTCCCCCTGTGTGTTTTTCCCGCCATCATCAGCGTCTGCCCCGCCCCTGTTTGTTTCCACCTGTCCCCACTCACCTCATGTTTAAATAGTCCTGTCTCTCCCCTGTCCTGTGTCAGTTTGTCTTGTTTGTTTCCCCGAATGGTCGTGCCAAGCCTCAGCTCAGAAAAGATCACTTTTCTCTCATGTCAGGTTTTGTTATTTTGTTTATTTTTTGTTGGCTTAAGTTTTTATTAAGTCCTCTTTTTGTTATGCTAGTTTGTTCCTCCTTGTGAGCGCCTTTTGGTATTTCCACCACCTACTCTGTTAAGAGGGATTACCTGCACTGTGAAAATAAATATACCTTTTTTTACATTCAAGACTTTGTCTCTGGGTCGTGCGTTTGGGTTCATCAGTTTGTGTCGAGGTCCTGACATGTTTTGCCGTTTGATGCCTATGTCTGGACCGTTGCGTAAAAAGGAGGGTTTCTGCCCCGTTACTTCTCCGCTGTTTTCTTGTCGCTCTTGTCTTGACCAAACTTTTTTGTGCAGATGTGAACGTCCTTAACAACGGTCAATAAATCCTTGACAGCGGTCTGTCTGTTCTGGATTAACAACGTGTCACGTGTTCTGAATTGACCAATCAGAATCGAGTAATCAACTAAGCCATGTAATACATATATATATCTATATATATATATATATATTAAGGCTGGGCAAGTTAACGCATTATTATAGCATTAACACATTAATGAATTAACGCCAACAATGATTGTATCGCGCATTAACTGCTTTTCTTATTAATATTATTAATTTGAAAGCCACAGCTTTACTGTCAGTGTGGTCGGGAAGGTTCCTAACAGATTAAATGTCCAAGAAGTGCTAACTTCCTGCCATAAGAGGAGCTATTTGAATTAATTAATGATAAGGAAAGAAGATTCTGTGCTTCCTTTGTTATCTCCTTTAGCTTAGGATTCACCGGTCCACCGTTTAACAACGGAAGGAGATGACCTTGCAGTCTCTCCATTCAGACGTTCAGGAAAAACAACTGATCGTGACTGACAAACGCAGATCATGTAAGTTACGGTGCTACTGTGGAATAAATGTAAGGATAAGATTAGATATGGAAAGTGTCTCACCAGCAGAGAAGGGTAACTGAGCGTAGATGCCATTCACAAACACCTTGCCACTGGGTTGGATGGTGATCACCTTCAGATGAAAAGAGACCTGTTGTTATCATCTCTGTGGCGTGTGTTCATGATAAAAAACCAAGCAACAAATCTTGTGTGCACTCACTTACCTTGCAACAATACTGTCATATTATTGTAATTGTATACTCAAATACATACAGGAAGCAAAGGGAGGCTCGTGATAAACAATTATGTTTTCGAAAATGGTGACAAATTATTTGAAAACAAGTAAAGCAAAACTAGTGTGTATGTGTATGTGTGTGTGTGTGTGTGTGTGTGTGTGTGTGTGTGTGTGTGTGTGTGTGTGTGTGTGTGTGTGTGTGTGTGTGTGTGTGTGTGTGTGTGTGTGTGTGTGTGTGTGTGTGTGTGTGTGTGTGTGTGTGTGTGTGTGTGTTTATTAATTATACTCACGTTAGCCCCTCCAGACAAACCCAAGGTCACAGACTTAAGGCAGGTTTCACTCTCGGTCACTCCACACTGCAGCAGCTGCGCCTGCACTACAAACTGGGCTCCACTGCAGTCCTAAACACAGACAGACAACACTCTCACACATCTCTCACACTGCTGCAGTGAAACAACATGGCTGCACCTAGCAGTGTATAGAACCCCAGTAGAAGAGCAACACTAATCAGAACCTTGCATGAATAGTACCGTCAGTTGCTTCAGGCTTGGGTAGCTCTGCTGTGCAAGTGTTACCATGGCATGGGTGTGTGTTTGATATAACAGCACGGAAGAGGATGTGTGTGTACTACCTTAGCCAGGACGTAGGAACAGTCCCCATGAAAGGTGTAGGCTTTGCCATCAAAGGTGTTGATGTGAGCCCCCCCCTCCAGAGAGCAGGTTCCTGGACAGTTCTCCTCTGTACAACTCCACTGTCCACTCTCACACACACTGTCAGCACACACACACACACACACACACACACACACACACACACACACACACACACACACACACACACACACACACACACACACACACACACACACACACACACACACACACACACACACACACACACACACACACACACACACACACACACACACACACACACAGACACCACACATAAACTGTTAGCACACACAATTCAATTTAGCTTTTATTTTGTCATTACTTTTGTTATGAAAGCACTTATTTTTTGATGTAGTTTGATTGATTATCAATATTTGTATTTATTTATTATATATTGATGTATTTTTGTTGAAATGTTTTCCTTGAAAATAAGTTGGTTCATCTCAATAATAAACATAGCACATTTTCGCTCATATCACATTTTCCATTTGTGTGTCATGTTCCTTTAACAACACTGAAATACTGGATGCCATACCATTTTTTGCAGTTGCTGGAGTAGGACTCCCCAGGTCTGTACGTCTGGCTGTTGTAGCTGCATGAGCACTCCTTCAGCGGGACACAGCCCCGTCCATTCAGATCATCCAGCACCGTGCCTGCAGGACCGGAGAACCACTGCATTAACCCTCCTGTGGCTTTCGGGTTACATCTGACCAATTCACTACTTTCATCAATCATAAATATTGTATTTTACATTTGATTTCTTCAAGGACTGATGATATCCTCCACAGTCTGAACACATAACATTGCTGATCACCACTTTCATTGAATTTTGAGTGGTTTAGTCAACTGTGGTTGTCAGTGAAATATGAACGCCATAGGAATTGAAAGGGTAACCCTAGCCTAGATTATATTTATGCATCAGATTGTACTCATCCGAAAATCTTCAACCAAGTTGATTTTGGAATCAGTGCAGGAGCGCACCTATGACTCGCACATGCATGCACGTGCACCGTTGTGGCACGACCACCAAAACAGAAACATATGGACATAGGTTACGATATCAAAAGTGTGCAAATGTATTTAGAACGCTATCCATGTCACAGTTTTTTAGTGGGTGATGGACCTAACATCCTCTAGGGAGGTCCGGGGGCATGCTCCCCCGGGAAGATTATTTTTAATGTTGAAGTTAATGCATCAACTCTTGCACTTTGAGAGCAAAATTAGGGACTAAATCTATGGATACATCTCTCAACAACACCCATGTAAAACAGTACTGTAAACAGAAGTACATTTTCTTTATGCATATCTTATTAATCACTCCCCTTTTAAACTGTATTTTTGTTTTACTGTCCTATAGTATGAGTTGGAATTATTTCATACCTGTTTTTCATTTATTCTCTTATTTTTTATAATTATAATGATCATATAAAAAGGTGTGCCTTGGAAATACTTGTTTACATCATAAATGGTGACCAAACCGTTTGAGACCCACTGAGATAACTTAGACTAAAGTTAACTATCTAAACCCTCAGAGAGTCCTTTACCTCACTGAGCTGTAGTTATAAGATCCTCTCAGTCTGACAGGAGAGGACTCTCGTCCACCTTGTTGTAGAAACAACTCCTTACAGTACGTTAGCATAGCTAGCTAACCAGATGCTAACAACAATCCCCAGCACCTGTATGCTCTCTCTCTCGCTCGCTCACACAAAATCCGCTTGTGCCACACACACACACACACACACACACACACACACACACACACACACACACACACACACACACACACACACACACACACACACACACACACACACACACACACACACACACACACACACACACACACACACACACACACAGCTGAGCTTAAATGACACACAGAGACCCAGAAGTAATTTTAATACTGTATCCTATTCTTTTCGATGGCTTTATTGAATGATTAGTATGACAGATGAACAGATGCCACTGGGCTTTCAACTCAAAACACAGCCACGCAAAACACTGTGGCATGTGTATGGCTCCTTATGGGTAGGCTACTGCAATTTTTGAAGTGCCGGAGCGTCTTTCCGGTGCGAATAAAAATGTGAAATGTGTGAACTGTACCTGCAGGGCAGAAGCATCCATCGATACAGTGGTTGTCGCAGGTGTGGCTGGCCTCCGAGTTGGAGCAGGTATCAGCACAGGGACTACCACACTCCTTGTACTCCATTTTGTCCGGACATGACTTCCCTGTAAATACATTTTATTTTTACTAACATTCACTTTTCATAACTTCACTTCTGTAGCCTGGAACCAGACCCTCAATCGCACGCCAACATGTGTCCTCTTTCAGCTTTGATGAGGGGTGGGGTTGAATGAATGGCATCAGGTTCTAGGAATCAGCTTCTGCTCTCTGACCTGAATTAATGGTGAATGGTTGCTTAGGGACTTGCCTTTGTACCTGAACGTGAAATCAAAGTCAATAAATACTGTGTTTTGAGTCTGACAGCTTCAATTAACACGCCCATCATTTTAGTCCTGCCATATTCAGATTTTGGTTAGAGAAACAGTTGAGTCATCAGTGCTGTAGTTGAAGGGTCTAAAGCAGGGGTGGGGAGCCTCCGGACTGTATACGGGCCGCAGACCATTTGATCTGGCCCTCGAGGTAATTCATAAACACACGCAAAAAATACAAAATAAACTCGAAATTTTGATTTTTGAAATCTAAACAGCAATAAAACACACCGGGCAACAAACTGTTTTACCTGGCCACTGTCAGGGTCCTTGAAACCAACACGAGAGGAACGTGTCATCAAGTGATCAAGTCAGTTAAAAAGACTTCAAAAAAACAAGACCGTCCGTAGGTCCATCTAATTTCTCTTAATTTGATTCCATGTTTCCCTCACTTGCGTCTTTTCTTCGCAAAACCACGTGAAGAGAGAGGAAGCAAGGGAGCTTTCTGATCGCTGCTGGGTCGGCTGCCAGTCGCTGCAGAGAGTTTTGATGGAGTTTGGGTTTGCAGACATGTTCGCTGATCTGCTACTAATAAAAGGCAAACAGTTATCTCAGCAGCAGCAGTGTGTTCCTGTTCCACACACACCTGCACATTAATAACCCCTGCTCTCTGTAGTTATTCTGTGTCCTGCTGAGCTGACCTGTTCTACCCGCAGAATGCCTTTTAATTATTCAGTTAGTTATAAACGTCTACATTTATTGATGTCCTGAATCTTGAATTAATAATCTAATAATCCAGGATATGATCGTGGTCTTTTTTGAACACTGACAAGGCTTCATTTTTTCAGGAAGAATTACAATAACTTGTTACAGTAGCCTGTCAAATCCAACGTGTCAAAATTGTCAACCTGAATGAAAATGAACATAAATAAGAATAAAATAATTATATAAAAGGAAGAAAGTTGTATGTGGTCGGTTTTGTTGTTCAGACGTATTTTCACTTATTTTTAAATTAATGATAAATCCTTTGAAACCCCCCCCCCCCAAAATTCCTTGATAGGAAAAAGCTTCCCCAGCCCTGGTCTAAAGTAATCAGAGAGCTACATCCAGGTTCATGATCTCCTCTCTCAATTATATTAGAGCAACATAATGCACAATTTTTTTAGATATAGCCCACGGCCAACTAGCATTAACAGTGATCAGTGGTGAAATTTACTTTGGCAACAAGTAATGCTTTTTGACTATCAGGGAACTCCGTAAGTCACAGAGAGTCGCACACTTCTAACGACGCGCTCACCAAAGTGACTGCCAGACACCATTATCTCACAAAGAACTCACAGTAAGTCCTAATTCTGTGTGACTGGCGAAGCCACAAACAGTATAGTATTCGACATACTTATCTCATCTTATTCTCCTTCTTCCGCCACAAATGTTGTCATGCTACTCGTCCGTCAGCGTTGACACGAAACACACAAAAAACACATAAAAACATGCGGAATGACCGGGATCGGGTTGCTATGTCTTTTATAAGAGATTCGCCTAGCCGTTTTAACGCAAATCGCAGAAAATTGCGATAATTTGCCCCTGTAGGAATGAATGGGAAATATTTGACCCCATACAGATTCCGCATACTTTAACGTAGGACAGAAATTACAAGTTTAAACGATTCTCGAGACTATGGACTTTATTAGACTAATTGGATATTTTTTCATAGCTATTACAGTTCTCACGTAGTCGCAGCTTACATTTTGTGAAAATGTCACACTGTTTCACATTTTATAATAGGTGTGTATGGGAGAGCTGGTTAAGACTTAGAGTGGCTGACATTACGTCTAGAGGGGAGAGGAGCTGGAAAATCTGAGGAATTTTTTTTCTAACTATTGCTCGGCTGGCCACAATTTTCACTCTTCATACATAATTTGGTGATCATAATGTAGGGACATTTGTCACGGCTGCACCGATATGCTCATTTAATCAAACGGACATATATCACATATAGCAAACACGAGAGCCATCAGGTGTTCATCTGGGTAGGATATTTAGCTGATTGGAGTTACAGTTTTTTACTTAGAAGCAATAATGCAGCACAATATTGTCAATACATTGTCTGACAGGCTGTCTCTCGTTCACTGGCAGGGCATTGCCGTGGAAGCGCTTTGTTTTTTGAACACACCTGTCGGTCGTTAACTAAATCCAGTGGTAATCTAAAAATGTTCAAAAACGATGTAAACATTTTAGTCAAGATTTAGTCGACTAAAAGTCCGAGCATTTTAGTCTTATTTTAGTCAAAGAAAACTAATTATTTTAGTCTACTTTTTGTCAATGAAAACTGTTGAGTCTTTTTTAGTCATCAGATTATATAGAACATTTCAGTCAAACTAGTCTAGACAAAACCAATAATTTGTCATTTTAGTCAAACGTATTTCACAATAAGATTATATCTTGTCCTTATTTGATGAAAAGCAGGTTGAATGATTAAGAAGCTTTGCAGAGAGTATCTGGTCAGGTTTGTGGTGTTTTTACCTGTGTTATGGCCACATTGCTTCCCTTCTGATAAAACAATGCATTCGCTTTTTTTCTTCGTCTCATTGTAGCGAAAACGGGCCCAAATATCACATCGTTTCTTTCTCCCAAGCAGTGGTGGCTTTAGACTTTTTCGTTGTCAGTCATTTTGACGGACAGGATCGTAACATTTCCGTCATAATCCATTATTACCCGTCGAGTGCACAATGTATCACTCACTCGCGCTGACGGGGGGTATTCGGTTAACGCGAGTGCGACCACTGCTCCCAAGCCCTGTTGTTGACATTTTATTTTCTGTTAAATAAGGTTAGTTAGACCATGAGTTAGACCCGAGTCTTCCTAACAGTTCATATTTTGCCGCTGCCCGGTGTAATTCAAATCTACCGCCGCGCGCAGCACAGACACACAGCTGCTGCTGCACTGCCGCAGCACCGGAAATGGAACTGCTGGGAGAAAAACTGACTATCAGAGATGTAACGTTATCTTTGATAATATTTCGTCTCCTCATTTTTCATCAACGAAAGTAAACAGAGATTTTGGCATAGTTTTTATTTAGTAAACTACATTTTTGTCTCGTCACTTTTCGTCAACGATATTGTATGATGATTTCGTTGCTGAACATATGTGCTGTAGTGTATCTGCTTTTTAAAACCCTTAATTGAAAACTGAAATAAACCTCCTTCACATGGAATTGTCCATTAGCAGTGTGTATTGAATGAACTCACAGCAGAGCTCTTTGGTTCTCCAGTTTTGGGGTTGTCCACCAGCATGGCTGCACTGCCTGGAGAACTCGGACACAGTGTTGCACAGACAGGCGGGGTCCAGCTGTTCACTGCTGCCAGCACTACAGTGGCAGAGGTCAGCTACACAGGCAGAGGTAAAGGAGGCCACATCCAGCCCACTGTGACAGCTGCTGAACGCCGGGCCAGTGAGGATCTGCTCACACAGAGGTCTCTGCAGACACACACACACATACACACACACACACACACACACACACACACACACACACACACACACACACACACACACACACACAGACACACACAAACCCGGTACTTAGTTCCCGGTACTTAGTTCCCGGTACTTAGTTCCCGGTACTTAGTTCCCGGTACTTAGTTCTCTGTACTTAGTTCCCCCAAACTTTTAGTCCCTGGAACTGTCCTAGTAGATCGTGTTCACACCAGAATAAGTCCCTGAGGGAGGATTACGCAAATGATGCCGCTGACGTCACTTCTTCTTTTTCTGCTTTGATACTTCACGGCGTATTCTGCCACCCGAAGTCCCCCGGACTCCAGGACTTCGGGTGGCAGAAGCGCAGACATCTCCTCACCACTCCACCGCTCCCATGTTTTATTTTTTGTTGCCATAAGTTAGTGCGCTGGGCTAATGCTAATGCTAATAATGCTAATGCGAGCAAATAAAATGGCGGCTTCACAAAACTTTTAGGAATTTTACGGGGTGTGGTTTGCAATTCGCCCGGCCACTCAGAAATTGTTAGTGTGGCCGACACACCCACGAACCGTTTTCTCCCCAGGAAAGTCCCTGCACTCTAGCAGGGACTAAAAAGGGGTGAAAAGGTTCGCAGGAACTAGGTTCTAGTTCCAGATATTTTTGGTGTGAAAGCAAAATCCCAAGAACTATCGGAACTATTCCTGGGAAAAGTACTCCGGTGTTAAAGCGCCTAAGGTATTGTATTGTGAAGATTTGTTTAGGAAATACACTTATTTGCTTTGGTGCAGAATTAACTTTGATACCAGATTTGTAGGGTAGATATAAGGCTACAATAATAATAATAATAATAATAATAATAATAATAATAATAATAAGAAGAAGAAGAAGAAGAAGAAGAAGAAGAAGAAGAAGAAGAAGAAGAAGAAGAATTAAGAAGAATAATACAAATAAAGTAACTATAGAATAAAGAAGTATTACAAAAATAATAATAAAAAGAGGTATTAGTCCTTTCATTCTCAAATTAACCAATTTCCCAGTACGTAAAACAATATGTTTTGGTTTCCATAGAGTGGGTGGAGCTCACCATGTTGTTGCAGCTTTGTGCTGATTCCAGTGTGTAGTCAGAGCAGCTTTCAGTTGGACCATTCATTTTCCAGAAGTTAGCAAAATCCACAGGGGATATTTTCACACCTGGGTTACATCAAAGAAACATCTTAGTTTTCTGGCCAAACCTACACTGATGGAGTTGTTTATATGGCTTAAAGTGTACCATGGCTGAAGAACTCATTGTAGACTCCATTAAAGTCTCCACAAAGACCACACGTTTGGTTCTTGTACTTTGGGTCTAATTCCACCTGTGAGAACAAAAACATCGCATTAAGGGACAGCTAGAACCTGCAGATGATTCACCATACAATGCTAATTCTGATAATCAACACGACTTTTAGAAATCAAAGTACTTATGTTTTAAATAATATGAATATGGCGGTTCTACTTGACAAATGGAAATGTTGCATTCCATTACAATTTATAAACATAATTTGTTTAGTGCGCAGTCTCATCGTGCCACACTTTGATTCAAAGCTTTAAAAGTGATTCAACAATAATGGCGATAAAAGATGTTTCTCTGCCAACACAATCCTACCAGAAAAGAGTCTTCCTCATTCCAGATGGCAAATAATCCCAGTTTTGCTTTGATTTTGATGTAGGTGGGACTTCTCTCGATGAGTACACCTGCTTGACTATATGGTAAGATGACTCTGCAAAAAGAAAAGTCATCATTTCATGCTGGTTAGAGCCAAAGGGAGATTTTCAATGGTATCCAAAAAAGGAAAATGGAAATAGAGGATTTTAATCATATATCCTTATTTACTCGTCCTACATAAGTACACAACACCAGTCCTAGTCCTGGGAGCAGTGGGCAGCTACTATACAGGGAGCAGTGTGGGGTTCTGGTGCTTTGCTCAAGTGCACTTTGGCAGTGCCTTTACTTGGTCCATTTGGACTCTTGACCAGCGACCCTCTGGTAAGCAAGCCAAATCGATTCACAGTTGCCGACATTCTGTCAGGGATTTTTTGCAGATCAAAATCATAAAATATTGAACCACATTTTTTCCCTACACAATTCACCTCATTCAACAGTTTTAATAGGAATACATTACATGTTACTTACATACTCAATACTGTGCCCAGCGACACGCTGACTGCAGTGGGACTCCAACTTGCTATCCCCTGATTTGGTGTCCAGCACACTACCCACTGAGCCACAGCCTCCCCACTCATAGACTTAAATAGTAACATACTACATTTTCCATGGAAACCATGTTACTGTTTATGAAGTCACAACCACAGTCCCAGTGTATTTCTAATCAAGTTATGAGATTTCTATTTGTATGTACCATCGTGTCGGCAGCACTGTGTTATGCAGGCAGAGCATAAAGGTCTTAATGTTTTGAAGGTTAACTTACGATTTGCCATTGATCACCACTGAGCCCACAGAGAGCTCCACTACTGAGCCCTCCAGCTTCATGATGATGTTTTTGATGGTGTCGTGGTCACCATCTTCCCCCCTCCTTATCTGGATGTTGAAGTCCTTGTAATAGCTGCTGCATGAAGAGGTCAGGACGTAGTTGCAGGTGGAGTGCAACTGGAACACATCTCCATCAAAGGTCTTGTAGTGGAATTTGCCCCACGTACTGCAAACCTGGCCATTGTGGATGGGACTTACACCTTCAGAGAGATCAGGACATTAAGCCACAAATGGCCGATTTGTAAATGTGTCATTAGGTCCATGCATGATTTTCACATGTTGCCTCCATAAGGAAGCTGTTTACAGTTATGAACCAACAACCAAAAAGCTCACCTGTTATTCTCTCAGGAATCTGGGACCTGGAGGTGAACGGGTCCACAGCAGACGTTGCATCTGTTGAAAGAAGTACGTTTTATTTTGTCAAGTAATCCATAACAAATCTCAATCTACATTTAAAACAAGATTGCATCCCACAGGTAAACATTTGAACTGTTAATAGTCCCTTTTGTTATATTGTCATGCTTCCTAATGGAATATAATATATTTACCGCTGTACCAGGCAGCTACAACCAACAGCCATAGCAGCCACTCTTTAGCCATAGCCATTTGCTTCTTTGGGAACTCTGAGGAAGATGAGAGAGAGTTCCAGCGCTTTATAGCAGGAGGCAAGGGACTTACTGATGCAGGGGAGGGAGTGGCAATCCTATAGTTTGACATGGTGATTCATGATTGCTAATCTTACCTGTCCCATTTATTTCCATTGTCCCTGGTACACACCCCTTCAAACAACTAATATGAAGGGTGAGGTTACAGAGCATGCAAACAGATATTCACCTCACATCTGTGATGGAAACAAACTCGCACCAAAGTCCACAGCATGTTCTTATATGGAATAATGGCCACTCTGATGGCCGGACTCACATAGTGTGGGTGCTTTCGGTCCTTCTGATGTGATCTTGAACTGAATCCAGAGAAGTAAAAGTCACCCTCTCACACTTTTCACTTCACATCTTAATTAAAAAGGCTAATGATTATGTGGGGGAAACTTCTGAAGCAATTGAGACTCAGGACTCGAAGAGACACGGTGGAGAGCTGGAGCTTTGATGTCAAACACTGATGGTTTATTTGGAGCTTCGGCAGGAGAATTCACAAGACACATCACGGGCCACGAGTTGACCACACGGAAGAGATGCCAAATCAATTCTGAAGAACAGTTCTGCAGCTCAAGGTTTTAACTAGTTTGGAGTATAATAATCAAAATTCTTCATCAGCGAGACTAAAAAATATGGACCCTGAATCTAAATGTATCTCACATTAATACGACATGTCAGACAGTCAATCACAATCATAACAATTATCTCTCATCAGTGTTTGGAGCATCTTTTGTCAAAAGCATAATAATGAACATACATGAAAATCACAGATACATAATAACACAAATAATTTAATCCTAACAAACTTTATCACGTACAGTATTTATCAATTATCATTGTAGTAAATTCAAATCTTACTCATTAACCTATTACATTTAAAATACTATGTACGAATAAAGGGATTCTGATTCAGAAGCTAAACACCTTGGGCCTCATGTATAACGCCGTGCGTAGGATTCACGTGGGAAGGTTGCTTACGTAATAGAAATAAAAAAAATAGGTACAGAAATGTTCCGACATTTTCCGATTCACAAAACATTGCGTACCGGCGAGGAAAGTGCGTACGGCACTTCCTTTATAAATCCCAATCAACTCGATTATAATCTGAAAATATTAATTAATTTAGTTTGTTTAGTGCAAAAGTGTAATCTGATCTGACAAAATATATTAATCACCACTATTTAACACATGTCTGGTCATTGGAAATATAACAATATCTGTAAAGCTCTGGTCATTCAATTAAAAGTTCATCTTTGTACGAGAGCTGGAAGAACATGTCCGTCAGTCTTCCTGACTCGTTCTCTGTGGAAGGCATCCTGATACTGTAGATTAGCACTGAGGTGCTGATTGACTCAAACTCTTCTTCATCAGAGCGCCATATTTTAACCCCCTCATATTGCTCTGCTTTTGTGTGGTCCATTCAGTTCAATCAGGAGAGACTTAATTTTGTTTAAAGAACATTTATTGACACATGTCATATGATAAATGTTAAGTCTTTGCCGATTAGACCCCGATCCTGAAATCGTATATCTAAAGGGGGAAATGCAGCCGTGAGCATATAGGGAACCCCCCGGGGTCTAGACACTGGTGATGATGCTGAAGATCTGGGTTTGATGAGGAGATGGGATGAAGAGGAGGTGTGATGAGGTATTTGGATTAACTCTCCTGGCACTGGATATGATGAAAGGAGGTGGATGGGGAGGTGGTGGGGGGCAGCATGACAACCTGAAATCACAGCTGACAGCAGGAGAGAGGAGAACCATTTTAAAGTTTGGCTGCAGCACGGTGATTGGCTGCTGGAGAATGAGGTGAATGTAATATGTTAAAGACAACGCCCATGATGAGCTGATTATAATACGGGCAGAAGGTATAGATTACCAAACTGTAAATTGAACAGGTATAAGTTTTCCTTTATTCCACTGTCAATCAAGCTGCTGAACAGTCAGAAACAATTGTGATTATGCTGTGTTAGGAGTTGTTGGGAGGCGCAATGTTTACAGTGTAGTTTGTGCAATCGAGAAGGTTAAATAGGGGAAGTGCATTATGTGTAAATAGGTATGGACACAATAGGGATATGTGCAATTTGACGGACACTATGCATAGGTGCAATAGGGTAAAATGCAATATTTGATTTATGTATAAATACAATAGGGAAAGTGCAATTTGATTATGTATGTGCAATAGGGAAAGTTCTGTACCTGTATGTTTCTTGTTTGTTTCTTTGCCATGTGATATGTAATCTCTGTTCTGTATCTATGACTGATTGACCTGAATGTTTTATGTGTATTATCTCGATGCCCAAGACAAATTTCTCCTAAGGGAGACAATAAAGCTCTATCTTATCTTATAAGCAGTTGCAGACTGAATGTATACCCAGTCTTCCTGAAAGAACTTGCGCTGAGCTTCATTGAGCATCGTAGTTGACCCCCCCACAGAGCAGTTCAACTGAGTATTCCTATTGATGCATCCAAGTGTCGTCCCCCGTGAAAGGAGAGGAAGACATCAAACTGCTCCAAGAAACATGGAACCTTGTATTATAGAAGCCTCTGAAGCCCTCGCTCATCCTGCAGGGTTGGTGAAGAGAAGCATCCCCTCTCATCAGAAAGGTGAAGAGAAGCATCCCCTCTCATCAGAAAGGTGAAGAGAAGAACCCCCTCTCAGCAGAAAGTTGAAGAGAAGCATCCCCTCTTATCAGAAAGGTGAAGAGAAGAACCCCCTCTCATCAGAAAGGTGAAGAGAAGAACCCCCTCTCATCAGAAAGGTGAAGAGAATAACCCCCTCTCATCAGAAAGGTGAAGAGAAGAACCCCCTCTCATCAGAAAGGTGAAGAGAATAACCCCCTCTCATCAGAAAGGTGAAGAGAAGAACCCCCTGTCATCAGAAAGGTGAAGAGAAGAACCCCCTCTCATCAGAAAGGTGAAGAGAAGAACCCCCTCTCATCAGAAAGGTGAAGAGAAGAACCCCCTCTCAGCAGAAAGTTGAAGAGAAGAACCTCCTCTCATCAGAAAGGTGAAGAGAAGAACCCCCTCTCATCAGAAAGGTGAATAGAAGAACCCCCTCTCAGCAGAAAGTTGAAGAGAAGAACCCCCTCTCAGCAGAAAGGTGAAGAGAAGAACCCCCTCTCATCAGAAAGGTGAAGAGAAGAACCCCCTGTCATCAGAAAGGTGAAGAGAAGAACCCCCTCTCATCAGAAAGGTGAAGAGAAGAACCCCCTCTCATCAGAAAGGTGAAGAGAAGAACCCCCTCTCATCAGAAAGGTGAAGAGAAGAACCCCCTCTCGTCAGAAAGGTGAAGAGAAGAACCCCCTCTCGTCAGAAAGGTGAAGAGAAGAACCCCCTGTCATCAGAAAGGTGAAGAGAAGAACCCCCTCTCAGCAGAAAGTTGAAGAGAAGAACCCCCTCTCATCAGAAAGGTGAATAGAAGAACCCCCTCTCATCAGAAAGGTGAATAGAAGAACCCCCTCTCATCAGAAAGGTGAAGAGAAGAACCCCCTCTCATCAGAAAGTTGAAGAGAAGAACCCCCTCTAGTCAGAAAGGTGAAGAGAAGCATCCTCTCATCTCGAACGACCTCGTGCTTCCTTGCAGGTGGCTGGGGGTGCTCTCTGCACCCGGAGAGTGTGGACCCTTTCTCTCTGACCCTTGGCCTTGGGAGCTGACCTGGTTATTGGGTTAACACCTGACAGGGAGGTTTTCTGAGAGATGACAACTCAAAGTAATGGATTAGCACATTATCATTTAATTACAAAAATAGGATAGGCCCCTCAGATTACTTTGGGAGCCTTCCTGACACATGCACATTATCATTTTGAAGGTTTGTGTTAGTCATTTAACATGCAAGCATCATATACTCATCAGTCCAGAGCAGATACATTATATTGTAAGTTAAAGGTGAGCTTGTCCCTGTGGATATAACCCCTTCTCAATGATTCTAAATGTATATGAATGCACCATTTACCATTTGATAAAATATTAGTTGACCAGCAATATCTTTTCTCTTCTGAAATGTCAAAGTGAATCAAAACCTTAAATTTGAAAACAGGTTTGCATTCCTCCACTCAAGGTGATGTTATCATTGGAAACAATAAAAGCTAATTGTTTTGATAGAATGAGAATCTATAAATTGAATCGTTAGAGCAGAACAGGATGGTTGTATTGTAGCCTGAGTTTCGTGCGGCCTTTAGTTTTACTAGGTGGAAACATTGTCTATATAATGTGGATACATGTAGAACTAGACATTAAGAGGCCCCTGACATCAGGCCTATTTTAACAATAGTAGGGGCTTTTAACAGCTTGCCAATAGACAGGCAATCTCTGCATAGCAGTATGAATAGCCTTAAAAAACCCAACCCACTCTGTGGTAACGATAGTCATGTATCTGAACCAAATGCCCTAAGTGAAGCCATTAGTCTCATCTGACTGACCCAGGGTTGGTGCTGGTGTGACAGGGATGCTTCCAAGTGTTTAAAGCAGATGTCATGCTTTCAGTTCATCGCTCAGTGGGGGGGAGCAGACCCATGTGAGACAGTATCAACGGCTGTAATATTCATGTGCCTCCAGAGTCTTTGGAGGAGGAGGAGCGGCAGTTTGAGGAGTGTCGTTCTCTCTGGGAGCAGGAAATGGTGTCCATTTTCGGACCAGACCATTAATGTCATTGCAATTAGAGCAGCCATAGCATCTCTGTGACTGCACATAGCATCTCTGTGACTGCACTCAGCCGGACTTAAGCATGGCTGAACTGGGTGACTTTTAGTGGAGCCGTCCAAGGCCACAGACAAAATGGAACCATGTACTAACAAAAAGGGACACAAGGTCATCAATGTCTCTCTTTACCTTTGGCCTAATTGTAAAACAAATTAGTGGAGAAAATGTGGAGCACTAATCCATCATCATGACAAATTTAGAGTTACTTTAAAGACTTACTTATGGGTTGAAGTAAAATTAAAATTAACATTAGAACTAAAGTCAGTCAAAATTCCAATTTTGGATTGAGACAACATAATGCTGTAGATATTTAAAGACGTTGCTTTGTTTTATCATATTTTGAAGGCGATAACAAGTCAAGCCCTTTTCAAGGAGTGTTCAGATCTTGAGTGATTATAGCTTTTGTATTTTGTTTCCTATCACCAGCAGTAATCCTAAACAATAGCAAACCCTAACAGTGACTCAACCCAGAAACCTGGGTTTGGCCCTGCAGAGAAACACCAATCAGCAATTGTTTTTAGTCATGTTATTTGAATCCTGTTGTTTCATAAGAGGTTCTGTTAATCACACCTTCAACATTAGCCCATGAGATAAGATTAGATCAGCTTCCAGCAACAAGTATATTTTACTGTTAAGCTTGATAACCGGTTGAACTCAAATGCAGAAAACAGTAAGACTGAGAGCTGTTGCAAACATGTGAGTTTATTAACAAATAGTTAAGGTGGGGGCAGAGGGGTTGAGCTGAGCCAGGCAGGCAGGGTGAGTCAATCCTTGGTTCAGAGTGTGGTCCAGGAGGAGGCCGGTGACAGCAGAATCTGCGATCTGACGGCTTGGTGGAGTTGGAGCCCAGTATTTATAGTCCATATGATTGGGATTGACAGCAGCTTGGTTCCTGACACCAGAACACCAGACCCCACTCTTATAATCAAGCAGAGACACGCACGCACACACGCACACACACACACACACACACACACACACACACACACACACACACACACACACACACACACACACACACACACACACACACACACACACACACACACACACACACACACCAAGGGCCTGACAGTTACCATCTTACTGGCTAGTGCAACTGGTAAATGCAACACATTTAACAAAACACCCTGATCACTTTTACGATTAATCTACTTAATAAAATGTATTTGGAAAAAATTGTCCAAATATTTACCCATATCACAAATACTGTCACGATATGATTTGTCTTCGATTCATGGGCAGTAGTGTTAATTTCATCAGCTATTTTTTAATTTAGTTTTAATCTTAGTCCTGTGTTAAATTTCCTTTTTAGTTTTAGTCATATTTAGTCACCTTCATCCTGTTTTTATTTAGTCAAGTTTTAGTCGACTAAAAGTTTGAGCATTTTAGTCTTATTTTAGTCAAAGAAAACTAATTATTTTAGTCTACTTTTTGTCAATGAAAACTGTTGAGTCTTTTTTTGTCATCAGATTATATAGAACATTTCAGTCAAACTAACTAGTCTAGCCATACCAATAATTTGTCATTTTAGTCAACCTTATTTCACAAGATTATATATTGTCCTTATTTTATGAAAAACACAGGTTGAATGATTAAGAATGCAGCTTTGCAGAGAGTATCTGGTCAGGTTTGTGGTGTTTTTACCAGCTGTGTTATGGCCACATTGCTTCCCTTCTGATAAAACAATGCATTCGTTTTTTTTCTCCACCTCATTGTAGCGAAAATGGGCCCAAATATCACATTGTATAATATCCGATAATAGCGGAACTTTGTTAAGATCCATATGTCACGGATAGGATCATATTCTGTGCTAAATAAGAGACAATGTAATCATTTACAAAACATCACCAAGTTTTTATTTAACAAAATAATGTTGTTTAATCCACATTGGCGTACTACACAAAACCATTGGTTTGTTTTTTCATCGGGAAATGCAGACCGGCTCTGTTACGGTGAGTGAAGCAAGCAGGACCGAAATGCAGATAACGCTGAAAAAAGCCTTTATTTCAAGGATAAAATAAAAATAACTTGGACAGAACAGAACTCTCACCGGTGAACTCATTCACAAACAAAAGACGAACCAACACTGAACACAGGAAAAGACTAAATACAGGTGAGGGAATGCTCCGGTATTGGGACAAAGTTAACATGGGATCACTCCGGTCATTGTACGTACTTCGTCTCACTGGAATATTAACGGTCAAATTGAATACAACATCGACCCAATTTCTCCGGTAAATGACGGGAGAGTTTTGAAAGTGAAAAAACATTGTTTTCACACATTTAAAAACACTTAAACAATTAAACAATGTTTACCCAGGATTCAGGCACCTTCCCTGGTTTGTAAAATGTGGTGATGCAGCCAGGAGGTATCAGACTATTTAAAACATGTATACCCAGGATTCAATCACTTTTCCTGGGTTACATAGTGCTGCGAAGCAGCCTGTCCTCTGGGTGGGAGAGAGCGAGGTGTTGGAAGGAGCTCTCTGGGTCACAGCCCGCTGCTGCTGTCTCCCTGTATTCACAGCACTTTTACCCAGCTTTCACACACTTATTTCTGGATAAGAAAGCCATGTGCATCACCCTGGATCTCTGCCTGTGAGTGTGGGACCCTGCTTACAGCAGTGACTCTGCTGTACTTATGTTATTGTACATTTCATGAGTCAAATGTGGATGAAATGGACAGGTTTCAAGCTGTTTTCCTGGGTTACATAGTGCTGCGAAGCAGCCTGTCCTCTGGGTGGGAGAGAGCGAGGTGCTGGAAGGAGCTCTCTGGGTCACAGCCCGCTGCTGCTGTCTCCCTGTATTCACAGCACTTTTACCCAGCTTTCACACACTTATTCCTGGGTAAGAAAGCCATGTGCATCACCCTGGATCTCTGCCTGTGAGTGTGGGACCCTGCTTAAAGCAGTGACTCTGCTGTACTTATGTTCTTGTACATTTCATGGAAGTCTGACATCGCCTGTTTGCACATGTCAGGGAGAGATGGGTGGTGCTGTGAATAAGGCCGAATATTGATGCTGGTGTGCGGACAGTAAAGCACCACAAAATCCACCACCTTTAAGTGTTACCAGGGCCATGAGAACATCCTCCACAGGAGGGTGGGTGGTGCTGTGAATAAGGCCGAATATTGATGCTGGTGTGCGGATAGTATAGCGCCACAAAATCCACCACCTTTAAGTCTTACCAGGGCCATGAGAACATCCTCCACAGGAGGGTGGGTGGTGCTGTGAATAAGGCCGAATATGGATGCCGATGGGCGGACGGTAAAGCACCGCAAAATCCACCCCCCCTTTAAGTTACCAGGGGCATGAGGTTCTGTAGGGTGTGAACATCTGGGTTTAGTCCGTGGGGGAGTGCTTAAGTCCGGGGGCCCGGGGTCTCACGGTGTGCGATGTTATGGAAGTCGAAAAAACGACAGAGTGCCAACGGAGGAGGGGCTCAAAAAAGCGCAAGTCTTCGGCGCTTCCGGCGGAAGCCCCGGACACATTTTCACTCCCCTGTTGCATTTTACAACGGAGAGGGGAATCGAGACCTCCCTTCCTCCGTCAAATAAATTCATTCATGTTTTCCAAGCTACCATCTGCACGAAATCGGAAACCCGGTTTTTGAGAGCACTTAGAACAAAAACGGCTGTTTCACATCATGGAGGAATGTGTCCGCTACATGAGTGCTTTGGCTCAGATACAATTGTTGCCTGGAGGACCCCAATCATGGTTCTTACCAAACTTTAAGTTTTTGAAGTGGCCTCTGGAGGAATGCAAGGGGAGTTGTCACGGAATTATGAGACACTATTTTGGGATACCATTTCTCCATTTTCACCCCTTTCCTCTGGTTCTCCCAAAAGATAACTTACACTTTTTCTGCCTCTGGAGGAATGTAAGGAGAGTTGTCAGGGGACTCTATCCGCCTTAAGAGACACTATTTTCGGATACATTTTATAAATTTTCACTCTTTTCTATGGTTCTCCCAAAAGTTACCTTGTACTTTTCCTGCCTCTGGAGGAATGTAAGGAGAGTTGTCAGGGGACTCTACCTGCATTATGAGGCACTATTTTGGGATACCATTTCTCCATTTTCACCCCTTTCCTCTGGTTCTCCCAAAAGATAACTTATAGTTTTTCTGCCTCTGGAGGAATGTAAGAGGAGTTGTCAGGGGACTCTACCTGCCTTAAGAGACACTATTTTCGGATACATTTTATCCATTTTCACCCTTTTCTATGGTTCTTCCAAAAGTTAACTTAGACTTTTTCTGCCTCTGGAGGAATGTAAGGGGAGTTGTCAGGGGACTCTATCCGCCTTAAGAGACTCTCCTCTCTTCTCTCCCTTCCCGAGGCGAGCTCGTGCTCCCGCTGTAAAAGGCGGGAGCACGGGCACCCCACCGCCACTCTCTCTGAGCCTGGCTCCCGAGCAGGGCGTTCTCCCCGGCAGTCCGCCAGCAGATGAAAAACACCCACCTCTCCGCCTCTTCCGAGGGACGAGGGAACCGCGTGGGGGGGTCTGCTGGAGGCTCCTGCCGGGTGCTCCGTCCTGCGTTTTACCGGGACCCGGCTCGAACACTCGTAACTCTGACTCCAGCGCGGTGTGCCGGCCTCGCCCTGGCCGTCCACCGTGCGCCCTCCGCGTACCTGACTCCCCTGCCTCCTCCGGGGGCAGGTGTGAGGGGTTCAATGCCTCCTCCCCCCGCTGCAGCGAATGCCGGAGCGGGATGGAGCGCCCGGAGGTACTGTTGTCCCCACGTTACCATGTTGTCTGGAGGATAGGACCGAGAGATGATATACTCTCTACCCGGGTTACAAGTCACTATTTTTGGACACTTTCTTTGCTTTACCCCGGTTCTATCACTCTTTCCTTCTTTGACCATAAAACGTGTTTCCTGCTGGGGTACTGCCTGGTTCCGGGGCACCCCAAACCCTCTCATGGTCGGGCCAACATGAATTGATGCATTGGACCCAATGTTGCCATCACCAGCCCCGCGTTGGTGCGGAGGTGGGACCATTTAGCCAGGTGGTAACCCAAGTCCTCCCTTGGTCCGTGTACCAGGCATTGAAGCATCAAACTTTTGTTGCAATCACCGGTTACTAGGGGTGTAACGGTTCACAAACATTTCGGTTCGGTACGTACCTCGGTTTTTAGGTCACGGTTCGGTTCGGTACGTTTTCGGTACAGCAGAAAAAATTATCACAAAACATAACATATTTTTTTTTAAATTAAACTGTGAATAATGTATTCACTCAAATAAATACAAAATATAATATAATAAACATTAAGGTGCAGCATTTCGATGAACTAAAATAATCTGTATTTGAACTTTACTGTACTAGTACTCACAAAACATAAACTATTAGTTTTGGGTTTTTAATTATTATTAAAGGGGGGGTAGGTAAGTTTCAGAAACCGGCTCGAGTGCACTAAAATTTGAAAGTACACAGCCGAAAAGAATCCGCCCCTTCCTTCAGACTTCCTTACAGAGCACCTCCTCCAACACACATGAACGCGCACATGACTTAGGTTGGCTATATAGTTCAGGGGAATTGTAAACCATACAAAACCTGTCCAAGAGAAAAAGAGCGACCACGGCGTCAGATTTCAACTCGGTGTGTATGGGGGTTATTCCCTATCTTTATTCAAGAGCGTGGTATTTACATTTGAGAGCATACTTTATTGATTTCCTTCACTCAAACCCTGTCATCGCACCAAAGAGTAACCGCCCTTACGGGACGCTGTAATAAGTAAAACGAACGCACCCGCAAGGACACCTGGCCTCCTATTGGTTGAGGGATTTTGACAGGATTGTTGCACAAAAGTTTCGAGCGCGCAGAGAATAAATCTGAGAGCAGAAAAAATCCGTAAGCAGCAATATATCTGAGTGCAAGCGTACAGTTTGAGCAGAAGCAGATCTAAGTGCAAGCAGGCACTATTTGAGTGCGAGGACAGGGTTTGAGGGAAATAAATACATAAAGTATGCTCTCAAATTTAAATACCACGCTCTTGAATAAAGATAGGGAATAACCCCCATAGGTGTGTTGCATCAGTTGTCGCCATCGTTGAAAAGCAACTCCGATATTGACTCTGGTTTGAATTCTCCTAGTTTCCACTTTGTTTTTGTTCCTAATTTGCTCCGTTACATTATTTCTTTTGCCACCAGTAGACGATGTTGAACCTAACTCTGCCATGGTGAAAGTGGCCGCCTGTTGCTGGCGAGTCATTGAAGTACTGCTGCAATGCACGCCCAATGACGGCACGCCCAATGAGGGCACGAGATACATTTGTGCGTGCACGAGATGGAAGGCTGACAGACAGGACGGCAATCCAATCCGTTTAGCCGGCCCGGCTAAACGGATTGGTCGTACTTTTTACAGTATTACGGCTTCCACAGATGAATTTTTTTATGGATTTTTTGTCAAAGCACTTAAGATATGCATTGCTATCGGGATGTTAAGAGCATTCCATGGAATATAACAAAAAGTGTATCTCGAGCCGGTTTCTCAAACTTACCTACCCCCCCTTTAAACTATGAATATTCACTCAAATAAATATAAAATATAATAAAATAAACATTAAAGGGGGGGTAGGTAAGTTTGAGAAACCGGCTCGAGATACACTTTTTGTTATATTCCATGGAATGCTCTTAAACGTGGCTAAACGGATTGGATTGCCGCCCTGTCTGTCAGCCTTCCAGCTCGTGCACGCACAAATGTATCTCGTGCCCTCATTGGGCGTGCCGTCATTGGGCGTGCATTGCAGCAGTACTTCAATGACTCGCCAGCAACAGGCGGCCACTTTCACCATGGCAGAGTTAGGTTCAACATCGTCTACTGGTGGCAAAAGAAATAATGTAACGGAGCAAATTAGGAACAAAAACAAAGTGGAAACTAGGAGAATTCAAACCAGAGTCAATATCGGAGTTGCTTTTCAACGATGGCGACAACTGATGCAACACACCTATGGGGGTTATTCCCTATCTTTATTCAAGAGCGTGGTATTTAAATTTGAGAGCATACTTTATGTATTTATTTCCCTCAAACCCTGTCCTCGCACTCAAATAGTGCCTGCTTGCACTTAGATTTGCTCTGCTTCTGCTCAAACTGTACGCTTGCACTCAGATATATTGCTGCTTACGGATTTTTTCTGCTCTCAGATTTATTCTCTGATCGCTCGAAACTTTTGTGCAACAATCCTGTCAAAATCCCTCAACCAATAGGAGGACAGGTGTCCTTGCGGGTGCGTTCGTTTTACTTATTACAGCGTCCCGTAAGGGCGGTTACTCTTTGGTTTGTCTTTGGTGCGATGACAGGGTTTGAGTGAAGGAAATCAATAAAGTATGCTCTCAAATGTAAATACCACGCTCTTGAATAAAGATAGGGAATAACCCCCATACACACAGAGTTGAAATCTGACGCCGTGGTCGCTCTTTTTCTCTTGGACAGGTTTTGTATGGTTTACAATTCCCCTGAACTATATAGCCAACCTAAGTCATGTGCGCGTTCATGTGTGTTGGAGGAGGTGCTCTGTAAGGAAGTCTGAAGGAAGGGGCGGATTCTTTTCGGCTGTGTACTTTCAAATTTTAGTGCACTCGAGCCGGTTTCTCAAACTTACCTACCCCCCCTTTAAGGTGCAGCTTTTTCGATGAACTGAAATAATCTGTATTTGAACTGTACTGTACTAGTACCTAAGCAGCCAGTTTGACATTAGGACTTGCTTGTCATTGTATTTTCATGTTTTTTTAAAGAAAGATGAACTTGTCCACATTGCTTGCCGAAAGGGCAGATCTGCTGGCACTAACAATGTCTCCTGCTGTGGAGAACACCCTCTCGCTAGGGACAGAGGTAGCAGATACAGCCAGGTAGCGCTTTGCTAACATGGCAACATAAGGATATTTGGCGTTTGTAATAGCTTTGGCTCGGTCTGAACTTTTTGCGAGTGGTGGATGCTTAAATGCTAGCGGGAGTTGGGTTTGCACTTCAGTCTTTTGGTACCGGTGATATTCACGTTCGGGTGATGCCTTTTCAAATGAGTGTGCAAGTTTGATGTATTGCCAGCCGCGTAACCAATTTTAGTTGAACAATGCCGACAAACAGCTTTGGTTCGGTCCACCTGTCTTTGTCCGTCATCCTTGTACGTAACTGCGAAACCAAAATGTTCCCAAACCGGAGACTTCAATGATGCTGGAGGATTTTCGAGCTCAACTTTATCTGCGTTCGCCATTTCGACAGTTCCTCAAATTACTGACTACATTTGAACGCATCCCTCTGACCAGCTCGTCCAATGAAATGACTTGCTCGCTCTATGACGCGTTGAACACAATGGGAGCAAATTACTCTGAATGCTGCGACGCAGCACCTGAGATTACTTCCAAGAAGTTGTTCACGTTCTCAATTTTTTACGTTTAACATTATATTCGTTCGGTACACTTCGGTACACACGTGTACCGAACCGAAGGGCCCGTACCGAATAATTTCGGTACGGGTACGTGTACCGTTACACCCCTACCGGTTACGCTAACGCATATAAACAGAGAAACACAACATAATTGAAATACAATTAACTGTGTCTGTTTCAGTAAGGATGTCGTCCGAATGCCCGGTGTGCAGACTCTTCTATCTGGCTTTGAACAAGCACCTTAAGCACAAACATGCAGTGCGGAACTTGGAGGAAAGAGGCATCATTCTTAAAATGGCCAGTGGCCGAATAAATCTTCGGACCAAACCCTGTCCCATCACAGGGTGTTCGTATGCTGGGAAGAAACTGCACCGTCATGTCACTCATGGCCACCCTGAGTTATCCCGAGATGAGGCACATCAGGTCCTGGCAAGGCTGAAGCATAGTGTGGCCCTGCAATTGCTCCATGATCTCAGACAGACTAATCCCATCATTGGAATGGCTACATCATTGGATATAGACAATGATGAGGAATACCCGGTGCACCCTCCACCCTTCTCCCCACATACTGAGTGTGACGAAGAGGACTGCAGGCAGGTGATGCTGGAAAATGTGGCATTGAGAGCTCAGAAGGATGCCCTCATTGATGAGGTGAAGACCCTGCGCTCCAGGCTGAAAAAGGGGCTAAAACCATAGACTGTATATATAAATGGACGTAGTGTCCGTGACGTCACCCATAGGATTCTGCAGAGTTGCCGTGAAGCCCTTAGTAGGCGGAGTCGGCCACTAACGGCTCGACTGTGACGTCAGAGTCTAATCCCGCCTGCTCCAAATAAGGGCAAAGAGGCGGAGCTAGCTCAGGCTAAGAAGCTAAGCTAACATGAAATACATGCATACCAAGTTACTGCTAACAGTGTAGTTCCCCTATATAAACGTTACATTCATAATCAATGAGACAATCTGCAAGAGAATTAGCTATATTTTGTTATTCTTAATGCTTGTCATTCACACGTTGAGAAAAGACGGACTCCACCGCCCAGACCTAACGGAGCCGCAGAGGGTTAGCTCCGGGACGCCGGCTGGAGCTAGGCCCCTGCGGCTCCGTTAGCTCCGGCGGCTACCACTGGGATAATTGGGTCCCCTATTAACATTTGCTCCCGTTTAGCATTATGAGCGTCATAGCCATAGACTATAAAAGTCTTACCCAAGGCTGAATCATAAACTAAAATGTATATGTATGCATAAAGGGTTACGTCCTTAGCTGGCTAATAAGTAACAAGCTAAGCTACCAAGCACACAAACACCTGTGAACGGGGTTAACATGTATAATATTATCATTTTAGACTTCTTGGAAGTTCTGTTAGTACATTCAAGCGCACAGCACGACATTTGAATTGTCTGGTATTTGTAACAATATTACCTAAAAGGCACAATCACCACGAACACGGCTAAAGCTAAAGGGTCAAGTACAGTACTATGACTAACTAACGTTGTAGCCTCTATGGTTGTAGCCTAGCAGAGTGGACAAGTTGCTGTTAGCTGACAGTGAGGCATGTACGTGTCCATCAAAGTGTCCACGCCCTAATTTATGCAAAAACTTTAAGAACTAATATAAATAAAAGGGTCGTGTTAGAAAACAATTCACTCACAGATTCATAATCATGAAGGTGGAATCTAACTATATCGATAATAATATTTATTGCATCCATGGGTTGAAACATGTTTTTTTCTGTTGTAAAGTTGGGCATTTTAACATGGGGGTCTATGGAAAATGCTCCTTTCTGCAGCCAGTCCCTAGCGGCCCATGTATGAACTGCAGTGTGTGGCACTTCCGTATTGGCGTCCCGGCTGTTCCCCAGAGTTTGCCGCTTGGCTAAAACCCAGGAAGCAGAGTGCCACTGCTGCTGTGCTTGAGGAAGAGGAAGAATGTATACGATTTAAGGGCCTGGCAATCTCAAGTACCTCCGGCATAAACACAGTAGCCTCCGGTAGTGATACCCCTCTCAAAACCCCGGTCAAGACTCTCATGCGCTCCCCAGCAGCCTCCGGTAATGAGACTCCTCTCAAGACCCCGGTCAAGACTCTCATGCGCTCCCCAGCAGCCTCCGGTAATGAGACCCCTCTCAAAACCCCGGTCAAGACTCTCATGCGCTCCCCAGCAGCCTCCGGTAATGAGACCCCTCTCAAAACCCCGGTCAAGACTCTCATGCGCTCCCCAGCAGCCTCCGGTAATGAGACCCCTCTCAAAACCCCGGTCAAGACTCTCATGCGCTCCCCAGCAGCCTCCGGTAGTGAGACCCCTGTATGCCAGAAGACCCGTGCGTCTGTCTACAATAAGCTGAAAGCTAATCTGGCTAAGGACTGGCCCTCTCTTCACTGGTCCACTGGGAAGGGACGGGGGAATACATGCGTGAAATCACGTTGCCTCAAAGCATGGAGACGTACATTCAGACATACAGGCATCATTGTGAGGGTGTCGCACCGACAGTACAACGGAAAGAAAATTGTCTGTCCAATGTCAGCCGGATAAAGAACTTCCTCGTATTCATGGCCCATGGTGTTAACCGGCTGTCAGATTGGCTGTTCCTAAAAGACACTGAGAAGGTCCGTGGCTGGAGCGAGTATATTGTAAAGTCGGGTCGGGCAGTCACAACATCGCTGTTGTTCCTGAAGAATGTGAACCATTTCCTGAGGTACTTGTCTGAGTCAAAGCTCCGGGGGTGCAGGCTCACCCAGTCTTATATGACCCACATCATCAGAGAGGTGAAAGCCAACATGAACGACGTGAAAAAGTCTGTCACTGTCCACAAGTTCAAGATGAAGAGGAACAAGCTGGATCGTCTGCCGAGCCAGGCGGAGCTTCTCGCCGCCATGGCGGCCGCTGAGAAGCGCATCCCTGATCTCCTTGACCTGATGGCTTGCAATCCGACCTCAATCACACAGTACCTGCTATATGGCTATCTAACCCTCCATTGGAGCCTCCTGTATGGCCACCGTCCGGGTGTGTACGCAAACATGACCAACACTGAGGTCTTGGAGGTGGACAGAAGGGGCACTGCTGAGGGCTACATCATCCATGTGCAGGGTCACAAGACTACCAAGACATTTGGCGAAGCACAGCTGGTGCTTACAGTAAAGGAGTTTAGCTGGGTCATGCGGTGGATGGGGATAAAAGAGGGCTTGTCGGGTCCTCAGAATGAATTCTTCCTTTTCACAACGGGGAAGCATGCCTCCAGGAACCTGAATGCTCACTTGAAGAGGGCTTGGGCTGATGCTGGGCTAGAAACAGCCGTCACCTTCACAATCCTGTGCACTGCCCTGGCTGACAATATCAAGCATCACCAAGATCCAGAAAGCAGGTCGATTCTCGCCAGGTTTATGCTGTTATGTAAGCACTGCAGACCGGTTCTACGCGAATACGCCTGGAATAAAGGAGGGATTGAAGATCCGCTCCATGTTCAGGGCGGCAGCAGCTGCAGCAGCATCATCGGAAGGAGGGGCGGAGAGCAGTGATACCTCTTCTTCAGGGCCGGTTGATACTCCTGATGTCGGGGTAGGGGCCGTGGACTCAGCCTTTTTCCCCCGGTGCACCGTACAAGTTAGATGGCTAATATGGCCCCCGGGCCCCCGCTAATCATGTTTTTATTATGTTTATTATGCATATTGTGTATACTGTTTTTGTAAAAATCCTGTGATAATTAAATAAATAAAAAAACATTTTAATAACCATGAAGATTCCCAGGGGTTGATACAGTGCCAGAATCAGACTATTTAAACAAAGTTTACCCAGGATTCAGACACCTTCCCTGGCTTGTAAAATGCGGTGATGCGCCCTGGAGGTATCAGACTATTTTAAACAACTTTTCCCCGCCTTTCAAACACTTATTCCTGGGTTTTAGCCTGTCATTTTGCACGATATGATTTAACATTGAACCTCTCCTGGAAATGGACATATTCTGTGCATTTCCAGGAGAGGTTCAATGTTAAATGATATCGTGCAAAATGACAGGCTAAAACTCTCTTCCAGACGTTTAAAAACACTTTTCCCGACCATTTAAACATTATTTCTGGCTTGTAAAGTGCAGTGGTAGTATCAGACTATTTAAAGGGTTACCAGGAGCATGAGAATATCCTCCACAGAAGCGGGGGTGGTGGTGCCGTGAAGAAGGCCGAATATGGATGCTGATGGGCTGACAGAAAAGCACCACAAAATCTACCACCTTTAAGTGTTACCAGGGGCATGAGAACATCCTCCACAGGAGGGGGGGTGGTGGTGCCGTGAAGAAGGCCGAATATGGATGCCGATGGGCGGACGGAAAAGCACCGCAAAATCCACCCCCCTTTTAGGGTTACCAGGGGCATGAGGTTCTGTAGGGTGTGATCATCTGGGTTTAGTCCGTGGGGGAGTGCTTAAGTCCGGGGGCCCGGGGTCTCACGATGTGCAAGGTTATGGAAGTGCGCATGTGAGGGAGACATGCTGGAGGTCATTAGTCCGTCCTTTGGGGCTCTGTGACGGGCCACATAGAGGTGCCATTACTGGTCTCTCTCCTGGAGGTGTGAAATAAGCAGAGTGCCCATGTGAGGGAGACATGCTGGAGGTCTGTAGTCCGTCCTTTGGGGGTCTTGGAGGAGCCACAGAAAGGTGATTTCCCCAGTCTCTGTACTGGATGTGTGAAATAACCTGAGTCCCCATTTCAGGGACACATGCTGGAGGTCGAGTGGACGTCCATTGCCTCTAAATAGAGGTAAAATTAGGTCTGTCACTTTGGGTAACCGCACCACTGTCAGACGTCTCCCGAGAATGGACGTCCATTGTCTCTAAATTGGGGATGGGAAACTTCTGACTTTTGTCACATTGCGATGGATTATTGAAATTACATGCAGGGCAGCCTTGCCGGTCTGAAAGGGTCTCTGGAAATATTCAACATTTAATTAAAATTTTAAAAACAGTGACAGGTTAAAATCAGAGGTGGAAGAAGTATTCCGATTATTTACCTAGTTAAAAATACGTGTTAGAAGCAAATGTCCTGCATTCAAAATTGTCAATAGCCCAAGTGAAAAGTATTATCATCTGAAAGTAAAATGAATCATTATGTTATTAGTATTAAATACATATAATTTGTACAACTTATATTTAGAAATACTCCGTTGTAATTATTGATGCATAAATGTGTTCATCCATTCAATGTGGCATCTGCTATAATGGGGTTAATGTATGATATTACTTAATAATACAACACATTACTGTATAATATGTGATAATGTATGAGTTGATTTACTTTGATCTACTGTGCTGTGTACACCACAACAATAAAACAAAAATATACTGCATATTAAAGCAAACTTTTGTTAAGGTAAAATTATGAGCTTAACAAATAAAGAAGTGTAAACATGTACATTATTATTATGATTATTTAATATATAAAGACTATATATTATTGAATTACAATTAATATAATAATATTAGATATACTTTATTTGATCTAAAATATTGAAATGTTTTCGTTATAGTAGCCTCTAAAAACCATAACAAATTAGTGATTACATGCTACAGTATTCAGCAAACACAACTGCAGAGCTGCAAACATTGCAAACAAACTAAGGCCTACAACACCCAGTTGTCTTTGTGTGTTTGTGAATGAATCACCATCTCATGGTTAAATCCTGTAATTGAACAAATGGGGAAATTTGGCAACGCACTCTAGCAATTTGGCATCACCCCTAGTCATTGGGATCCGCTGGGTTTTTGGTTGGAATCTGCTGGGTGAAGTCCTATCTGGAGTGCTACATCTGTAAGTGTCCTACACTAATAACACAAAGTTATTATGGCATTGTATGCTTTGTGTTATTTGTAACATCTTCAGAACCTTTCCAACTCCTCACCAGTTGACTGTTACAGGTCAATACAGGTTCATGGTACAATGACGTTTTCGTTTTTCCCAAAATTAGAAGTTGACCAGTGGCGAGCCGTGACTTTTATACCTAGGCCCTCTGACCCCCCTTCCCTCGAAAAAAAGAAGAGATATTACGTCACAGCGTATACTTCAGCGGAATATCAAAACAGAGGCCCGGGGTGCAAAACGCATCAATGACAGCGACCCTCTACCACACAGAACAACACAATTTATATAAACACCTATCATGACAGGGCACCCACAGCCAAGTAACAATTAAACATGAATGAAGGCGGCACGGCGGACCACATTGAAAATGACTTAGGCCTACCTTTGATGATAAATCACTGAAACACAAAGTCCATCCTCCTGTCCTTTTGGATGAAGCACTTGCGGGTCATTCAGCTGATCCTTTGCCACTCCAGTTTATCATTGTAACTCAATCTTGAAAATGACTCGGTTAATAATTTCGCAACGATGTCATCACTATCACTGAAGTGAGCCATCATGAACGAACTTATGCTAATTATAAATATATCGATCATAAATCTATCGATTAGATTTATGATTCGAAAATGATAAAAGTAGGGTAGACATGTGGATATTATCCGGCTGAACAAAACGTGCATTTATCTAACAGGTTCGTTTTCCACAGACCTTATTTCCAGCTATTTTCCAAAATCCTGTGGAGAAATCTCATTGCTTTCTGTCAAGGGAATCCGAGCGCAGCTTACTTCCGGGTTTTAGGACGCGTCACCGCACCACTTGCATAGACATCACAGCGGGCGGAACTTGTCATAAAGTCCGCGAAAATAAAGCCCGCCCATTTAGAGGGAAGATATGATTGGTCAATTGTACTGTCATTTGACATTACTCTCTCGTTGAGTTACTATAGCTGGCCCTCTGTGAATGTAGAGAGGGACCAACAAGCCCTCCCGTCTTCACAGTAACTTGCAGAGACGGCATTTAACCCTTCACATTCCAACAGAAACTGAACAGGCAGATTCGAAGGATTTATTTCTTTGGAAATATTATTTTAAATACAATTAAATCAAGTTATTTTGGTAAAACTAATGAAAAATATAACAACAAAAACATATAAAAAAATATATTAAAAAAAAATGTTTTTTTTTTAATGTTTTCAAATATTATTTCTTAGAATATCTTAGGCCCTCACAGAGGGCCTAGAGGGCCCTGATGGCTCGCCACTGAAGTTGACAGTATTAAACTGTGTACACCCCTGGAGGTCTAGGCGATAGGAAACAAATTGGTGTGTACCAATTTAAAACATGTAATTAATAAATGGGTGAAAATCACTTGTGTCCATAATGGGCAGCATTAATATATACCAACATGACAGCTCATTGTTACTTTGTAATTCTACTCTACTACAATTCAGAGGTTAACCTGGTATTTTTACTCCACTACATTTATGTTAGTTGCAGATTCTGATTAATGATTTGCAATATAAACAACCCTTAAATCAGGCTTTAGTTACACCTGAGTAAAATTCAGGGAAGGTGATTGTCAAATGCAAACATTCAGGCGAGATATTTGATAGTTGGTGCTTGAGAAGACTAAACATTTATCTGCAGATCCTTATAAAGTATATTCATTACTCGTTATTCTCTACTAATAGTTCATTAAAGACTGTATATAATGGCTATTGTAATGGCAATTTCCTGTTTCTATGTCCTATATATTTTTGCCATTTCTTCACAGAAGGGCTGAAGAGTGATCCAGACGCAGACACAAACAGATGACTTTCCGGTCCTTTGATGCAGTTTATAATGAGGTTTATTCAGGGTTTACATACCAGGGTTTAATTGTACAGTTTAGTTGTTGTGGTGAGCATCTGCCGGGCAGGTGTAATCGGTATGCTCTCTTCCTTCTGTGTTCTCGTCCTCCTGTCACCTATGACCTCTTATATACACCCGGTGCAGCTAAACCCCGCCACCAAATGTTCAAAAATAATATTGCACTATACATATAACTTAAATAAACTGACACACCAACAACACCCATAAAATGGCTCCTACAGCTATTTTGCACATCCCTTTCAAGATTTCAAGATTTTCTAAGGTTTATTGACATATCATATACACAACTAATTCAATAACATGCTTTAACCACTAGGCGGTGCACACAAGGTACACACAGCCATAATAACTTTGTATTATTAGTGTAGGACACTTGTGTATGTATAACATCTGAAGATGTGTAGTTTTATTCATGTTTTCACATAATTGTACAGGATATTGCTATATTATTTCACATGTTTTACTTCTAATATCTGATTTGTAAAAAATCACAGACAGAAAGGTATATCCGTCATTTAATAGTAAGCTATTGAAATTCTGAATCCATACATGTGTCTCCCATCACCCAAAACCCCTGACTATTCTTTCAACTCAGTATTTACATTCTTATATTAAAAGAAAATCAGTGATATCTTTAAAAACTACAAGTCCTGTTCTATCAGCTGTGCACCGTTATGGTGTAAATATAACCTATCTACCAATTGGATCAAATATAAAAGTCAGCCAAATTAGTATTGATACTGCAAGGAGACGTATTGTGTGAAGAGAAATTGAAGATGTTGTTTAATTGCTGATATATTTATTATCCACGTCACGCATTCAGTTTCCGTGGCAGTTCTTCCAGTTTGTCTAGAAGTCTTCTAATCAGGGCTCTATAAATAGAGAACTACGAAAGAAGTGTAATATTTAATGCAGCTGAACCGTGTATTACAATGCACACTCAGAATAAAGTATCATTTTTTTTTTTTATGTTTTTCGGATTTCATATCGCATAAACACCATATCCCAACGTGCATTGCGGCTAAACAATCCAATCACCGAGCTTCTAGCTGAGGATCTTGGGTAATCAGTTCAGTGGGTTTGTGGTGTGTATCGCTCCAAATGTCCCGTCTGTTTCCAGTGACTTCATTTACGGCTAAAAAGCATGCTAAAAAGCCCAAGATTATAGAATCAAACGAATAAATAAAAATAAGGATAACTGTGTGTTATTGTTGAGTAAATAACAGTGTGTTATTTAGAAAATAATAATAAATTAGAAGGAAAAAAAGATTTAAAAAATATAGATTTCAGTATTTTGAGGCTCTGAGCCCCATTTATTTTCCTCACAGATGGCAAAACAAGTCTGACATTATACGATTTCAAATAAAAACAATAACCGTGGCTTGATATTGAGTAAGAAGATGTTTCTATGAACCACCAGCTTCCGGTCTTCCAAGACCAGACCGGACAAAAATACGTGTTGCAGGCACGAAACATACTACCTATAGAAATACATTGCTTTTAAAATCGTTCTGGGTGACACGAAAAAAAGGTGAAAATCGTGATGGTGATCACGAATCAATAGATTAAATGTCGTGACTATAAGACGAAATGTCTTTGTCTTTGTCGTCCAGCTGATCATATACACTGAACAACAATATAAACGCAACACTTTTGTTTTTGCTCCCATTTTTCATGAGATGCACTCAAAGATCTAAAACATTTTCTATATACACAAAATAACCATTTCTCTCAAATATTGTTCACAAATCTGAAAAAATCTGTGATAGTGAGCATGTTTCCTTTGCCGAGATAATCCATCCCACCTCACAGGTGTGGCATATCGGTATTCCTTCTCATTGTCTATATCCAATGACGTAGCCATTCCAATGATGGAATTAGTCTCTCTGAGGTCATGGAGCAACTGCAGGGCCACACTATGCTTCAGCCTTGCCAGGACCTGATGTGCCTCATCTCGGGAGAACTCAGGGTGGTCATGAGTTACATGACGGTCTAGTTTCTTCCCATCATACGAACACCCTGTGATGGGACAGGGTTTGGTCCGAACATTTATTCTGCCACTGGCCATTTTAAGAATGATTCCTCTTTCCTCCAAGTTCCGCACTGCATGTTTGTGCTTAACAGTCTCACAAAAACTTAAAAAGAAACATCCTTAGCAAGCACAAATCATATTAAAAAAACCAATCTAATTTCGAGAGGACAATAACGTTTTTAGGTGTCTTAGTGAGTGAAAATTAATGGCTGTTTTATTTAGTTTGAGCGTATTTCTTTTTTCACCTAATTCCACCCCCCCACTATCTTCTGGGCTCATATCGTGTGACAGGAAGGGGTGGACAAAGGGGGAGAGGCCTGGGCTGTGAGGGGGCGGGGGCTAGACAGTCTCACGCATAACTTCAAAGAGACACCTAGATTAACATCAGAGGCTGATAACACACCGGTATGAAATCACACCTGCCTGTTATAACACGTCAACCCTCACATCAAAGGACAGACATCAAAGGCTAATTAGATTAGACAACAAAGGGCTGTGAGGGGACAGGGGCCAGACAGTCTCACGCATAACTTCAAAGAGACTGCCTTAATCAACACCTAGATTAACATCAGAGGCTTATAACACACCGGTGTGAAATCACACCTACCTGTTATTACACCTCAACCCTCACATCAAATGATTAGACAACAAAGGGCTGTGAGGGGACAGGGGCCAGACAGCATAACTTCAAAGAGACTGCCTTAATCAACACATCAAAGGATTAGGCAACAAAGGCGCTACACAGGGGGGCATTTCACACCTTTATTTAAACATTAAATAATACTTTAGATTAAGGTCTTCTTTTAAATAAGAAAAAAACTTAGGGGTATCTATCTACAGATAAATATTAAGCCTGACAAAGTACTTAACGTCTAATATATTGCTTTCCTGCAATGTTAACTATGTTGAAGCACTTATTTTAACTGATATTATACATATGAATTATACTCTTATGTATGTAGATAGTATAACAAATGTGCAGAATATGACAGTTTAATGGTGGAGGTACACACATATTGATAGATGTCTTGTAATGCACTGTTGAGGAACCTGTGACCCAAGATTTTCAATCATTGCATACACCTTAGTTGTGTATATGATATGTCAATAAACCTTTGAAAATCTTGAAATCTTGAAAGGGATGTGCAAAATAGCCATAATATACAGTCTCTAATTAACTATCAGTAGAGAATAACGAGTAATGAATATACTTTATTACTCGTTTCCATTCATGTCAATTGCAGATACATGTTTAGTCTTCTCAAGCACCAACTATCAAATATCTCTCCTGATTGTTGGTACTTGACAATCACCTTACCTGAATTGTACTCAGGTGTAACTAAAGTCTGATTTAAGGGTTGTTTATATTTCACATCATTAATCAGAATCTGCAGAGTAACTCAAATAAATGTAGTGGAGTAAAAATACCAGGTTAACCTCTGAATTGTAGTGGAGTAGAATTACAAAGTAACAATGAGCTGTCATGTGGGTATAATGCTGCGCATTATGGACACAAGCGATTTTCACCCATTTATTAATTATATGTTTTACATTTGATAACACCAATGTGTTTAATACTGGCAACTTCTAATTGTGGGAAAAACGAAAACGTTCAGTAGAGACGTCCCATAGAACATTTTGCGAGGAGGGCGGCAGCATGAAAACCTGAAATGAATGCTGACTGCAGGAGAGAGGAGAACCATTTTAAAGTTTGGCTGCAGCACGGTGATTGGCTGCTGGAGAATGAGGTGAAATATAAGAGAACGCCCGTGATGAGCTGATTATATGCAGTGAATGTATATATACTAGGGGTTTCACAACTATATTTACTAGTCAACAAGTTTTTCAAAATAGTAGTCGACTAGTCGACTAGTTGTTACGTCATAATAAAGAGACACAAAGAGAGGTGTAAAACTGTATTAAACACTGTAACAAAGCAGCATTTTAATTTGGGTTACATGGCTGATTAAATAAAAAACAGTAACTGGACTCACCAAATACTGCAAAAACTCTGTTAATACAGGGGTATCTTCTCTTGCACTTTATGTATGTCGATGCTGCTATATTGTATTACCATGTCCTAAATACTTGGGTATTCTACTCTTACTCTTGCAGTTATCTTGCATTTTATGTATTTTTACTGCTACATTTGTAATTTTTATTTTCTTAATGTTTTATGTGAGGGACTGCGAATGGAAAGTAGCTCAAAGCTAAATCCGGCATATTTACACTTGGCATATTTCATGTTTTAAGTATTCATTAATGTGCAACGAATAAATACATGAGTCCGATATTTTCATGAAAACTCCCCAGGAGGCACCAACACAAACGTGGCCGAGTGGTCTCCGGAGTTTGCTGCATGAGTTCCACTGTACAATCTGTATGCACTGTACAATCTGTATGCATTTTGCATGATAGGTCCCCTTTACGTTGTTCACTGAGAAGCTTTTCAAGGACCTTCGCTACAACACATCATTTTGAAATTGGCCTATAATAATTAACAGCTGAGGTATCCCATCCTTTCAGCAATGGAAGAATGCAGATTTCCATATGAAGCTCAGCGCAAGTTATTTCAGGAAGACTGGGTATATATTAGGGGTTTCACCAACTAATCGACTAGTCGACTACCTCTACCACTAGTCGGCGCTGTAGGCCCTAGTCATCTAGTCGTGAACAAAATGGAGGCAAACGTGGGAGATGATGATGCCGACATTGGCGCTGAGGTGCATAGTACATAGTAAAAGACTGTAAATTATAGTGTCCATCCAAATATTCTTTTTTTTAAAACTACCCTTGGATGATGGTAAGGTAGACTAAAAGCTTTAGGAATCCAAAGTACAACATATAATAAGTACCATGTATCAAGATTGATGCAAACCAAGTGACATTTGACCTTTTTAGAGAGGTTTAGCAAAAAAAACTCCACCTCTTGGGTGATTTGGGTGGAAATGGGCGTTTTTGTCGTTTCTCTGGAACCCATTGGTCGATTTTGGTGATTGACATCTCTTTCTGACCGTTAGAGCCAATATAAATGAAGGGGGATTTCCACATACACACCACACGTTAACAAAAAAAAGTGGGGTCTTTGCGCATGCAGTTTTGCCATCTCACGCTCTGACATCTGAAAATAGAAGTAGGTTTATTGCTAATGGATGATCAGAAATCATTGACACAGACACATTGGATTAACCTATGGATTAACCTTCAGCAGCATTTTTATCGTTTTAATGCCATTGAAGACAAATTTTGATCAGACAACAACACAGGTAAGAGATATTGCCGTTGATGCATACCTAGTGCCAAGAGTTATGATGTCTGTTTTTGTTTATTATGTTGCGAGTTCTTATTATAGAGTGATGATGTAGGTACCCATCGATTCTGTGTCTTCTCACGATCTAATCGATGGGTTGGATTTTCGGTTACGATAAGTAATAAGGGTGTTATGAGTGAGTTTCTGTGCACACGCCGTTAGCATTTTGTCGCTCGTGGCCAATTCAGAGGCTGAGCGTTAGCTTTGTGGTTTTAAAAAATAAATAAATAAAAAGATCAGTTAGCTGAGTTTCTTCCCGTTACATGGATATAAAACATTCATAGTTTATTAAATATTAAGAAGCCCTCAGACGCTGTTTCCTGTATATTATGCGTTTTTCCGCCCGGGGGCGGGTCACTGGGGTTCAACAGGTGATTCAAAGTCAAGTTCGAGTCCAATATGACTCTAAGATACTTGAACTTGGACACTACTTATATTTCTGCTCCGTTTAAAAACACGTTGAATCCTTCGATTTTGACTGGTCGTTTAATGAACATCATACCGTTTTTTTTCCCGGCTGACGCGCCTAATATGGTCCAAATAAAGTCAGCTCATTTATGAAGCAGTTAATATGTTCAGCAGAACTTCAGTTGTCGTGCCATTACCAGTTTCTTATTTTTCAACACACTCCAGCAGGGGTGTCCAAACTTTTTCACTGAGGGCCACATCCAGAAAAATATACGAAGGGCTCGGCCGCTCACTGGAGCAGTGATTCTCAAATTGGGGTACGCGCACCCCTAGAGGTACGTTGGGGTACTGCAGGGGGTACGTGAAATAAAAAATAAAAAACGTTAAGTAAAACAATTCCATGCATGATTACAAAAATTATCTCGGTACAATAAGTTAAATAGAAAACACAATTTCATATAAAATATTCCTAGAACCACCAAGGGGGTCCTCATATAAACATGTAAAATGTGTGTATTGTATTTTATAGTTTTTCATAATATATAATTTTGTTCATTGGTTTGTTACTACTAACCCTAACCCTAACCCTTTGGTTTGAAAAATAAATTCAAAATAAATGTCGTTTTTTTCATGCATAAAGATGAAATATCCTTAGTTTGTTGTAATTCATGCATGAAGGAGTTAATAAATCACACACTGATGGAACATCACTATATTGTAATTATTTATCTAGGCTTTTTCTCTCAAAAAATGTTTGGGATCGGTCTGGGACTTGGTTGAGAAAATGTTTCAAAGGGGGTACATTACTGAGTTTGAGAAGCACTGCACTAGAGGTACGTGTATTGCCTATTAAGTTCAAGTTGGAAACATCTATCCAATGTAAGTAAATTATTCTTGATACTGGAAAATGCTGTAAGAAAAAAACAGCCTCCCAGCTCTCTATAGGGTTTCATTTATTATGTTAGCACCTCATTCCTTAAAACAGATGCTTCAGATTGCTTATAATACAAGGAAATATGAAGGGTCTATTTCAAGGTTGTTATGTACATTTGTTATTGGGCCTTTTTCTTATCAACTACGATTTGTTAGAATATTTTTCAACTTTAATTTACTGAATTTATTTGAAAATTGGGCTTATTAACACATGAATACTGTGTAATATATTTTTAACATATATATTCAACAGTGGCGAACCGTCAGGGCCTTCAAGGTATTCAGAGAATACCCTGGAACACTCAGATAAAACAAACACAAAATCGATTTAATTATATAAATAAAATGTAATAAAATGTATATAAAATGAATAAATGAGAATCGTATCTGTGTTGTTGATCTGTAATATTACAGTGTTACGTTGAGCAATGTGTGTGTCTACAGAAGGTCCAGTTGTGATAGACACGGTTCGCCACTGATATTCAAGAATTACAATATGAGACAAGCAGAAGTTTATTATACTTAAGTCATTATCATTAGGTATGTATATACATATTTTATATATGTTGTATATCCTTTATTTTATTTTTATTTTATTTCATTTTATACCTCAGCACTGTGGGAAACAGTATTTCGATCTTTCTGTGTGTACAAACATATTTTGAGATTGACAATAAAGTTGACTTTGAGTTTTTTATTATATTTTTTTAATTTGCTGAGGGCCGATTGAAAATGGTCCGCGGGCCGCATTTGGCCCCCGGGCCGTAGTTTGGACAACCCTGCGCTACAGGGAAAATCCTCTTCCCTGCATATAACTGAAGCTGCAGCGCGGAGATCATCTCAACACGAGTTGGGGAAGATATTGGCAGCAACTATTTATTTGGGGGATAAGGCATTAAACACAATTTGCATAATCTGAGCGGTTCTGCAGCTGGCCTGCGACAAAATCAACAGACACGGCCCTAATTTCACTCTAATCAGTTCTCTGCTGAAAATCAACAATTCATCGCCTTTTTTCTACATTTTATTACCATGGCTGCCATCGCTCAGCTGCCACTGTTCATTTAGAGAGCCGGTCTCATGGGAGATGTATCATATGTTATTTTACGAGTGTGTTAAAAACCAGGAGCCAAGGAGAACCGCGGACACATGGTAGGATGAAAAGCTTTTAGATAAGGGGACACAAGGCCCTCAGGATGTACAGGAGCTGAATAAAGAGAGATCTTAGGGACCAAATGTCTATATCTTACACTGCACTATAGGTTTTATTCTTGAATTTACACACGTCTTATTCGTTTTAAAGGGGACCTATCATGCAAAATGCACTTTGTATTTTTTTATACATAAAGATGTGTCCCCGGTGTGTCGGGAAACTCACGCAGCGTCAGAAAATAAAACCCTTTCTCTTTTCCTCCGTACCCAAATCTTTTAAAAACGCGGGTACAACGAGCGGATACAGATTTGCTGCCGATGTGACGTAATTTCAGATGGTGGACCCACAGAAAGTTGCTATCAGAAACAATGCCTGATGTGTTTTGGACGTAATCTCGTCTTTGTTTAAATTAGCAAGCCTCGCTAACACTCAGAGCTAACCTGTACTGGAGAGCACATGTGTTTAAAAAGCAGGAAATAAAAAAAGGAACTCACCTTGTGATAAACCTGCAAGAGAAAAAGCATTTGAGCTCCATACTGTTTCAGAAATAATCCTTGATGTGGTTTAGAACAGGATGGTGTTTTATCACAGCAGAATTTAACTGTATCTCCGGTAGAATTCTGATGAGGCATTAGCTCCGCCTCTTCTTTTTTTTTTTTTCAAGCTAAGGACCCAAAATCCGCATTTCTCTAACAGGGCTGCAAAAAAGGGGTATGAGCAGTATGAGGCATGGTTACAATGGGTGATCTGTTTGGTATTTTAAGCAAACAACTTCACAGACATGTTTTGTATAGGTGTGGCCCTACAATATATTTGTTCCAATATATCATAATAGTTCCACTTTAAGATTTAATTTGTATGCTCTTGGCTTTTTTATTGTTTTTTAATATAATATATATTCAGATGTTTCAATTCTAGAATTTTGTATTGCTGCTCTTTAATTGTTACTTATATACAATCCCTTGTTTTATTTTGTGATGCTGCTGCAACAGAAACATTTCCCAATTTGGGATCAATAAAGTAACTCTTATCTTATCTTATCTTCATCTCATAATGTTGTGTTTATTTATTTGTGCATTATGTCATAAAGGGTTGTAGTGTGTTTTGTAAAGTACTTGGCGTATTTGTACATTGTATTAGATTATAACCATGGATTCATTAATGTGTGAAAGTGAGAGCATTGGGTTATTAACCTGTAGAATGACATCATAATTATAACTTGATTATATCTCCTTTATACAATTATATAAAATCGTTCTTTATTGTTGTCAAATCTCGGCTCCTACAATACCCACAATGCAACAGTTATTTCAGAGGCTTAGGTGTTCTCTGCCAGTAGCTATCTTAAACAGGATTACATCATTGCAATCAATTTATGTTTAAGTCACTGAGACCTTTTTTTAAAATAATCAAATACTATTTTGGGGGTCCTTTTATGGCCCTCCTGACACCACCAAAAAAACGCTTTATAAAGAAACTGCTTATGACATATATTAAGAAAACAACCACTGTAGTATCCCGTCATGTTAAAGGGGACCTATTACATTACATTTCATTTAGCTGATGCTTTTATCCAAAGTGACTTACAATGACCAATTACAGGGACATTCTCCCTGGTGTAACTAAGGGCTAAGTGCCTTACTCAAGGGCACACTAGTGGTGGTGTTCCTGGCGGGATTTGAACTCACAACCATCCAATCTTCAGCACACCTCACTATCTATTAGACAACCACTATCCCCTATCATGCAAAATGCACTTTTGTACATCTTTTATACATGAATATGTGTCCCCGGTGTTCCAGGGAACTCAGCAAGTGTCAGAAAACACAACCCTCTCTATTTTCCTCCATACCCAAATCTCTAGAAAAAGGGGCTGCAACGGATCTGATACAGACTGATCCTTATTTGAACACTGTCCTGATGTCAGGACGGTGGCGCTACGGCTATTGGTCAATTATCCACCTATCAGGGGAATGAGAGGTTGGGCCACGGCCGACCATTGCTGCTCGAAAGCGCTGGAGACGCTGTAGTTCATATGCCAGGCCTGTAAGTGGCGCTGTAGTCTGCCACAAAAGCAGCGAAGAAGACTTCCCTTGTATGGTTGCCATGGTTGCCCTTCTGTTTATTCTCCGCTGTGGCTCTTTCTCTCCCTCCTCGAGGCAAGCGTGTGCGCCTCCTGCTTTAAAACAAATGAATAATGACTCTATACAATCATCTGTAAGGGATAATGCAACCCAGTCTCACGGCATTTCGTGTTATAGTCACGACATTTAATCTATTGATTCGTGTTCACCAACACGATTTTCCCCTTTTTTTCGTGTCACACAGAACGATTTAAAAGCAATGTATTTCTATTGGTAGTATGTTTCGTGCCTGCAGCACGTATTTTTGTCCGTTCGGGTCTTGGAAGACCAGAAGCTGTGGGGTTCATAAAAACATGTTCTTACTCAATATCAAGCCACGACTATTGTTTTTATTTTAAATCGTATAATGTCAGACTTTTTTTGTCGTCTGTGAGGAAAACAAATGGCTCAGTGCCTCAGAATACTGAAATCTGTATTTTTTTTAATCTTTTTTTCCTTCTAATTTGTTATTATTTTCTAAATAACACACTGTTATTTACTCACCAATAACACACAATTATCCTTGTTTTTATTTATTTGTTTAATAAAACTACACATCTTCAGATGTTGTACATACATAAGTGTCCTACACTAATAATACAAAGTTGGAGCTGGATGTACAAAGATATTAATATGAGGATGTGCAAAACAGAAAAACGAATTAACCTCTATTGAAACATTAAATAATACTTTAGATTAAGGTCTTCTTTTAAATAAGAAAAAAACGTTGGGGGTATCAAAAGATAAATATTAAGCCTGACAAAGTACTTAACGTCTAATATATTGCTTTCCTGCAATGTTAACCTCTTAAGCCCGAGGGTCCCCCCAGGGGACCCCTCCCACCGTTTTTTTATGAGACTATGTCTCAGGGCTTCTTAACATTTATGAAACTATTAATGTTCCATACCCTTTTAACGCTAAGAAACTCAGCTAACTGACAATGTGAACCATTTTTAGCTAAAAGAAACACAAGAGTAATACCAAGCCTTTGAATTAGCATGGAGCGAAAAAATGCTAAGTAATGCTAACGGAATTTGCACAGCACTCACGGTAGAAATGCCCTTATTACTTATCGTAACTGCACAAACAAGATATACGATTTATAGCTGAGACTCCACAGATTCCACACATGTAATATCATCACTGTAGGACCCCGAATTGCGGAGCTATCAGCCAGAAAAGAGAAAGTAAACAACATCCGGTTTCAAAAATATTACAATAATTTCGTCTTACCTTTTTTGATTTGTGATCAAAAGTTGTGTTCACCGGAATAAAAACGCCGCTCAAGGTTAATCCAATGTCTTTGTGTCACGTAGAAATTTTGACTGATAATCCTTCATCATATTTATGGCAATATACTGGGTATAAAGTTTCGCCGTCCAGGCGTGCACTTTTAGATATGCTTTGTCCGTTTCTCTATTACGTCCGCTATGGTAATGTTTACGTTGATTTGGGAACTGCCCATCGATTCTATTGGTTCTGATGGTTAAGAAAAAGGTGTAAATCACACGAATCGACCAATGGGTTCCAGAGATATGGTCCTGCGTAAAGTATAAAGAATGCCAGCCAGTTTACGTACATTACGCAGCTGACTTCATTTATTGTTTACTACCTAACAACAGGCATTACAACAGGACACAGAGCGCACGGAGGACAGAGCGGACAGCAGATAACGGAATTGCAGTTTTATTGCTTATAGATTATCAGAACATTTCAAAGGGGACACAGCCACATTGGATATTAACCTATGGATTAACTACATCATCGTTTTTATCGTTTTAATGCCATTGAAGACCAGTTTAGACCAGGCAAAGAGGAAGGTAAGCCATTAGCCTAGCGCATGCTAGTACCTAGCGCCACTTGTTTTGATGTACGTTTTTGTTGATAACGTCGCAAGTTTGTATCTTTCAGTGTTGAGGTGGGCACCGTTAGATTCTGTGTCTTTACGATCAAAAACGATGTGTTGGATGTGCAGCTAGGATAAGTAATAAGGGAGCTAGGATAAGTAATAAGGGAGCTAGGAGTGATTTTCGGTGCAGTAATAGGTTAGCATTTTTCGCTCGGGGCTAATTCAGATGCTCACTGTTAGCATTGTGTTTTTCCTAAGAGGATAACAGAGTATGTTCTTATATTTTATTTATATTTTTATTTTTTTTCACAACAGTTGTATTTGGATGGAATGAATACCTATAGTGAAAATTCAAAGTAATAAAATGATTTTTACAGTGAAAAAGTTCAAATGGAACCGATGGTTCCCAAATTACCCAGAGGTGAGTCCGCCTGGACTTTATTTTTCTAAACCTCTCTAAAAAGGTCAAATTTCACTTGTTTTGCATCAATCTTGATACAGGGTACTTATTATATGTTATAGTTTGGATTCCTAAAGCTTTTAGTCTACTAACCCATCATTCAAGGGTGGTTTTTACTATAAGTAATGGTTTTTTTTAGGCGGACATTAGAATTTACATGTTTTTACTATGTTCCATCTGAATTTACTTTAAAATAAAAACATCTATATTGATTCTGACACTTCTACATCCAACTCACAGATGTAACCTTGCTTTGAGAGAAAAGATTATTAATTTACCCCTTTTAGAAGTGAAGATATAGTCTTTGTTGTGTTAGTGACATTTTCGAGCCTGAAACCTGAAAAACAGGCTCAGGGCTTAAGAGGTTAACTATGTTGAAGCACTTATTTTAACTGATATTATACACATTAATTATACTCTTATGTATGTAGATAGTATAAGAAATGTGCAGAATATGACAGTTTAATGGTGGAGGTACACACATATTGATAGATGTCTTGTAATGCACTGTTGAGGAACCTGTGACCCAAGTTTTTCATTCATTGCATAACTATACTAGTTGTGTATATGATATGTCAATAAACCTTAGAAAATCTTGAAAGGGATGTACAAAATAGCCATAATATACAGTCTCTAATTAACTATTAGTAGAGAATAACGGGTAATGAATATACTTTATTATTCGTTTCCATTCATGTCAATTGCAGATACATGTTTAGTCTTCTCGAGCACCAAATATCTCTCCTGATTGTTGGCATTTGACAATCACCATACCTGAATTTTACTCAGGTGTAACTAAAGTCTGATTTAAGGGTTGTTTATATTTCACATAATTAATCAGAATCTGCAAAGTAACTCAAATAAGTGTAGTGGAGTAAAAATACCAGGTTAACCTCTGAATTGTAGTGGAGTAGAATTACAAAGTAACAATGAGCTGTCATGTGGGTATATATTAATGCTGCGCATTATGGACACAAGTGATTTTCACCCATTTATTAATTATATGTTTTACATTTGATAACACCAATGTGTTTAATACTGGCAACTTCTAATTGTGGGAAAAACGAAAACGTTCAGTAGAGACGTCCCATAGAACATTTTGCGAAACACAATAGCCAGCATGTGTAGTTCTGGGGGGGCGTTCGATTCCAGTTTTGGATAGTCTGGCGTGGTTTCGTTCCATTTCAAAGAGCTGTTTGACGCTCGGCGTAACCTTGGCGCACTGCCACTCCAACATCCAATCCCAGAGCTTGAAGATTAATCACGGGGACAGTAGTCCTAAATGATGGCTGGGGATTATGGGTAGTGTAGTGTCTTCGGCCATCCTAAACTGTACATTTTCCCCATAATGACCAAGTCGCTGCACATTATCCCGCTTATTACATGGTCACATTCTCAACAATGTAACGACTTGACTCCCAATATTAATTTAAATGCTTTTATGGATTTAGAAAATGATTTTATTGATTTAAAAAATAGTTGATTGATTTAAATTGACATGCATCCGCTAAGAAAAATAGTCAGTTTTTACCGTTTGAACTACGTAGCAACGGCAGGAACTGCTTCGATAGCGTTTTTGAGGAGCTTTTTGATTACAGATTTGAAAACATCGTCGCTTGCTTTAAAAGTAGCACAATTCATTATGTCAAACCTTGGAAAGTATCTAGATATCCCTGCCCTAATGCCAAAGTAACTGGCAACTCCCCTCTCCTGCAGGGGGGCGTGGTCAGCTGCAGCTCACAGAATCAGCCTCCTGCAAAAACAGGGCTGGAAAGAGCAAATAGAGCGAAATGAGGCATGGCTAAAATGCAGGATCTGTTTGGTATTTTGAAAAAAAACTATATTTATATACTTTATATAGGTATGGCCCTACAATATATGTTTCAAATATAGCATGATAGGTCCACTTTAATTTATTTATCAGGTTTATGCTTTATGTTTTTATGTTTAGCTAAAGTTGATGTTTAGATTTAGGTGCTTATCTAGTTTCGTCATTGCACTTCCTGTTTATGTTGTACTTACCTTTCCCTCTCGTTTCAGAGCCCTTCCTACCATTGTGTGTTTTCCCTCCTGTGAGATTGTGAGCTCCTCCCTTGATTGTTCCCACCTGAGTCCCATTACCTCTTATATTAGTCCTCATCTCTCTTTGTCCTGTTCCAGTTCGTCTTGTGTCTTCACGAGCGCCAGTCGATTAAAACCAAGAATCCTAGTAGTTATATTCCACAGCCAAGTTTATTTAGTTTAATGTTTTAGCAGTTTGCTTTTCTACATTTTGCGTCTTTATGAGGGATTTTTTTGTTGTACTTTGCTGTCTTTTCATCTCAAGACTTTTTGAATTGTTTTACTTTGTGTGGAGTTCTGCATTTGAGTCCATGTGTTTGAGACACGAGTCAAAGTTAACGAAGCAAAACTGTTATTAAATGTAATCGTATTGTTTCCTCTAATTGTATTATTCCTTATTTGTTGTACTTTGTTTTCATCTTAAGTAAATACTTTTTTGAATGTTGAACTTTCCTTTCTAATTTCTCTAATTCCCCTCCTCGACTTCCCTCCTCGACTCCTATCCTCGTGTCTTAGTCCCGCCCACAGGAGATGCGAGTGGAGGACTGAGGAGGGGAGCCGAGGAGAGAGGAGAGGAAGCAGCAGGCGGTTAGAGAAATGAGAACTCCTCTCCCCTGAGCGGTCATTTTAAAGAGACGTCCATTAATGATGACAGGAGGCACAGCAGCCTCTGTTTGATGGACAGATGTGCTCATGATGACTAATATATTTACTTTTAATTCATTCACAGTGCGGTATAATGAGACAATAACAGGCTACAGATGCGGACATATATACACACACACACATATATATTTATATATATATTTATATAAATGTATACAATTTCAGATTCAAACAAGTATGAGAGCACTCTCATAATAACGTAACACTATCAGAGACTGGATATAACCCCCCCCCTCTCTGGTCGCTACAATGAGGAAAATAAATTACGGGCCATACGTTTTATTTACAAGCATTAAAAGTAAGCATAGGACACCAAACCAACTGAGACCTGTCTGTCCGCTGCATCTACACACACACTGTACCACACACACACTGTACCACACACACCTACACCACACACACGCACATACAGTTCCTAAAGCCAACCTGATCTCACCGTGGTGCAGACACGTAAATGTAACAAAGTTCGTGAGTCCACCACGCAATGCGGTGTTAAGCAGTCGTGGTGGAGTCACGCATTCTGGTGAGATCAGGTTGCCTAAAGCATATCATACATATCAGGATACAGCCGTTGTGTATTTTATTATGTGAAGCACTAAATGGTTTTAGAAAAATATCGACTCTTTGTTTGTAGATATACTAAACTAAAGCATACAAATAAAGAGAGTCAGGCCTGTTATACTGAGTGATATATATTATACACACTGCTCTGCTTTCTGCATGGATCTCACAGCTGTTCTCACTGTAAACATCACGTCGCGATTCAAGCAGTTAATAAAATAATATCCAGGGGACGCATGCAGAGCTGTCATTGGCTGAGATAAGTCCGGCCGTGCGTCACGACTCTTTGAAACATCTCTGTATCAAAGGTTACCACGGTGACAACGTTATCAAAACACCTGTTTACATGAGCCCAGGGATCAAAGGTTACCACGTTGATGTGCTGTGAAAGGAGAGCCTTTCCATTTGATCTGAAGGAGAATCTTTGACAAGTGTTTGTCTCTTCATGCCCTCAAGAGGCATTTTCTTTAATATTTTTTTTAATTATTTGTTCTTTTCCAACCTAGGAGAGGTTTTCCTACGTTTTTCATGAAAAAGTATGTCTCAAAGTCAGGAGTGTAGGGTTTGGGAATTATGGCAGGTTTAAAACGTTTTTTTTGGTGAATTTCAAGCTGTCCTCCACTCTGTTTTGAGATCAAAGCACTCTAGACTTAACGAGCTGCTCAATACACACTAATATTAAAATTTGAAGAAATCCTCTTTACCAAGCTCCAAACTAAATATCTCAAAAGGTGTAAAAGATATGATAAATCTGATGAACGAGTTCTATAGCTGAAGGTATTGTGATCATTTTAAAGTTGGAATGAAGTCTCTAGCTGAAAGCATGTGGAAGCAGAAGCATTTGGCGTAAGGTGTAGGTAAAAGAGGATTTGAAGGTTCCTCCCATTGACTTCCATGTTAAAAAAAGAGTTTAAAAAGCTGAATATTTTGAAAAGTACAGAATATTTTGAAAAAGTTGAAAGTTTCCCATCGATTGCTGAACAGGCTGAATAGTTTAATGTTTGAATGGTTTCTGTAGCTGAAAATAACCTGAAGTTATGGAGAGCCAAAGTATTGGCTGAAATAAGAAGAATACAGATTTGAAGAACTATAGTGGAATGCTGTGTGTTCGCACTAATAATAATAATACATTATATTTTTATAGGGCTTTTCAAGGACTCAAAATTGCTTTACAATATAAGGGAAGGTTAGGGTTGCGGGTATAGGACTATCAAACTTGATC
>CM053243.1:5803183-5905683 GCA_028583405.1 Pogonophryne albipinna
TATTCACCTTTCTGATGAGAGGGGGTTCTTCTCTTCACCTTTCTGATGAGAGGGGGTTCTTCTCTTCACCTTTCTGATGAGAGGGGGTTCTTCTCTTCACCTTTCTGCTGAGAGGGGGTTCTTCTCTTCACCTTTCTGATGAGAGGGGGTTCTTCTCTTCACCTTTCTGATGAGAGGGGGTTCTTCTCTTCACCTTTCTGATGAGAGGGGGTTCTTCTCTTCACCAACCCTGCAGGATGAGCGAGGGCTTCAGAGGCTTCTATAATAAAAGGTTCCATGTTTCTTGGAGCAGTTTGATGTCTTCCTAACCTCTCCTTTCACGGGGGGGGGACACCTGGACGCATCAATAGGAATACTCAGTTGAACTGCTCTCAACATTGATAGCACAAGGAATACATAGATACTAGATACTTTATTGATCCCAATGTGGGAAATTATTTTTGTTACAAAAGCGTGTGTTCAGACATGAAGAATACTTTAAAAAGTGGAATAGAGAAAATATCAATTACAAATAAAATGAAAATAAAAATACTATATCAAATATAATATATTGAAAATGTCCAAAATATACAGTCTAATGGGCAGTTGCTCTCTACAATGAAAGGTATGTGTACCTTCATTTAAATTGTTTTTCTTTCTTGAACAAGTAAACGGCAAAACGACACCTGACTAAATGTCCCCTGACTTAATGGTCATATGGTCATTTGAGCGAGGGGCGAAGCTCTCAGCACTTATTTCAAAACACACCTTTTTACACACACTTAACACACTTTGGACAGGATGGGTTCAATGGTACACTGTGTAAAACAACATAGTGACAGCCAGTGTATTAACATGCATTTATGCAGTGAATATATAAAGAATAGACACTGAAATATGTTGTCGATTTGTGCGTTTGTACTATCTGATGGATGGAAATAAGTTACCCATTAATTTACTGTGACCAGGAAACACAATCAGTGTTACAAAGTTGAAAAAACCACGTCTCAATTCAATGAAAGTGGTTACCAGTAATTGTATTTGTTCACTTTCGTGCAGGATATCATAAGGCCTTGACTGATGGAAGTAAGATAAGATAAAATGGACCTGTATTAATCCCCTTGGGGAAATTCAGTAGTTTAAACAGAGTAAGAATGTAAAACTTACTGATCAGATTTGACACGAAAATGACAGGAGGGTTTAAAGCAGCAGACACTGAGAGTCGTGCAGACACCCACCACTGGGAGGATGACACACACACACAGACGCTGCTGTTGCAATACAGTAACCAAGCAACAGGAAAGCCGACCACTGACATAGTAATAGAAATATGGGTTGGCATCTCTCTCTCGTCTCTCCCTGTTTTCTCCGTCAGACGCAACTCTCTCCAGACTCAGAAACAGCTGAACTGATCCTCTCTCTCGACCTCCTCCACCTACTCCTTCTCTGCAACAATATTCTACGCCTCATCTCTCTCCCCTCCTTTATTCCTCGACTCCCTCTCCTCTCTCCCTGTAGTGATCTGCAGAGACTTACACCACCTCTTGCTCTTCTTTCCCTCCCTCCAGCTCATGGTGTATTTGCAGGAATATTACGATACAAAATACATGCAATATGACAAATAATAAAGGTGCAGGAGAGAAGGAACGGACTCACCCATTTTTAGAAGAGGATATTATTACTCTTCAAAGAACATAAGGCATCATATAATATCTATTCACACAAAACTCACTTGATTTTTCTATTTTCTGATGACTTTTCAGAAATGTTAATCAATGGACAGTTTTGAAATGGGTTAAGAGGAAGTGGAAACACAATACAACGTTATAACCTAACCATTTGTCTTAAAATGATTGAATCTAGATCAGGACTTATTACCTACTTTTGACTTATTCCAACACGACCTGAGTTTCTTATACTTTACCCTCCTCTACCTCCTTTATAAAATAACATTATTACTCCTTAAAGGGGCCCTGTTTTGGTCATTTTCAGGTTAATTTCTGTATTTTGTGCTTCTACTGTGACATTTTTACAGGCTTTAATGATCAAAACTGGATTATTATCAGGGCAAAATCAACTGTACATATGGTACTGCTCATCTTGCATCTGCGGATTTGTTGTTGGATGTTTGGATTCTCTAAATACAAAAAAACAGCGTAGTTCACAACTTGTATTGCTAACAATGGCTAACGCGAGGTGAATGCTAATGCTGTAAACAAACAGTTTTCTTACTTTTGCTACTGTAACGCAGTGACAAGTATAAACTGCATGAAAATAAAGTACAAGTACCTCATAACTGTACAATACTTGAGGAGATGTTCTTAGTTTCTTTACAGCCCTGGGAACAATAACCTATTGTAAAGACTTAAATTAGCAGTAAGATTATAATACAATCTGTAAGAATGTAAGTATTTTAGCTTTTATCGCTGGAGTTTTATTTATTTATTTGTATTTATTTAATGGTTTTGCATAATTTTAAAACACACAAACATAACAGATAACAAATGATTAACAGTGCAGGAAGAGGCTAAAAACTCAGTGGGTTTATTCGAAGTAAAACACACACTGAAAGAACTGAAACATTGACTTTAATTAAACGTGTTATGTCAACATATTTCACATAACTGTATTAGGTTAGTTGAAAGCAATAATATTAAAGGTCCCATGTCATGGCCATTTCTACTGATCATATTTCCATTGTTGAGGTCTACTAGAATAGATTTACATTGTGCAATTTTCCAAACTCACATTGGTTTCTCACACAGCATCTCTGTGTAGTATGTGTATTCACTCTCTGTCCTAAACGGCTTGTTGGAGCTCCTGCCCCCCCCCCCTCCCTGTGAGCCCACTGTGCTTTGATTGGTCAGCTCGCCCACTCTGTTCTGATGAGTCCACCACCGTTACAGCGGAACATCAGTGATTATATGTTACAATGGCGTTAGCAACCAGAAAAGGACACCAGTGATGACAAACAGATGGGAATGCTGCGTGGGGTCTGGGTGCCGTGTTGGAGGGACATTGGAAATTAACCCAGCTCACAACTGCAACAAAAGTAACAAACACAATGCAATATCCTTTTCAAAGAACACAAATTGGGTTATTTACAGGTGTTTGTTACAGTTACAGTTTCGCCCACCACTAGGACCCCCCCCGTCACGTCCAGTGGTGAGTCTTGACTTTTATACCTAGGCCCTCTGACCCTCACCCCTTCCCTCGAAAAAAAAAGAGTTATTACGTCACAGCATATACTTCAGCGGAATATCAAAACAACGGCCCGGGGTGCAAAACGCATCAATGAAAGCGACCCTCTACCACACAAAACAACACCTGTAAATAACCCAATTTGTGTTCTTTGAAAAGGATATTGCTTTTATTTATTACTGTGTTTGTTACTTCCGTTGCAGTTGTTTATATATCTTAAGTTTAATTTGGCTTGGCTTCCTATTTTGTTTGGACATGCTTTTATTTTGAAGGTGAGTTTAGGCTGTTGACAGGAAGTTGTTGTTGCTATGGATACAAGAAAAGCTTCACAGCGGGCGGAACTTGTCATAAAGTCTGCGATAATAAAACCCACCCATTTAGAGGGAAGATATGATTGGTCAATTGTACTGTCATTTGAAACAGAAACTGAATAGGCAGATTCGAAGGATATATTTATTTGGAAATGTTATTTTAAAAACAATTAAATCAAGTTATTTTGGTAAAACTAATGGAAAATATAATTAAAAAATATTTTTGTTTTTAAATATTATTTTGTAGAATATCTTAGGCCCTCAGAGAGTCACTGTACACAGGAAGAAAAAGAGAAATGTCCAACGAGGCGTTCTGGGGCAGCATAGACAGGTCTTTCCTGTGTTAGAGTTGTACTCGCAGGGTGTACTTTGAGGGTTTGTGACTTTGCAGACCGTTTACATGCAGAGAAACCTTCATAACACACAAGGGGACGGGTAAGAACCGGAAAAGCATGACATGGGACCTTTAAGTTTAAATAGATTCAACTTCAGTTTGTTCAGTGCAAGATCAATGTAACAACAATTGCTTGAACTTTAAGAACAACATGTAGTCTTAAGTTTAAGTCGAAAAAGATAAAGTGTTTACAGTCTCCACAGTTTTCACCTCCTTATTCTCCTCCTCTTTTTTTCTCCTCCTTCTCTCCCTGTACCTCCTCGTCCATCTTTATAACTTCCAGCTTCTCCTCGGAGACTCGGCCGACAGGTGTGTATTTCACACGATATTTGTTTCCCTGTTTTGTCATTCTAGCGAGCTCCAGCGGTCATCATTAATAACCCCGGGCCCTCGCTCCTGCTCCCAGTCTCCAGGCGGATGTTTCTTGCAGATGAAGGAGGGAGATCAGGGAGGACACACAGGTAGAAACATCCAGACAACCAGCTGCACAGGAAGAAAAGAGCCAGCAGAATACTGATGATGAGGACTCACATCATCATGTAATGCACAAGGAAGTATAAAATAATGAAGCTGTACGCGGAATATTGTAGTCCGATATGGAGTAATATCTGAAATGTGGGCGGGCTTTACACCCACGGCCCTATCAGAAACATTGCTATCAGAAACAATGCCTGACGTGTTTTGGACGTAATATGGTCTTTGTTTACATTAGCATCGCTAACACTCAGAGCTAACCTGTACTGGAGAGAGTGTGTGTAAAAAAACAGGAAATAAAAAAAGGAACTCACCTTGTGGAAAACCTGAGAGAGAAAAAGCATTTGAGCTCCATACTGTTTCAGAAATAATCCTTGATATGGTTTGGAACATGATATGGCATTTAATTACAAGATCTGAGTATTTCTACTTTTACTCAAGTACAATATCTGAGTACTTCTCCAACCTCTGGGAATTATCTTTAGGCTTCAGTGCTTCATCTCTAAGAAAGCTGCTATCTCTTGTCACTCTGAAATTAGCAAAGAGCAACACATTAGGGTTTAATTAGCAGGTTGCTAAATGTTAAAGGTCCCATGTCATGCTTTTCCGGTTCTTACCCGTCCCCTTGTGTGTTATGAAGCTGTTAATGCATGTAAACGGTCTGCAGAGTCACAAACCCTCAAAGTACACCCTAGCGAGTAAAACTCTAACACCTGTCTATGCTGCCCCAGAACGCCTCGTTGGACATTTCTCTTTTTCCATTGTTTCTTCCTGGGTTCAGTGACGTAACGGTCAAAATGACGTAACGGCTCCACGGATTGGTCCAAATTGACCAATCCGCGGATCTCCGTGGTGTCTCGCTGTCTCGCAGACCCCACGCAGCTTCCAGGAAACAACGCCAGTAATCCAGCTCACACTGTCCGCTCCTCGAGCCTCAAAGGGCGGAGCAGCGAGCCCCTCAACGTCCCGCCAACACGGCACCCAGACCCCACGCAGCATTCTCATCTGTTTGTCATTACTGGTGTCATTTCCTGGTTGCTAGCAAACGCCATTGTAACACTGGTGTTCCGATGTAACGGTGGTGGACTCATCAGAACAGAGTGGGCGAGCAGACCAATCAGAGCACACTGGGCTCATAGGGAGGGGGGGGGGCAGGAGCTCCAACAAGCCGTGTAGGACAGAGAGTGAATTCACACACTATACAGAGATGCTGCATGAGACACCAATGTGAGTTTGGAACATTGAACAATGTAAATGTATTCTAGTAGACCTCAACAATGGAATTATGATCAGTAGAAATGGCCATGACATGGGACCTTTAAAATGAAAAGCATCACAAAGTTAAGACTTTATCATCTTGTCTTTTATTAAAGAGAAACATTACAAACCTAGACAATCAGAGCAATCATAAGCTGATCATTCAGCTTAAATTATTAAGACTTTAGTTACTTCTGATTCAATAAGAGATTAGATATCGGGTTTTAATTACATAAAACTAAACTGAATGAATCTCCGCTGGATTTGAATATGCAATATGTGTTTGTTTGCCTCATAATGGACTGACAGGTCAAGGGGGTTGTTTCTATTTTCTCGGAGCAATGTGTGGAGTCAATAATGCTCTCTAACACCGTGATCTGCTGCCAGACTCTGATTGTCTTTTTGTCTAATATGATTTCCTGCGCCGGGCATCTGTTCGCCCTCGGCCATGGCAGCAAACACAATCTACAGCCCTAAGTAGTTTTATTTAAGGCACCATATATCCACTCAGGGCAATCCTGCACCGCCCACACAAGGACATTAGTTTCCTTTCAACCGAGGCTTCTGTGACGATCTGGACTATTACATAATTTCTAACTTTTAAAAAGGAAGGAAAGTGCTTATCTGATTAGTCGTGACTGAAGCCAGACGCACACATATTGTATTTCTCTAAATCCAACCTAATTTCCAGCTGCTGTTTGCCTCTGGCTTTATAAATTACCCAAAAAATCAGCCGCCACGCCCCGTGCACTCACATCCTGCAGAGAGTCAGATGCTTTCTGCTTTATTACAGCAGACTTTATTCACAGTTGCTCAAACACGATAAGTTTCTCCTTCCTTTCTTTTTTATTTTCTTCCTATCTCTTACTCTCTACAACTTCCTGGAGACCCCCAGTTTTTTGATAGCCCTTTTTTTGGTTGTATTTGTTCCCCTCGTAAAGAGTGTTGTCTTTTTTTTGTTTACTAATCCTCTTTGTGAGCGTCCTGAGTTTTGTTATTGGCATTTTTTTTTATTAAAGGGGACCTATCATGCAAAATGCACTTTTGTACGTACGTGAATATGTGTCCCCGGTGTGTCAGGGAACTCAGCAAGTGTCAGCAAACACAACCCTCTCTCTTTTCCTCCATACCCAAATCTCTAAAAACGGGGCTGCAACGGATCTGATACAGACTGATACAGATTTTAAAGTTCTCTGACGTCAGGAACGAGGAGCTCCGCCTATATGGGCAACTCTCCACCTATCAGGGGAATGGGGGGTTGGGCCACGGCCGGCCATTGCCGCTTGAAAGCGCTGGAGACGCTGTAGTACATATGCCATGGCGCTGTAGTCTGCCTTAATGTAAATGGCATTTTTTTTAATTAAAGCATTTTCTTTTACTTTACCTCTGTCTCCTGGAGTCGTGCATTTGAGTCAAACTGCCTTGTGTCTGAAGTTCGTGATTATTCACCTGTAATGTGCAATATACACACTTCTGTTGGCAATACAGTGCAATACCATTATCATTTTTTTGTTCAAAACATACTTTTACATTTACGTTTTTAGTATCTCAAAATGTAATATGTTCACTTAGCTAAATGCTGTTACTCGTTTTTTAGCCATGGATGAAGACGTATTTGCTTTTTCTCGATAATTTAAAATGCTTGCTATTTTGTTATTGCCTGCTTTTTATCTGCGATGTCACTTTTGCTGTAACGCTGTACATTTCCCGCCTGCAGGACTAATAAGATCAGAGGTACTCTATTGATCCCAGATTGGGGCATGTTTGCGTTGCAGCAGCATTGCACATACGTTAAAATTGAAGAGTAGAAATAAACAATTCTAGACTTTAATCATCTCAAAAAATAATTTTAAACAGCATTTAAAAAATAGAAAATAAGTAGTAAAAAATGTCATAAAGGAATTCGGATTATATTTGTCCTAATGCTCCCTTCTTAAACTCTCCTTCCTCCACTCCTCCTTTTACCCTCCCTTCCTCCCCCCTTTCCTCCCCCCTTTCCTCCTCCCTTTCCTCCCCCCTTTCCTCCTCCACTCCTCCCTCCTTTTATCCTTCCTCCTGTCCTTCCTCCTTTATGCTTTCCTCTAAGTCATGAAGGGAAATAAACAATTCTATAATTCAAATTAAATCAGCATTAAAAAGTAGAAAATAGTAGATTAGTAAAAACAATCTTATTCTATTGTCCTAATGCTCCCTTCTTAAGCTCTCCTTCCTCCACTCGTCCCACCGTTCCTCCCTCCTTTCTTCCTCCCTTTCCTCCCTCCTTTTTAATCATTAAAAAGTAGGAAACATACGGTAGATTAGTAAAAGATCTCATAAAGGAATTCTGATTATATTGTCCTTTTTTGTTATTGCTTGCCTTTTATCTGCTATGTCACTTTTGCTGTAACACTCGACATTTCCAATAAAGGAATTCTGAATTATATTGTCCTAATGCTCTCTTCTTAAACTCTCGTTCCTCCCTTTCCTCCCTCCTTCATCCTCCCTTCCCTCCTACCTTTCCTCCCTCCTTCATGCTCTCTGTGAGGTCATGAAGGGATGTGTGTCCCTTGGCCTCCTGAGCAGTGTCCGGCTGGTGTAATTATGATGGATGGAGTAATTTCCAGAGGCGCCTTTCGCCAAGAGGTCTGAACCCTCCATGCTTCCTCTCAGCGTTAATGACTTTTTAATAGAGCTCACTCCCAAACCCACAGCACGCAGTGCCAGAGAGAGTCAGCGGAGAATCACTGCTGTTAAAGCCGGACATGGGTTGGCTGTTTTAAAGTAAAGGGCCCCTCAGGTAACAGCTGATCTCTGCAGGTGTGTGTCGGGCTTCACTGAGTCCACTTCGACTTCAGAACGAGCTGCCCGAGGAGCGCAGGCTGACAAATCTATTAGTGAACGTTCAGAAATTTAATTAAAGCAGGGTTTCCTGTTCCTCAGCTATTAGCTTCTTACTGATGATTGTTCTTGACCATTTGCAGGGCTTGTAGTTATCAAGCAGTGACCTCCAGGTATTATGTAAGTGTTTATTCCACACATGGCAGTTCTTATAAAACAAAACATGTACACTTAGTGTTTTTTCTTTATTTTGTATAGCGCATGGTGGAAAGGAGCAAAGTAAAAGCTATATTCTTTCAGTCACAGTTGCTTACAAATACTGAAACATAAAACCAGAACACAATCAAAGTCAACTTCATACTTCATACATTTTCTGAAACATAAAAATGTTCTTACAGCCCTTTAAATGATTCGGCAAAGAATGAAAAGTGAATCCAATACAGAAGAATAATACACTGTAGTTTGCCATATATATTCATTGTCCTTTTTGTTTTTTAGCTTGTAAGGTTATTTGTATAGTTATATTTTAATTTGGTTTAAATACTTGTCTGCAGCATCCTTTTTTTAATTGTTTCTTAAAAATACTTATTTTCTTATCTTATCTTTCCTCTGACAGAGTATGGGATTGTTGTGTATTTCGGGCTGTCGGAGGCGTGGCAGCTGCCTTCGGACCTAATAACGTATATTATACTTAATTTCTTCCGAAAAATCTCCTTTTTAATCCTTTAAATGTTTGGTATTCACGTCAAGCATCAGATATGTAATTTACTTTTTTATATCTTGAAGGCTTCTCATTTCCTCTGACAGAGTTTGGGGTTGTTGTGAATTTCTCGACCTGCTCGGCCACCTCACAATACACCAATTCTCCGAATCCCCTCCCCAACATTTCCGTCTCTCTGAATCCATTTTTAATGATTCTTCTAATTAGCCTTCTCCTCAGGACTGTGAGTGCTTGATTGACATCTCGCTCACTGTCTAAAGCCCATTAGCACAGCACCAGTATCACCTGGGGACCTGCAGTCATTGTATTAACTGCTGAGGTCAGCTGTGATCTTATTCCCGTGAAAATCTGCCATATCCCTAATTTGTCAAGTAGAAATTTCACCGAAAACCACCCAAACCCAAAAGTCATGTGACCTTTATTCGTCTGTATCATTGTGCAAATCGAGCATCTTAACAATTAAGGGTCCTATTTATTTTGCAAGGTTTTTGTTTTATGACTCGACAATTTAACATGAAAGAATATACTATCATTGAATTATTATTGAACGTTTCGACAGCGTAGAGACCTATTTACACATTTATACCTGAGCAAGAAATTTTTATGAATAATATATTAACATACATCTGCCCATAAAATCTAATTATGATACCCTTATGTTTGTTCATTTCAATGTTTCAGAAAGTCTCCTGAATATTAAGGCTAACAATGCGCAGTTCTATCAAGTCACAACATTTATCAAACGCTGATATGTAATTTTCGTCTGAGCAGTGACGACATGTCTTAATCCCGTGCAAATCTGCCATATCCTTAATTTGTCACCCAAACCCAAAAGTCATGTGATCTTATTCGTCTGTATTATTAGTCCTCTGCAAATCAAGCATCTTAAAAAATGAAGGGTCATATTTTTTTGCAAATCTTTTATGTATTACTCTACAATTTAACATCAAAGAATATACAATAATTGATTTGTTTTTGAACGTTTTGACAGCTTGGAAACCCATTTACACATTTAGACCTGAGCAAGACGATTTAATGAATAATATATTAACATAAATCTGCCTATCAAATGTAATTATGATATCTTTAAGTAGTGAGCTGTGACTTTATTTCCTGAGGATTTTGTTGGTACATTTGAATAAAATACATACTTTGCTTATTCTGTGGGAATTTGGTAAAAAATACACAGATATTTACCTTTGAATCTCCTTCAATCTAAACCCTATAATGCTAATATTCCAGCTGCATTTCCTTGTCTCAGTCATTTTACTCTGTGCAGAGACAATACAGTTGGATCTAATCTAATCTCATAAGGTCCTCTAGTTCTTGTTTAGTTTGAGTAAATCTAGAGTTTGCTGCACCGATCAAGCATGGATTTGTTGTCGACTCAAACCAAATCTGCACGGACTTCCACCTAATAAAATATGTTATCCAGAATAATCCGGAATACATTAAAAGACCTCTGCAGGGCCTTCAGGTTTTCATCTCTCATATGATTTCCTTCTCGGAGATTCAGAGCACAAGAAAAAGCATTTATGAGCTCTTAAACTGCACAGAAAGTCAGATTAATTGTTTTATTTATAATTACAAAATTAGATTACAATTAAAACACCCCGAAAAAGTACATCCCAAATCCCATAATTGAAAGATAATGTATGTACATAGAGATGGATAAAATATTGCACTCAAGTAAAGTTGTACCGTTACTTAAGAGACATTTTACTCATACATGAAATAATTTAAAGGGGACCGATCATGCAAAATGCACTTTTGTACGTCTTTTATACATGAATATGTGTCCCCGGTGTCAGGGAACTCACCAAGTGTCAGTAAACACAACCCTCTCTCTTTTCCTCCGTACCCAAATCTCTAAAAACGGGGCTGCAACGGATCTGATCCAGATTTGAAAATAGTCTGACGTCAGTGACGAGGAGCTCCGCCTATATGGCCAACTCTCCACCAATCAGGGGAAGGAGAGGTTGCGTGGCATGGTAACAGCTTGGTAACAGCATGGTAACAGCATGGTAACAGCATGGTAACAGCATGGTAACAGCATGGTAACATGACGCTCGTGCCTCGCCCCCCTCCTTTGCAGGGGGGCGTGGTCAGCTGCAGCTCATTTGCCACATAATCAGCCCTTGTGAAGACAGGGCTGGAATAGAGCAAATAGAGCGAAATGAGGCGTGGCTAAAATGCATGATCTGTTTGGTATTTTGAAAAAAAAACTTCACAGACATGTTTTATATAGGTATGGCCCTACAATATATTATTCAAATATAGCATGATAGGTCCACTTTAAACTTTAAATTTAACGTTGATTATTAAATAGGTTAAACTTCAACATGATTGCTTTCAGCTAACCTAATACAGTTGTGTGAAATGTGTTGACATAATACATTTAATTAAAGTCATTGTCTGAGTTTTTTCAGTGTGTAAAAGTACCTGTTTAAAAATGTAACGTACACACCTCTCGTCCTCTGATAATGGACCACTGAAGGCACTGGTTTATTTATCTGCTGCAGCTGCTGATTATTGACCTTTCTTTGTATTTTTCTCACATAGTTTCAGGGATTTTCACGTGTTTTGTTTTACTCCGAAACAGAAGCGACTTGAAATATAGCAAAGTACAATACTTGTATTTAAAGTATGTGAGCATAAGTGAAATAACAATCATACGTGTAAGTAAAGTGTAAATACAAATATACTGTAAAAGCAGCAGCAGAAACAAACTATTTAAAGATGATGAAAATGAAATAATAAAAGGTTAACAAATCTGATTCTGGCCTTCTGGACAGCTGAAGTTTATCAGCTATAAAAAAGTCAGAAAGATAAACCACAAATATTGTCAGCACATATTTACTGCCTCTTGTCAGACTCAAAGATTTGAAACGTTTTTGTTGCTCTCAATTGTTACCGGACAAAAAACAAGAGACAACAACAAACATGACAGAAAGTATTTGGAGAGTTTTAATATCAGTCAGAAAGTCCTGGAGTTTTCTTCAGAGACAAAGACACATTCCCTGCAAACTGTAAACAGAGTTATCTTTGCACTTTCTCTTATTTTAATTTGACTTCTTCTGCTTCTTCTATTCCCACTTTTTCTTCTTCTTCTTGTTCAGAGACAAAGACAAACATGACAAATGTCTTGCAAACTGCAAGGAGGGTTCTTCTTGTGGTTCTTCTTCTTCACTAAATTATTAACATATACATATATACCGGTATGTTAATAATTCAGTTTTTGGGAGAAGGGGTGGGAATAAGTGTAAACTTCTTCCCACCCCTTTTCGGATGTGTAAATACGTAAATCATTTGTTTAAATATAATTTCTAAGTCAGTAATATTTTTTGTTTATCAATTTCACACTGCTTAAGTTTGTATAGTATAATAATTCTCATGTTTCATTTCACTATTATTATATATTTTTTTACATTTGAAATAAATCAAATCAAATAAAAAAAATCAAATCATGTTCTCAGTCTTCTTCTATTCTTCCTTTGTCTTCTTTGCCTTCTCCTTTTTCTTCTTCTTCTTCCACATCCTCTTCTACCACTTTACCATCTCATAAAATATCTTGTTCCGACTTTATATTTTCAGCGACTGTTCGTTATTCTGGTGGCCGCACTCTTGTCAGGTTGATTAAGAGTTAAATTGTTGACGTTGCAACACAGAGAAAGTTGCAATTTCTCAGTTTTTCATATCTTCCTGACTGATGTCTTTGTGTTGTTTTGGAGCCGTGCATCTCCCGCTGAAGTCTCCAGATGCTGTGCAGTAGAGAGATGGAGATTGCTGGAGGAAGGACACACTTCTTCATGAGTCAGCAGAGATTGAGAGGATGGATTCAAGGCCTCCGTCATCGTCTCCTCACGTGTCTGATCTCCTGTCAGCGCCGAGTGAGATGACCTTGTGTGTCCTCAGCTCTCCGCACCTGGCTGCTGATCTGACACCAGCCTCAGGACTGCTGGGGATTTTATCTCCTAGAATAAGTAATTAGACCTAAATTAGTGCGGTTATTTATACTCAGGAAAACATGCTAAAAATAGGCGAGACTCCTTTCCTCTCGCCAGGAGACGAGCATTTATTTCGGCTTCTTTTCAGGTGTGTCTCCTTCATCGTTTAACTGCACAAGAAGCAGGTAAACAGTTAACATATGCTGATGGTAACATATTTTATATAAGTTACTTATTTTACACATCACCCATCGCAGACTGAAAACCCAAATATTGTACGTAGTTGTTTTACCGTCCTCTTGATTTCAACTTGTCAAATAAACACATTGTGAATTGTCACTGACTTAATGCAGAGAGTCAGAGAATAACATTTCATTCATTATTCTTCTATTCGTGCTTTTTGTGTTCAGGTAAATGTACAATTTGCCCAGTAAAGAAATGTTGGGAGATATTGTGTCACGATATGTCTGTGTTGTGTTTTTTCATGTCTGTCTTTTATTTTGAAAAGTGTTCACCCCCCTGTCTTGCCTGTTGCTTCCTGTCTCTGTGTTCACCCCCTGTCTTGCCTGTTGCTTCCTGTCTCTGTGTTCACCCCCTGTCTTGCCTGTTGCTTCCTGTCTCTGTGTTCACCCCCTGTCTTGCCTGTTGCTTCCTGTCTCTGTGTTCACCCCCTGTCTTGCCTGTTGCTTCCTGTCTCTGTGTTCACCCCCTGTCTTGCCTGTTGCTTCCTGTCTCTGTGTTCACCCCCTGTCTTGCCTGTTGCTTCCTGTCTCTGTGTTCACCCCCCTGTTTTGCCTGTTGCTTCCTGTCTCTGTGTTCACCCCCTGTCTTGCCTGTTGCTTCCTGTCTCTGTGTTCACCCCCTGTCTTGCCTGTTGCTTCCTGTCTCTGTGTTCCCTCCTGCCTGATTACCTGCTTGTGTTCACCTGGTGCCCCTGTGCTTTCTCCTCCCTCCTCACCTGTGTCTTGTTTGTGTGATTAGTCTTGTGTGCATTTAAGTTCTGGTTTTTCTGTCTGTCTGTTGTTGTGAGATTCTTGACGTTGTTGGAAGGTTTATGTTCTGAGCGACTTTGTGTTTTGTCTTGCACAGTTTTTTGTTTGCCTGGCCTAGTTCTGGAAATAAAGGACTCCTGCTTTCAACATATCTTCTGCATTTGGGTCCTATATATACCTCGCCGTCCAGCCGTGACATAATGTGCTTTATTGTTCATGCAACAAGCAGTTGATAGTATTTTACCAGCATACTAAGAGCAGCAGCACTGATAGACTTTAATGTCTTTTTTCATCCCAAGTCATATCATTAGGTAAAAGTGATTATGATTAGAAAATGCAATTACAACATTTAAAAATGGTTGTAAAAAAATCCCCTTACATTTTTTTTAATTAACACAAAGCTTGTTGTATTTTAAAAGAACATTAAGCAGCAGAACTCAAGATTCAAAGGCTTTATTGTCATGTAGTAGATATGGCAATACAAATCTCAGACTCCTCCCACAATGCAACATAAGATATAAGACATAAAACAATAAAACAAATGAAAAAACAATACAATAGTGCAAGTTTACGAAGCGACACCAATGTACAAGTGATGCAGATGAAGTCAACTATATACATGTAAAAAATAAATAAATGCAAAAAGCTAATTGTTGCAGAAAGTGTTGAAAGTAAACGCAGGAATCTGTATACATGTAAAAAGAATAAGATAAACAAGAACAGAATGTAAAATTAAATACTGTTTGTTGTAGTAAAAAAATAATTGTATGATGCAAACGGATAAATGCTATAGAATTGAATACACTTTAAAATCTGTTATTTCATTGAAACATTTATCGTCTGGTGTGATTTTGTTGTTATCATGCAGCCCTACCCTTCTATGTTACTGTCACTTCCAGTATCTGTCGCCCTCGTTCGGTGTCCTTACTCTGTCACCATTCACACCCTTACATCTCCACATTAAAATCTCACAGTGTGTTCCTGTCTTGTATCGTCGTGTATGAATTAACCGCAGCCAAGATTCAAGGTTCAAGGCTTTTATTGTCATTTGAACACAATATTGTTATGTCAATGAAAATCTTAGGTCCCAGGCTCCTCCAACAGAGCAACACAATAAAACAGATAACAATCAAATAGAATAGAAATAGTGACTGTTATTTTGTATATACTGATTGTTGTGTTGTTATCTTAATGTGTACAGGTATGTTGATTGTGTATATATAGGATAAACATATTTTATACATATTTGTATTCGGGATTGTGGGAAACGGTATTTCGAACTCTCTGTCTGTACACACAAACTGAAAGATTGACATTAAAGTTGACTTTGACTTGACAACGAAAAGTAAACAAACACTGAAATACAGCGAAAGAAAGGCAGAGTTGGCGGGGAGCAAAAAAAAACGGCGGCCATTAGCTCGCGTGTAACTTACAAGTGAAGATGCTTCTTTAAAACACAACAAACCTCGCGTGTTGAAGAGCGAAGATCGAAATCTGCTGGTCAGCAAACTGTCTCTCCCCCCCAACATTGCTGAGCTGTGGACTTGAGGCCAGTAAAGAGGGTTAGGTGCAAACAAACAGCCCATTTAGTAGCATCTCCCCTCCATTTAGGCGGCCATTATGGCCCTCAAGGCCCTGGCTCAGCACTGAATTATGAATTAAGTTGTCAGGAGAGCCTCTGCTTAGGAGCTGAGGGGGTCATTTAAATTTAATTTGAAAAGGGATTCTGTTAAGAGTGTATGCTCAGCAACCTCCAGTGGAACTTCTCCATCAGAGCGGAGACGGGTAAGTACTGACAAGGGCAAATTAAATAAAAAGGCGTGGAAGGGCATTGACTAACTGTAATAATGCAAAGTGCACGATGGGTTTAAAGCAACGAGACGCAGACATGGCCAGAAACTGTATTTGAAATCATTATGAAAGGTGGAGTAAGTGCCTGGAGTTGATCTTTAAGGCTGTGTTATGTGTTGCACGATGTGTTGCTTCACCTCGGAGCGTTTAAACTTCTGCTGAGACGGTAAATAAATACATTGAAATGGCATTAAAGAAATGCAACTGAGCTGTGGAAAAACTCAACGTCTTACTCATGAAATAAGTTCTGTAATCTCTTTTCTCCACTTAATGTAGTCAACTTTAATCTAAAACGATGTGTAACATTACCAAAAGGCTACAAAGAAATAGTTTTGGTATTAAATTAGTCACTTTTGTGGAAATTTACAAAAAATGTAAGTTTAATCTGCTTATCTTAACTAGTAAGTAACTGTAAGCTAGCTAGCTACTTGGCTTACATAGTCATTTCAAATATACTGACAACACCCTTGCAGTTATGAAACAAAATGGCACATCTTTAAACTTCTGCGTTAGATGGTAAATGCATAAATTGGAGAAGCATTAAAGAAATGCAACTGAGCCGTAAGATAACTCAATGTTCTTCTCATAACATAAGTTCCAATATATCTCTTTTCACCTATTTTATGAACTCGCTGTGTAACATTTACCAAAAGACCACAAAAAGGATTTTAAATGAGAAGTTATTCGGCTGTTGTAACATAAACTTTCTTCGATTGCACATGAAACACTTACCACTGTACTAACAGGACCATTTGTCTGTGGAGACTGATGTCGGCTTGATTCTTTATCTGACTTTCGCTTTTGAAATATTATCTGATTTTGACTCTTTTCATGTGTTGAACTGCAGTTATTTGGTCAAATTGGCAAGCAATCTTCTCACTTTGAGAGCGCTCAACACATGAAAACACACACAAAAAAGAAAAGAAGAAAACATCTCCGACACATCTTATTTTCAAAATCAAATACACTTTTCCAAGACACAAACATGATATTAAATGGATTTTTTTCTCAGTTTTCAGCGTCGGTCGGACAAAACAAGAAACTACATGTCATTACAAATAGATTTAAGAAACTGTGATGGTCGTATTTACCAAAGAAGAATCCATGAAGGAAGAAAGAAATCTGAAGACTGATAAAATATGAACGCAAGTTGAGTAAACTTAATTCTGATGTTTTGAACAACTTATCTTTGTCCGCCAAATACAACGTAATGTAACGTGTGTGTGTGTGTGTGTGTGTGTGTGTGTGTGTGTGTGTGTGTGTGTGTGTGTGTGTGTGTGTGTGTGTGTGTGTGTGTGTGTGTTTGTGTCATATTTGTGAATGTAATTTACATCACATTTGGTTTGTTTGTAATGAAGCTCTTGCTGAGCAGAACATTTTCCAGGCACATATGGCAGGAAAACATTGAATGTTCAAGCATCCTTGTGATCACAAACTCATCGAGGGAATGACTCTGCAGTTGTTTATTTCTCTCGTGTGCATCATAAAAGTCCTCTGTAATGCCATGATGACAGGTTTTTTTTTCCAATAAATGACACGTTATGAGCTCACTTGACCTTATGGACTCAGATGTGACCCTCAAGGTGTGAGAAACCCTGCAGACATCACAGTATGTGAGTGTCTGATTCATCACAGGAGAGAAGCTAAACAGGAAGTTACACAAGAAGAGTGTCTTGTACTTTGGCAGCATCACAGACTATCTGCTGTCTTTGATCACTGCAGAATTGTTCAGCAGCGATTTGAAGCAACGATACAGAAGAGAGGGCCGTGTGTCGTGCTGATTGCAGTCCGTTAACAGTGACGGTGAAACCAACAGGCTGGTGCCTTTTCCATTTGTCGGTGCAGATCAGACGGTGGACAAACATTTATAATATATTGAAGATGTTGAATCCACTTCTAACCTTTTTCCGTATTATAAATTGGCTGTTTGTATCAGAAGATGGATATATTGTATTTCAACGGGCACATTTTGATCAACTCAAATTAATGAAGACCGCCATTTTGTACGTCTCCAGTGGGGTATTTGCTGACTTTGTTCTTGTCGTACAGTTAAAAGCTCTTCAGCTTGTGTTAACCACAGACCTTATTTCAGTGAAAAGACTTCCGGACGGGGAACAAGAAGTGCTAAAACACAGACTACATTTCCAAGTTTTACGTCTCATTCCTGCATTACGCGGACACAGGTCCTCACATGATCCTCTGTCTCCACTGCTTGGGGCGATTTGGAAGATTTTTGAGTGGTTTCGGGGTAATTTGAAGATGCTGAATCTATTTCTAACCTAATTAAACCAGAAGGTGGACATATTTCAACTCCTATTGGCGAGATTTTGATGAATTTTGAAAGTTCAATAGGATGCAAATAATAAAAATAACTAATTTCGACTTCTCCAGTGCGCTACTTGCTGATATATTTAATGTCATACGGTTAAAATCTCTTCAGCTTGACCACAGACCTTATTTCAGTAAAAAAAGAAGTGCTAAAACGCTGACTAATGTTCGAGTTTTACGACACAGGTCCTCACATGATCCTCTGTCTCCATTGTTAACAACCTTCGGACGAGTCTATGACTTTCCTCTGGTCCAGATGTTGGTCCGGCTGCAGCAGCTGGTGTCCCGCTCATCCCGGGGGACGTCGGGGGGGGGGAGTCTGCCAACGCAGAGCCACGGAGGACTGGACAGTCCCTCTGGGAACATCTATCGTTCAGAAAGGTCTTTGGAAGGAGACTCGCCTCTTCACGGGCCGATGCCAACACATTACCCCCACCAATCAATGCACACACTGTGAAGGGTTCCTCTTTTTTATATTGATAATTATCTAAAGGGCCACTCGCCTGATTCTGTTTAATCTGAGGCAGTGTCCCACGTGTCGCTCTTTTGATCAAACTAAAAACAGACGCCTCTGCCTTTCTCCCTTCATGCATTATTAGCAGAGGTGGAAGAAGTACTCAGATCTTTGAAGTAAAAGTTGCAATACTACATTCTGCATTTACTTGTGGCACCTTTCTCTTGTACTACCCTATATGTATTCCTTCTTGCACTGTTTTTCCTTTCTTCACACTGTAGATGTTACCTTTAAATGTCATTCAAAGGCCATTCCTTGCACACTTAATGTCAATGATATCCTACTTTAAATTGTGTACCTTGGTTCTTCATTGTGTTTATTGTCAGTCATTCTACAGATTTGTGTCTTTTACGGTCAACATGTATATATTTGACTTTTTAGTTCTGTTTTATTTTCTATTTTGAGATATTCTTATTTTTTGTTTGTTTATTTTCTACTCTTGTGCAATGGCTTTTTTAACATGCTGCTATTACAACAATATTTCCCAGTTTGAGATCAATAAAGTATATCTTATCTTTAGGTCTTTTTTTATGTCTTAATATAATATTGTATCTGGAGGAGCCTTGGTTTTCAGATCTCAGATTTTAAATAGTTAACAGTCAAAGTCCTGCATGCAAAATCTTACTTAAAAGTAGACATTTATTAGCATCAAACTATATTTAAAGTAGCAAAAGTTAAAGTCTTCATTAAAGGTCCCATGTCATGCTTTTCGGGTTATCACCCGTCCCCTTGTTGTTATGAAGGTTTTTCTGCATGTAAACGGTCACAAACCCTCAAAGTACACCCTGTAGCGAGTAAAACTCTAACACAGAGAAGACCTGTCTATGCTGCCCCTGAACGCCTCGTTGGACATTTCTCTTTTTCCATTGTTTGCTTCCTTGGTTCTGTGACGTGTGAACACTCAAATCAACAACAAATGACCGGATGGCCCAAATGGACCAATCCGCGGAGCACCTCACACACCAGGATCCCTTGGCTAACTAACAGGGAGTCCCATTGACTTGCATAGAGCTGCCTGGTTGGTAATAGACGAGTTGATGGTGGAGAAATGCTCTCCGCAGACCCATTCTCACAGCGTTAGAAACCTTTTTCTTCCTCAATATCAAGCCACACTTATTGTTTTTACTTCGGCTGTGAGTGTTTGTGTGCTCAGGATGAGTTTAGCTTGTTCTCGCTGTATCGCTGACCCGGAAGCCTGTCCGCTCCTCGCAGCAACGAGCCTTGCAACGTCCCGACCAATCAGAGCACACTGGGCTCACAGGGAGGTGAGGGGGGGGGGCAGGAGCTCCAACAAGCCGTTTAGGACAGAGAGTGAATACACACACTATACAGAGATGCTGTGAGAAACCAATGTGAGTTTGGAAAATTGCACAATTTAAATGTATTCTAGTCGACCTCAACAATGGAAATATGATCAGTAGAAATGGCCATGACCTTTAAGATACTGGATTGTGATTATTGATGCATTAATGTTTCCTCACAGCAGGTTAAAGTGGAGCTCATTGTAATTACTTTATATACTGCTGTTGGATATCTAACCTTTAGTAATATATGTATTTATTAGTGCTGTCAAAATTATCGCGTTAATGGCAGTAATTAATTTTTTGAATTAATTGCGTTAAAATATTTAACGCATTTAACGCATGTGCAGAATGGCCCGCCCCATACGTGCCACCAGTGGCAGCGCCAGGGTATGGCTGGGGTAGGCTACACCCATACCAAGAAATGGCTTAGCCCCACCATGAAAAATGATGTTAAAGTAAGCAAAATAAAGTCCGCCAACTCGCGCGGAGTAAATTGCACAGACAGCAGTTAGTAAGATTGATTTCAGCAGCCACTTGTCTGGAAATACCGAAGACCAGAAACGGTTTTGAAAACTTTTGTCACGTAGTGATCGTCTTCTCAATAGAACATCTTTGATAATGTCGGTGTTGTTGCAGGAAGTCCCGACGGAGAATACTTTTGCTGTAGTACAGGGGTGCACATAACTGGTACGCAGGTTATGTGCGTAATCTGAAACTTGTGTCACAAAGCGCATTTGCGTACCGACGTACTTGTGAAGCTTTTCCAGAAGGCGGTTAGATCACCGGACGACAGAGTCGGTCTCCGTGTGCACAGACAGGGCTGCTGTTAACGTCGGTCTGTACAACGGAATTGTGCCAAAACTACGCCAACCGGCTGCGGAGGGAGACTCCCCCCCCCCCCCCCCTTCACTGGAGAACTGCGCTAAAACAGCTGATCACAACGTTCGCACTCTGTGGTCACGAAGTACTCCACTAGCCGCCGCCGCCGCCCCCCCCCCCCCCCCCCCCTCTGTCGACTTTCCTGAAGTACTCCCCCGTTGATAGAAATCAACACGTAATGAATTAAGACCCCACGGTTTGATGATTGATAGGTGTGTGGGTTGTCTTTCATTTTGACACGCAGAAAAATGTTCTAATAAACATAGATACTGTATGTTAAATGGATATATCCGCCTTCTTTCATTTATCTTTCCATTCCCACAACAATATACATAAAGAAATGGCATATTTTGGACATAGTTCGAATGGTGATTAATCATGATTAATTAATTTTTAAACTGTGATTAATCTGATTAAAAATTTTAATCGTTTGACAGCCCTAGTATTTATATGTTGCATCAACCACTAAAAGGTACGACCTTGATCTTCTTTTGGGTTTTAATTCAGGCAATTTCTTTTAAATGCACGAGGTCGTCAGCTGATTTATTAAACAGAAATAAAATGCGTTTGCTTTTCATTCGTGTCAAACTTTAACAGCATTTGTAATCTATATTATTCTGTAGCTTTTAATAATAATAAACACACTTTCTATCGTAAATATCTGTTTTTATTTTTCTACGGTCGCCTTGTTCTGCTGTCTTACATCAGTAAGAAACAGCGAAGTGCGGTCAGGGGAGGCAGGTGAGGCAGAGCCTCACTTGTCATTCTCCAATGTAACGGAAAAAAATAATAATAATACAAATAATAATAATAATAAAATGTGTCCACTGATCTGTGTTGTAAATGTGATTTATGTTTGATTCCAATCGCTTTTTATAGTAAAAATCGGCTAATTTGACGAGCTCCGCTACAACTACGGGGAGCGATGAGGAGTGAGGCAGGGACGAGCTCTGCCTCACCTCAGAATTTCTCACCCCACAGAAACTGGCTGGAAAGCGGGCCCTAAGCGCATGCCTGCACCATCTCACTGTATGTCACCAATGTAATGTTTGTAGATCCCTTTATTACATTTATCCTCGCCATCCATAGTCTCTAAAGAACTTATTTCACGTATATATGATATTTAAGCTCGCTGGTCTCATCATACAACGGCAATGACAAAAGCACCAGGGGAGGCAGCCACAACCTCTGCCGCACTGAAGCAAGTGAGCCCACAGGTTCTTGTTGCTACTGTTATTCTACGCAGAGACGAAAACAACAAGCTAGGCTTTTGAAACTAGAGGAAGATAAGGAGGACTTTTACAAAAAAGTAATAAAGATTGTTGTCCAGAAGGAAAGCATGGACTTCATCTTCAAGTCAAGGTAAGACCACATTTGTAATGAAAATTGGATCTTACTAAGAGAGAACAATCCAATATTTAGATTTTGGGTAGGCTATCCTTTTGTTGAACGGTCTGTTTAAAATGAATCGAAGCATCAGACTAAAAAAGCTTTTGAAAATAACAGAATATTTCGATTAAAGGTGGGGTAGGTAAGTTTGAGAAACCGGCACGATATACACTTTTTGTTATATTCCATGGAATGCTCTTAACATCCCGATAGCAATGAATATCTGAAGTGCTTTGACAAAAAATACATAAAAACATTTCATCTGTGGAAGCCGTAGTGCTGTAAAAAGCACGACCACTCATTTTAGCCGGCCCGCCTAAAATAACCTGCCTGTCAGCCTTCCATCTGTGCACAAACTTATCTCGTGCCCTCATTGGTCATGTGCGCGTTCGTGTGTGTTGCAGGAGGGGCTGTGTATTTTCAAATTCTAGCGCACTCGAGCTGGTTTCTCCAAAATTACCTACCCCGCCAACTTTAAGGTCAAAATATATAATATTTGTAAATCTGACTCTGAAAGAGTCAGTGCCTCACCAGCCATGAACCTCACCGCATGTCACTGGTAAGAAACAACTTATTGATATTTACTTTCTATTTGTATTTGCATTTGATATTGATGTAATCCAAAAGTAACAGAAAGTAATCAGGATACTTCTATTATTATGATACTCAGATAAGATTACATTTTTAAAGTCACCCTCCCAATGCCGTTTATAACGCTTTAAGGGAAGCTTTTTGCCCTCCTGCTTTAAATAGTATAACAGGATATATTCATATTGAATTAGCTTTAAAAAAAAATGTCCTCCTTCCTCCCATATGCTGCCGGTGACCTGCAGGTTGAAGAGGCTCCGCCTGCTGGTTGGGGGCTGACCCGCCGACCCCAGCAGCCAATAGGATGACCCGCAGGCTGGGAGGAAGGAGGAGGGGTGACAGCAGGGGCGCAAATAGTGGGGGGGGACGGGGGTGATACATTCCTCCCAATTGCATAGGGACACTGTGTCACAAGTTAGACACTCCTATTATTGTTTGTTTGGTGGTTCATCTTAACTCTCCTGTCATTTCAGATCCCGCCTTCCTCCAGGCCCTTGTAATCAGCTCACTTCCCTCACCTGGTCTCCCCAGCCCTTCCCCTCACCTGTTACTCATTCCCTCATCACTCCACAGTATTCATAACACCTCACTATCACTGGTCCTTTGCCAGATTGTCTTGTCGTTTCCGCCAAGCTCTCCAGTGAGTGTTGTGCTCTAGCCTAGATTGTTGTCCTGCCCGGTTTTTGATCCCTGCCTGTTTACGGATCTCGAGTTCCTGCCTGCTCCCTGTCTGGTTTTGGTTGCCTGTCTGACGGATGTCTTGGTTTTGACCCTGCCTGTCCCAGACCTGAATAAACTGAACATTGCAATACACTGGTTGTATCTGAGTCGTGCTATTGGGTTCTGATCTGTACCTGTGATCGTGACACACTGATCCGCCCCTGCTGTCCCCCCCATTTTACTTATTGTTAATTGTTATTCTTCTAAATTGTTATTTCCTCAAACGCCTAAATAAACGATCCTTCTTGCACTTAAAGGTAAATAATTAATTTGTTAATCCACATTCATACATTCTATATTTGATCAAGAAAAAGTTCATATTTGAGCATACGGTTAATGTTACTTATGATTGTAAAACACATAGTAAAACAAATAGTAAGTAAATATCGTGAACATCATGTCTCTCAGTTTCGTCCCCCCCCCCCATTTCAAACATCTCACCCGCGCCGCTGGGTGACAGTGATGGAGGGAGTGGAGGTCAGGGAGGGGTTGTCCGTCCTGACATGAGGCCATCTTTCCACACAGTATGGATGTGACCTTAACCCCCGCTGCACATTCACACTTCCTCACCCCGCGACACCCATCCCCATTTGTCATCCGTCCATCCTCCCCCACACAAACACACACACACACACACGCGCACACACACACACACACACACACACACACACACACACACACACACACACACACACACACACACACACACACACACACACACACACACACACACAAAGCAGTCTGTTTGGAGTGACAGCTCCCAGGGAAAAGGGGAGAGAGAGACAGTTAGTGGAGGGGAGGAAGAGGAAAGACTCACCCTGTAGGCCGGAGGTCTGTCTGCCAGACACAGTATGAGCGGATCTCTGTGTGTGTGTGTGTGTGTGTGTGTGTGTGTGTGTGTGTGTGTGTGTGTGTGTGTGTGTGTGTGTGTGTGTGTGTGTGTGTGTGTGTGTGTGTGTGTGTGTGTGTGTGTGTGTGTGTGTTTGGAGAGTAGGTTTTGGTGAAATTATGGAGAGATAGGTGGAAGAAATTCCGCTACAGAAATGCATCCATTTGACTGTCACATGTATAATAACATTTAGTGTATATTTGTTGTCCTTTGTGTCTCTTTGTATTGCTTTTATGTTTCCTTGTAGTCATTGTTGTGGTAGTGTTGTGTTTCCCTTAGTGTCACTTTGTCTAGTTGTGGTCATTTGCTGTCTCTCTGTATTCTTTTGTGTTTATTGGCAGCTAATTGTGTCTTTTTGCAGTTCTTTTGTATCTCCTTGTAGCCATTTGTGTACATGTGTTGTCCATTGTGTCTTTTTGTGTCAGTTTTATGTTTCTTTGAAGTCTATAGAGTGGCGAAGTCCCGCCCATCTACTTCCGACCCATGGGAGCTTATTTCGGAAAAATTATGTATTGAAGTCAATGGAGAGAGAAAACGTATCTTTCGATCCCGTTTGAATTGTGCCATGAATTACACATATGATGTTTGTCAATTAAAAAAATTATTTCCATGTCAAAAAAGTCACAGTTTGTCGAAAACTGTTGAAATATAAGACTCTGAAAAATACGCAACTAGAAAGACTACAAATCCCAGAGTCCCGGTCCCGCATGCTGGCTCTTAGGAACCGACTAACTCCCCTTGTGTGTATGTACAGCTCTCAACATGCCCAGACTTGTAGTGATTTTCACCTCTTTTAATACTTTCCGTCTCATTCTGAAAGAAAGAGGTGAAATGTTCCAACGTGACGGCCGTCTTGGTGTGTGGTGCGAGATGGGAGATGTAGTTCATTGAGCGGTTTCACACAAACAAAAGTGTTACTTCACAGTTTTACGACTCATTTTAATTTTTTTGACTTGCAAAATTATCTTTTAAATTGACAAACATCATATGTGTAATTCGTGGCACAATTAAAACGGGATCGAAAGATAATCTTTCTCTCCCCATCGACTTCAATACATACTTTTTCCGAAATAAGGTCCCATGGAGCTCCCCCGGAAAGGGAGGGACTTCGCCACTCTATTTGTTTCTCTTTGAGGTCATCCTGTGTCTGGGAAATGTGTTGACTCCTTCCTGGTCACTTTGTGTCTCTTTGTTGTTCTTTTGTGTGTCTTTGTATTGGATTATGTTTCTTTGTAGTCATTTTGCAGCTTCTTCTGGTCAAGTCTTGTCTTCTTAAAGTCTTTTGTGTCACTTTCCAGTCATTGTGTATCTCCTTGTGGCCATTTTGTGTATATTTGTTGTCCATTGTGTCTTTTTGTATCGGTTTTATGTGTCTTTGTAGTCAATTTGTTTCTCTTGTGAATGTTTTGACTCTCTTCTGGTCACTTTGTGGTCATTCGCTGTCTCTTTGTAGCAATTTGTCGTGTATCTGGTGTCTCTTTGTTGAGGTTTTTTGTGTCTGTGTATTGGATTATGTGTCTTTGTAGTCATTTTGCAGCTATTTGTGGTCAAGTCTTCTTATAGTCCTTTTGTGTCACATTTGGTGTGTATTTGCAGCTAAATGTGTATTTTTCCAGTCATTTTGTATCTCTGTGTAGCCATTTTGTGTATATTTGTTGCCCATTGTGTCTTTTTGTATCGGTTTCTTTGCAGTCAATTTGTTTCTCTATGAGGTCATTCTGGTCACTTTGTTGTCTCTTTGTAAACATTTAGCGTGTATCTGTTGTCCTTTTGTGTCTCTCTGTTATTTTCTGTTTCTCTTTGTTGTTCTTTTTCGTGTCTTTGTATTAGATTTGTGTTTTCTGTAGTCATTTTATTTCTCTTTGAGGTCATGTTGAATCTATTGGTGGTCAAGTCTTGTCTTCTCAGAGTCGTTTCGTGTCTCTTTGTGGTCATTTTGCACCTCCTCGGGGTCGATATCTACGCGTCTCTGTGGGTGAAATGTGACACTTTGTGCTCCTGGGACTTCACACAGTCAGAAATCCATCCATGTCAGCAGATTGTTGATGATATAATCCACAGGGTCTCAATATCCTTGATTATTTCCTTACAAACAATAACGTCTTGCATGCAGGTGCTGTCAACATGTCTTTATAAGTTGTTCCACTTTCCTTTAACGAGTCTCAATCTAAAGATTTCTGCCATCAAGCGCCCTCAGCATTTAGCGGCTGGGAAGAGAGGCTTGGCCTTCTGCACAGACCAAATGATCAAATTATGTAATGTGTTCCCACAAATCAGTAGCGTAGTCAGAAATGTACTTTAGGGTGGGCCTGTAAAAAATAGGGTGGGCCAGATTTTTCTTCTGCGCATCAGAAGATAACAACAATCCCCGCCGGTACCGGTGGCAGATTACTTTTAGAATACTTTTGGAATACTTTCTTTTTCCATAACAGATGGGTATGTTTTGATGAACAGGAGACACGTATTTTACTGTTTTAATGGCTTATCAAGAACTCAAACACAACATCTGGGTGTCATTCTGACAGCTCTCTCATCTGCACCCCACATAAAAAACATCACCCAGACTGCATTCTTTGTACTGTCTTAAAACCTTTCCTTGGAATATGTTATGAATTGTAAGGTGTCCTTGGGTGCTTTGAAAGGCGCCCCTAAATCGAATGAATTATCATTATTATTTATTATCTGAAACGATGTAAAAACTTTTAAAACTTGTTCCAGTCACTTGCCCCATGCATTCAGCAGCAGCAGGCCATTCACTTTGATTTTATCCCGTTATAAATGTGATCATTTCGACAATAAAGAAACGCTACATAAACGTTATCTTGCACATTTTATCTAACCATCTTTCAATATATTTTAAAAGAGAATGTTCAGCCAGCCTGTGAGCAGTTTAATTAATGTTGTTTTAATACAACATTAATTAAACTCGATATTTGTTCACTTGAATTTCACTTTGAATTCTTGGATATTCTCAATGGGTGAATACATTTTTTTATAATAATAATAAAATAATTGAAAAAAATTATTATTATTTTTTTTTTTTTTAAATGACACCGAAGCTTTCTCAGGGTGGGCCAATGAGTAAACTGGGTGGGCCTGGGCCCACCCTGGCCCTATGGTGGCTACGCCACTGCCACAAATTAATCAAAACCTGGAAAGTATTTAATTAAATTAAGGCCGCAAAATATACCTTGTGCACATGAATTAGTATATTGCGCACACAAATGTATCAAAACATAGGAATGATTTAATTAAACAAATTATATCATGGGAGCAAAAATAAGTAAATCACGGCCTCAAGGAATGTTTTTACTTTCTATCTTTGGCTGGACTCAACATCGCTTCATAAACATTGCATTTCTCTGTTTGATTTGACTTTCTGTTTTTTTGCGAATGTTATGGATTAGGCCGTTTTTTGTGTATGTGGTTTCATATATTGAATATATTTGTATCATTCAATCATTTGCAACACAACACTTTGCATTTGGCTCAGATGCCACATATTTGCCAATGCTGAGCAGGAGAAATCGCAAAGACAAAAATAACAAGATCCAGGCTGAGCTAGAAGTCTATTTCAGAAGCTGAAACCATCAAGTATCTGGCTTTATCAAAAGGGATGCCTGGTATGATCCAGGCACATTTTGCAGAAGCAGGTTGAATTTACATTTCTTCCAAAAAACGAATGTAAAAATTCCTATTTGTTTGGGAGTCTATAAAACAATGTAACCCAGACACAGGTTGAATATACATTTATCAAAACTTAAACATATGTTTTAAAGAGTGAGATACAGCTTCAGATGGAGGGATGGAAGAAGGGATGTGAGGAGGAAGGATAGAAGATGTGTGGAGGAGGAAGATGAGGAGGAAGGAGAGGAAGAAGGATAGAGAAGAAGTGGAGGAGGAAGATGAGGAGGAAGGAGAGGAAGAAGGATAGAGAAGAAGTGGAGGAGGAAGGAGAGGAGGAGGAAGGATAGAGGACGAAGGATAGAGGAAGGATAGAGGAGGTGTGGAGGAGGAAGGAGAGAGGAGGTGAGGAGGAGTGAACCCCTGCAGAGACAGGAGGAAGCAGGAGGAGCGTCTGCCATCTCCAACTGTCTATCTCTCTCTCTCTCTCTCTCTCTCTCTCTCTCTCTCTCTCTGTCTCTGTCTCTCTCTCTCTCTCTCTCTCTCTCTCTCTCTCTCTCTCGATTTCCCTGGATTGCCTCCTTCCTAACAGGAACTTCCTTTAAAGCTTGACTGCAAATATGTCCCTGAAAAGCATCTATTGCCTAAAGTTGAATACATTACAGAATAGGAGTTTTTGACCCTTGTTATGTCGTCGTTTTTGTGTTTCCCGGTGATTTGTTTTCTATCTTTTTATCATTGATTTGGAGTTCAACAATGTATTTGTAGGAGTGTGTGTTATTCATTATTTCAGTGGATTCTTAGGGTTAATTTAAAGTGTCAATTCAACCAAAATACACCACAAAAGGAGCATTAGTGTTTGGATGTAACTGTACGTACCGCTTCTGAAATGCAAAGAGGTTTGTGCCAAGTGACAAACCGTTACCTATAACCTGTTTTGTGGGGAGGAGGTTTTGGTGAAATGATGGAGAGAAAATGGGAAGACATTAGAGGAATAAGAAATACAAAAATTCAAAGAAATACAATACATTCCTTTATAGAAATGCACACCCATCCATTTGAGTGTATAATGCCATGTCCTGTTGTCTCTATGTGTTGCTTTTATGTTTGCTTGTTGTCATTGTGCAACTTGTTGTGGTCGTTATGTGTTTCCCTTATTGTCACTTTGCCCTTTTCCAGCATTTGCTGTCTCTTTGCAGTCTTTTGTGTCTCCATTGTGTCGCATATTTGTTGTCCATTGTGTCGTTTGGTATCAATCAATCAATGTTTATTTATATAGCCCAATATCACAAATGTTACATTTGTCTCAGTGGTCTTCACAGTGTGTACAGAATATCAGTATGACAATACGACACCCTCTGTCCTTAGACCCTCTGTCCTTAGACCCTCTGTCCTTAGACCCTCACATCGTACAAGGAAACACTTCCAGAGAAAACCCACAGTTTAAAGGGAACATGGGAGAAACCTCAGGGAGAGCAACAGAGGAGGGATCCCTCTCCCAGGACGGACAGACGTGCAATAGATGCCGTGTGTATCAGTTTTATGTTTCGTTGTAGTCAATTTATTTTTCTCTGAGGTCATTCGGTGTCTGGGAAATGTTTTGATTGATGTCACCAAAACAGAGCTTTAGTGTTTAGATGTAAGACGAACATACTGTACTACCTTCTTAAATGCAATCCTTCTTGATTTGTTAATTTGATTGGGACAGAAATGCTAATGAACATCATGATAAAAGTGCAAGCTGTGAAAGGGCCCCCTGTTAGAAAACATGCTATGTGTCTAATTCCAAGTGAAGTTTTGTGATTGCTTCCCTTTCAGAGATCTTGCTGAGTGCTTTTGCCTCTTGACTCTCACATATTTCCATTGATGACCGACTGTTTGCTGTATTAAGCAGTGTGGTTGCACAAGGTAGCATTGTTATTTCTTTAGTCTTCTCTTTCTGCTGTTTGCGACCTCTGGTCAGATGTAACTACTTGGTTTGAACTGTGAGCAATGACAATAAAGCTGGATGTAACTTGATCTAGTGTTAGGCGTTAAGGTAGTGGAAACACCGGAGAGCACGTGCACTTTAATGTTGGTTAAACTCTCTCTCTGTTTCAGTCTCAGCTGTGAAGAAGATGGAGCTGAATGCTTAGCTGTCACTGTATGATTAACAGTATGAAATATAGAGCAGTGCATGCTGGGAAGGTGGAAATAAGAAGGTAGTTTGCTAAGGCGCTTAAGGTGTCCGCAATCCTCTACCTGCGCGTTATTGTGAGTTACATAAAGAGTCTTAATACGCTTCTTTATCAAATGGTTGGGTAAGCCGCTGTGGACGACTAGCCTGCTTACATCCCTCACAGCTTTAGATTTGCATAAAATAAAAATAGTGGAAACACAGTCGTCTGTTTATAACCAGGACACACTGTGTGCTTCTTTCTCCAAATGGATGCCAACATGTGTTTTACAGGTGCAGTATATTTCATATGTAGGTATAAGCATTGGGTCAGGCTTTTTATTAAGGCACTCCACGTACAAGTCCTCATAAAGTGCTTATCTGTTAAAAAGACTGAGTGTAAATATTAGAGCATCCTATACATGTTCACTATCAGATAAATGACATTATCAAGCAGACATTAACGCTGACAATCAGTAATTATAGGAGCTAACGAGCTGATCGGTGAAGACAAGGAGTGACGAGTGGGAAAAACACAGGCAGACACAACGACAACAATATTTAAATATATAGTAGGTACATAAGCAAATACAAGATGAGCAACATAACCATGGAGTAAAGGAGCCGACTTTCACAGATGTTCTCATTAAATCACAGAATCTTTGGCGTAACGAGTATTATCGTCTCCAGACAATGTTATTTGTATTTTCACTTGTTCTGTTAAACTCACCTTAGAAGTTAAGATAATATATTACCTCAGACTACAAGGGTACGACAGACTTCTCAAGTTGTGTCCTGGGGAAGTACACGTACATGGCAAACACTGCTTTAGTCAGTGTTGTGAAGTTAACTTGGTAGTAGTTGGCTAACTAACGCCGTCATTAAACTGTTCAGTATTTTGTGTAAGGGCTCGCCTTAATCACTTTTAAAATGAGTAATATCTAGACACTGAAATCTCTCTCTGAGTGTTGATCTATCACCTTTTTAGTGGATTCTTTTGTTGTCATTCTGTGGGGCATTAATTTGCACTTCCACTTGGTCATTCATTCATGAACAACAACATGCTGTAGTGATTGTACCATCTGTTTACTCAGCGTCTAAAGACCTTTAAATACATCGGGATGACTGTGCTCTCTGACCGGAGCCAGTAGTGGTCCACAACACGGCTTTAAAGGATCCAACAATAAGTAGCATCGAGCAGCAGAGTCACTGAAGAAGAGTTTTACACGTTACTACGAGGCAAAGGAGGCTTGTACCCGGACGTCTGCTCAAAGATTGTTGGTCAACCCTGTCAGATACTTTATGACTCAGCCTATCACAATAACCTTGTGAGGCTGTCCAACAACATCATCTGGGACCCAAACCATGTTCTAACAGAGAATATGAACTGCTTCCATCTAATGGGAGATTCAATAAAGTCAGATTGAAGCATCCTTTGAAGCATCCTTTGTGCTCCAGTCAATCCTCACAGTAAACACAGAGCTGAATCCAGATCAAATGCACGTTAAAGGCTCTTTGAGCAGGTTTTCTCTCAGTGATCGTGCTGTTATGTTAAATGTGTGTTGTTTGTTTGTCATGTATTGTGTCTTGATGTTTGTCTGTGTTGATGTTACACATGGAGCTGCTGGGAAGCAAGTCACATTTCAGACTTGATCTGACCGTTAAAGTATTATCGTATCGTATATTGTGAGATTATTAACCCAGGACATCCTGATGGAGCTGCCTCTCTCATTCGATTGTACTTCAAAGAAACACAAGAATCAGGTTAAAGAAACATCCGCAGCTGAGTTTCAGATCCCAGTGAGGCCGGAGAGGATGTGACAGTTTGCCGGTGATGGAGGGAACATCAGGGCATGGAGAGCGAACTATCAGCATTTACTGTCTCCACTTTTACCCCTTTCAGTGGCGAAAAACTGCTATACCTTTCCTTTGACATTTGTTATGCCGGTGCTATCATGTGCCACCTAATTGGATGAGGAAGCAGGAGGAGGAGGAAGAGGAGGAGGTGAGAAGTGAAGCTGTTATCTTCTGCTCTTTTTTTGACAGGTCTGTACCTTATTATTTAACATGATAGACATCTGTTGATATAAAAGGAACATCAACTTCATACAAACTGACTCCATGGGCTTTCCTTGCTCATTTCTGCTTGGACACTGCTTGAAAGGAATCATCTGTTCTCAACAATGGTGTACTTCTACTCCACTACAGTTCAGAGGTAAATGGTGTACTTTTCCTCCACTACAAGTATTTAATACCTTTAGTTACTTCACAGATCTGGATGAATGATGTGAAATATAATCAAGTGTTAAATCAGACTTTAGTTCCACCTGGAGTAAATCCACCAGCTACCCTGCAGTCTACAAAGTCATTCAGACTAGCTGCACCTTCACCAGCTTTGAGAACACTTTCCTGATCAATCATTATAAAACATATCATATATATTATTCTGAAATGGACCAATCTGCACAACGACTACTTTTACTGTCTTTCACTATATTTTGATGAGAATACTTTTCTACTTTTACTTGAGGAACATTTTGAATGCAGGACTTTTACTGTAACAGAGTATTCCTACACTCTGGTACTTCTACTTTTACTCAAGTACAAGATCTGAGTACTTCTACTTTTACTCAAGTACAAGATCTGTGTACTTCTACTTTTACTCAAGTACAATACCTGAGTACTTCTACTTTCACTCAAGTACAAGATCTGAGTACTTCTACTTTTACTCAAGTACACGATCTGAGTACTTCTACTTTTACTCAAGTACAAGATCTGAGTACTTCTACTTTTACTCAAGTACAAGATCTGAGTACTTCTACTTTTACTCAAGTACAAGATCTGAGTACTTCTACTTTTACTCAAGTACAATACCTGAGTACTTCTACTTTTACTCAAGTACAAGATCTGAGTACTTCTACTTTTACTCAAGTACAAGATCTGAGTACTTCTACTTTTACTCAAGTACAAGACCTGAGTACTTCTACTTTTACTACAAGACCTGAGTACTTCTACTTTTACTCAAGTACAAGACCTGAGTACTTCTACTTTTACTAAAGTACAAGACCTGAGTACTTCTACTTTTACTCAAGTACAATATCTGAGTACTTCTACTTTTACTCAAGTACAAGACCTGAGTACTTCTACTTTTACTAAAGTACAAGACCTGAGTACTTCTACTTTTACTCAAGTACAAGACCCGAGTACTTCTACTTTTACTCAAGTACAAGACCCGAGTACTTCTACTTGTACTAAAGTACAAGACCTGAGTACTTCTACTTTTACTCAAGTACAATATCTGAGTACTTCTACTTTTACTCCTTTCAGTGGCGAAAAACTGCTATACCTTTCCTTTGACATTTGTTATGCCGGTGCTATCATGTGCCACCTAATTGGATGAGGAAGCAGGAGGAGGAGGAAGAGGAGGAGGTGAGAAGTGAAGCTGTTATCTTCTGCTCTTTTTTTGACAGGTCTGTACCTTATTATTTAACATGATAGACATCTGTTGATATAAAAGGAACATCAACTTCATACAAACTGACTCCATGGGCTTTCCTTGCTCATTTCTGCTTGGACACTGCTTGAAAGGAATCATCTGTTCTCAACAATGGTGTACTTCTACTCCACTACAGTTCAGAGGTAAATGGTGTACTTTTCCTCCACTACAAGTATTTAATACCTTTAGTTACTTCACAGATCTGGATGAATGATGTGAAATATAATCAAGTGTTAAATCAGACTTTAGTTCCACCTGGAGTAAATCCACCAGCTACCCTGCAGTCTACAAAGTCATTCAGACTAGCTGCACCTTCACCAGCTTTGAGAACACTTTCCTGATCAATCATTATAAAACATATCATATATATTATTCTGAAATGGACCAATCTGCACAACGACTACTTTTACTGTCTTTCACTATATTTTGATGAGAATACTTTTCTACTTTTACTTGAGGAACATTTTGAATGCAGGACTTTTACTGTAACAGAGTATTCCTACACTCTGGTACTTCTACTTTTACTCAAGTACAAGATCTGAGTACTTCTACTTTTACTCAAGTACAAGATCTGTGTACTTCTACTTTTACTCAAGTACAATACCTGAGTACTTCTACTTTCACTCAAGTACAAGATCTGAGTACTTCTACTTTTACTCAAGTACACGATCTGAGTACTTCTACTTTTACTCAAGTACAAGATCTGAGTACTTCTACTTTTACTCAAGTACAAGATCTGAGTACTTCTACTTTTACTCAAGTACAAGATCTGAGTACTTCTACTTTTACTCAAGTACAATACCTGAGTACTTCTACTTTTACTCAAGTACAAGATCTGAGTACTTCTACTTTTACTCAAGTACAAGATCTGAGTACTTCTACTTTTACTCAAGTACAAGACCTGAGTACTTCTACTTTTACTACAAGACCTGAGTACTTCTACTTTTACTCAAGTACAAGACCTGAGTACTTCTACTTTTACTAAAGTACAAGACCTGAGTACTTCTACTTTTACTCAAGTACAATATCTGAGTACTTCTACTTTTACTCAAGTACAAGACCTGAGTACTTCTACTTTTACTAAAGTACAAGACCTGAGTACTTCTACTTTTACTCAAGTACAAGACCCGAGTACTTCTACTTTTACTCAAGTACAAGACCCGAGTACTTCTACTTGTACTAAAGTACAAGACCTGAGTACTTCTACTTTTACTCAAGTACAATATCTGAGTACTTCTACTTTTACTCAAGAACAAGATCTGAGTACTTCTACTTTTACTCAAGTACAAGATAAGAGTACTTCTACTTTTACTAAAGTACAAGACCCGAGTAATTCTACTTTTACTCAAGTACAAGACCTGAGTACTTCTACTTTTTTTTCTACTTCGAATATATCTAGGATTAAAAGACTAATGTCACAGCAGGATTTGGAAAAACTTGTCCATGCTTTTATCTTCAGTAGACTCGACTACTGCAATGGTGTCTTCACAGGTCTCACTAAAACATCTATTAGAAAGCTGCAGCTGATTCAGAACGCTGCTGCTCGAGTCCTCACCAACACTAAGAAAGTGGATCACTCCTGTTCTGAAGTCTTTACACTGGCTTCCTGTGTGTCAAAGAATAGATTTCTAAATACTGCTGCTGGTTTATAAAGCACTGAATGGTTTAGGCCCAAAACACATTTCTGACCTCCTGCTAAATGATGAACCATCCAGATCTCTCAGGTCTTCAGGGACTGGTCAGCTTTCTGTCCCCAGTCAGAACTAAACATGGAGAAGCAGCGTTCAGTTATTATGCTCCAAATATCTGGAACAAACTCCCAGAAACCTGCAGGTCCGCTGCAACTCTGACTACTTTTAAATCCAGCAAGAAGACTTTTCTTTTTGTCGCTGCTTTTAATTGAACTATTCATATCTTAGACTGCACTGTAACTTTTATCCATGTATTTTTTCTTTTAATGTTTATTTTATTAGCTTTTCTTTTTAATGACTGATTTTAAATTCCATTTTCTGAATGTCTTTCGTTTTTTGTAAAGCACTTTGAATTGCCTTGTGTTGAAAAGTGCTATAGAAATAAACTTGCCTTGCCTTGCCTTTTACTAAAGTACAAGATCTGAGTACTTCTACTTTTACTCAAGTACAAGACCTGAGTACTTCTACTTTTACTCAAGTACAAGATTTGAGTACTTCTACTTTTACTAAAGTACAAGACCTGAGTACTTCTACTTTTACTCAAGTACAAGACCTGAGTACTTCTACTTTTACTACAAGACCTGAGTACTTCTACTTTTACTCAAGTACAAGACCTGAGTACTTCTACTTTTACTCAAGTACAAGACCCGAGTACTTCTACTTTTACTAAAGTACAAGACCTGAGTACTTCTACTTTTACTAAAGTACAAGACCTGAGTACTTCTACTTTTACTCAAGTACAATATCTGAGTACTTCTACTTTTACTCAAGTACAAGACCTGAGTACTTCTACTTTTACTACAAGACCTGAGTACTTCTACTTTTACTCAAGTACAAGACCTGAGTACTTCTACTTTTACTAAAGTACAAGACCTGAGTACTTCTACTTTTACTGAAGTACAAGACCTGAGTACTTCTACTTTTACTCAAGTACAATATCTGAGTACTTCTACTTTTACTCAAGTACAAGATAAGAGTACTTCTACTTTTACTAAAGTACAAGACCTGAGTACTTCTACTTTTACTCAAGTACAAGACCTGAGTACTTCTACTTTTACTCAAGTACAATATCTGAGTACTTCTACTTTTACTCAAGTACAAGATAAGAGTACTTCTACTTTTACTAAAGTACAAGACCTGAGTACTTCTACTTTTACTCAAGTACAAGACCTGAGTACTTCTACTTTTACTCAAGTACAAGACCTGAGTACTTCTACTTTGACTAAAGTACAAGACCCGAGTACTTCTACTTTTACTCAAGTACAAGATAAGAGTACTTCTACTTTTATTCAAGTACAAGATAAGAGTACTTCTACTTTTACTCAAGTACAAGACCTGAGTACTTCTACTTTTACTCAAGTACAAGATAAGAGTACTTCTACTTTTTCTCAAGTACAAGACCTGAGTACTTCTACTTTTACTCAAGTACAAGACCTGAGTACTTCTACTTTTACTCAAGTACAAGACCCGAGTACTTCTACTTTTACTCAAGTACAAGATAAGAGTACTTCTACTTTTACTCAAGTACAAGACCTGAGTACTTCTACTTTTACTCAAGTACAAGATAAGAGTACTTCTACTTTTACTCAAGTACAAGACCTGAGTACTTCTACTTTTACTCAAGTACAAGACCCGAGTACTTCTACTTTTACTAAAGTACAAGACCTGAGTTTCAACAGTCACATTAAAACAGTTACTAAATCAGCCTACTATCACCTAAAGAATATATCTAGGATTAAAAGACTAATGTCACAGAAGGATTTGGAAAAACTTGTCCAGTCTTTAATCTTCAGTAGACTCGACTACTGTAATGGTGTCTTCACAGGTCTCACTAAAACATCTATTAGAAAGCTGCAGCTGATTCAGAACGCCGCTGCTCGAGTCCTCACTAACACTAAGAAAGTGGATCACATCACTCCTGTTCTGAAGTCTTTACACTGGCTTCCTGTGTGTCAAAGAATAGATTTCTAAATACTGCTGCTGGTTTATAAAGCACTGAATGGTTTAGGCCCAAAATACATTTCTGACCTCCTGCTAAATTATGAACCATCCAGATCTCTCAGGTCTTCAGGGACTGGTCAGCTTTCTGTCCCCAGAGTCAGAACTAAACATGGAGAAGCAGCGTTCAGTTATTATGCTCCAAATATCTGGAACAAACTCCCAGAAACCTGCAGGTCCGCTGCAACTCTGACTACTTTCAAATCCAGCAAGAAGACTTTTCTTTTTGTCGCTGCTTTTAATTGAACTATTCACATCTTAGACTGCACTGTAACTTTTATCCATGTATTTTTTCTTTTAATGTTTATTTTATTAGCTTTTCTTTTTAATGACTGATTTTAAATTCCATTTTCTGAATGTCTTTCGTTTTTTGTAAAGCACTTTGAATTGCCTTGTGTTGAAAAGTGCTATAGAAATAAACTTGCCTTGCCTTGCCTGCCTTTTACTAAAGTACAAGACCTGAGTACTTCTACTTTTACTCAAGTACAAGACCTGAGTACTTCTACTTTTACTACAAGACCTGAGTACTTCTACTTTTACTCAAGTACAAGACCTGAGTACTTCTACTTTTACTCAAGTACAAGACCCGAGTACTTCTACTTTTACTAAAGTACAAGACCTGAGTACTTCTACTTTTACTAAAGTACAAGACCTGAGTACTTCTACTTTTACTCAAGTACAATATCTGAGTACTTCTACTTTTACTCAAGTACAAGACCTGAGTACTTCTACTTTTACTACAAGACCTGAGTACTTCTACTTTTACTCAAGTACAAGACCTGAGTACTTCTACTTTTACTAAAGTACAAGACCTGAGTACTTCTACTTTTACAAAAGTACAAGACCTGAGTACTTCTACTTTTACTCAAGTACAATATCTGAGTACTTCTACTTTTACTCAAGTACAAGATAAGAGTACTTCTACTTTTACTAAAGTACAAGACCTGAGTACTTCTACTTTTACTCAAGTACAAGACCTGAGTACTTCTACTTTTACTCAAGTACAAGACCTGAGTACTTCTACTTTGACTAAAGTACAAGACCCGAGTACTTCTACTTTTACTCAAGTACAAGATAAGAGTACTTCTACTTTTACTCAAGTACAAGATAAGAGTACTTCTACTTTTACTCAAGTACAAGACCTGAGTACTTCTACTTTTACTCAAGTACAAGATAAGAGTACTTCTACTTTTTCTCAAGTACAAGACCTGAGTACTTCTACTTTTACTCAAGTACAAGACCTGAGTACTTCTACTTTTACTCAAGTACAAGACCCGAGTACTTCTACTTTTACTAAAGTACAAGACCTGAGTTTCAACAGTCACATTAAAACAGTTACTAAATCAGCCTACTATCACCTAAAGAATATATCTAGGGTTAAAAGACTAATGTCACAGCAGGATTTGGAAAAACTTGTCCAGTCTTTTATCTTCAGTAGACTCGACTACTGTAATGGTGTCTTCACAGGTCTCACTAAAACATCTATTAGAAAGCTGCAGCTGATTCAGAACGCCGCTGCTCGAGTCCTCACTGACACTAAGAAAGTGGATCACATCACTCCTGTTCTGAAGTCTTTACACTGGCTTCCTGTGTGTCAAAGAATAGATTTCTAAATACTGCTGCTGGTTTATAAAGCACTGAATGGTTTAGGCCCAAAATACATTTCTGACCTCCTGCTAAATGATGAACCATCCAGATCTCTCAGGTCTTCAGGGACTGGTCAGCTTTCTGTCCCCAGAGTCAGAACTAAACATGGAGAAGCAGCGTTCAGTTATTATGCTCCAAATATCTGGAACAAACTCCCAGAAACCTGCAGGTCCGCTGCAACTCTGACTACTTTTAAATCCAGCAAGAAGACTTTTCTTTTTGTCGCTGCTTTTAATTGAACTATTCACATCTTAGACTGCACTGTAACTTTTATCCATGTATTTTTTCTTTTAATGTTTATTTTATTAGCTTTTCTTTTTAATGACTGATTTTAAATTCCATTTTCTGAATGTCTTTCGTTTTTTGTAAAGCACTTTGAATTGCCTTGTGTTGAAAAGTGCTATAGAAATAAACTTGCCTTGCCTTGCCTGCCTTTTACTAAAGTACAAGATAAGAGTACTTGTACTTTTACTCAAGTACAAGATAAGAGTACTTCTACTTTTACTAAAGTACAATATCTGAGTACTTCTACTTTTACTCAAGTACAAGACCTGAGTACTTCTACTTTTACTCAAGTACAAAATCTGAGTACTTCTACTTTTACTCAAGTACAAGATAAGAGTACTTGTACTTCTACTTTGACTAAAGTACAAGATCTGAGTACTTCTACTTTTACTCAAGTACATGACCTGAGTACTTCTACTTTTACTCAAGTACAAGACCTGAGTACTTCTACTTTTACTCAAGTACAAGATAAGAGTACTTCTACTTTTACTCAAGTACAAGATCTGAGTACTTCTACTTTTAATCAAGTACAAGATAAGAGTACTTCTACTTTTACTCAAGTACAAGACCTGAGTACTTCTACTTTTACTCAAGTACAAGATAAGAGTACTTCTACTTTTTCTCAAGTACAAGACCTGAGTACTTCTACTTTTACTCAAGTACAAGACCTGAGTACTTCTACTTTTACTCAAGTACAAGACCCGAGTACTTCTACTTTTACTCAAGTACAAGATAAGAGTACTTCTACTTTTACTCAAGTACAAGACCTGAGTACTTCTACTTTTACTCAAGTACAAGATAAGAGTACTTCTACTTTTACTCAAGTACAAGACCTGAGTACTTCTACTTTTACTCAAGTACAAGACCCGAGTACTTCTACTTTTACTAAAGTACAAGACCTGAGTTTCAACAGTCACATTAAAACAGTTACTAAATCAGCCTACTATCACCTAAAGAATATATCTAGGATTAAAAGACTAATGTCACAGAAGGATTTGGAAAAACTTGTCCAGTCTTTAATCTTCAGTAGACTCGACTACTGTAATGGTGTCTTCACAGGTCTCACTAAAACATCTATTAGAAAGCTGCAGCTGATTCAGAACGCCGCTGCTCGAGTCCTCACTGACACTAAGAAAGTGGATCACATCACTCCTGTTCTGAAGTCTTTACACTGGCTTCCTGTGTGTCAAAGAATAGATTTCTAAATACTGCTGGTTTATAAAGCACTGAATGGTTTAGGCCCAAAATACATTTGTGACCTCCTGCTAAATGATGAACCATCCAGATCTCTCAGGTCTTCAGGGACTGGTCAGCTTTCTGTCCCCAGAGTCAGAACTAAACATGGAGAAGCAGCGTTCAGTTATTATGCTCCAAATATCTGGAACAAACTCCCAGAAACCTGCAGGTCCGCTGCAACTCTGACTACTTTTAAATCCAGCAAGAAGACTTTTCTTTTTGTCGCTGCTTTTAATTGAACTATTCACATCTTAGACTGCACTGTAACTTTTATTCATGTATTTTTTTCTTTTAATGTTTATTTTATTAGCTTTTCTTTTTAATGACTGATTTTAAATTCCATTTTCTGAATGTCTTTCGTTTTTTGTAAAGCACTTTGAATTGCCTTGTGTTGAAAAGTGCTATATAAATAAACTTGCCTTGCCTTGCCTGCCTTTTACTAAAGTACAAGACCTGAGTACTTCTACTTTTACTCAAGTACAAGACCTGAGTACTTCTACTTTTACTACAAGACCTGAGTACTTCTACTTTTACTCAAGTACAAGACCTGAGTACTTCTACTTTTACTCAAGTACAAGACCCGAGTACTTCTACTTTTACTAAAGTACAAGACCTGAGTACTTCTACTTTTACTAAAGTACAAGACCTGAGTACTTCTACTTTTACTCAAGTACAATATCTGAGTACTTCTACTTTTACTCAAGTACAAGACCTGAGTACTTCTACTTTTACTACAAGACCTGAGTACTTCTACTTTTACTCAAGTACAAGACCTGAGTACTTCTACTTTTACTAAAGTACAAGACCTGAGTACTTCTACTTTTACAAAAGTACAAGACCTGAGTACTTCTACTTTTACTCAAGTACAATATCTGAGTACTTCTACTTTTACTCAAGTACAAGATAAGAGTACTTCTACTTTTACTAAAGTACAAGACCTGAGTACTTCTACTTTTACTCAAGTACAAGACCTGAGTACTTCTACTTTTACTCAAGTACAAGACCTGAGTACTTCTACTTTGACTAAAGTACAAGACCCGAGTACTTCTACTTTTACTCAAGTACAAGATAAGAGTACTTCTACTTTTACTCAAGTACAAGATAAGAGTACTTCTACTTTTACTCAAGTACAAGACCTGAGTACTTCTACTTTTACTCAAGTACAAGATAAGAGTACTTCTACTTTTTCTCAAGTACAAGACCTGAGTACTTCTACTTTTACTCAAGTACAAGACCTGAGTACTTCTACTTTTACTCAAGTACAAGACCCGAGTACTTCTACTTTTACTAAAGTACAAGACCTGAGTTTCAACAGTCACATTAAAACAGTTACTAAATCAGCCTACTATCACCTAAAGAATATATCTAGGGTTAAAAGACTAATGTCACAGCAGGATTTGGAAAAACTTGTCCAGTCTTTAATCTTCAGTAGACTCGACTACTGTAATGGTGTCTTCACAGGTCTCACTAACACATCTATTAGAAAGCTGCAGCTGATTCAGAACGCCGCTGCTCGAGTCCTCACTGACACTAAGAAAGTGGATCACTCCTGTTCTGAAGTCTTTACACTGGCTTCCTGTGTGTCAAAGAATAGATTTCTAAATACTGCTGCTGGTTTATAAAGCACTGAATGGTTTAGGCCCAAAATACATTTGTGACCTCCTGCTAAATGATGAACCATCCAGATCTCTCAGGTCTTCAGGGACTGGTCAGCTTTCTGTCCCCAGAGTCAGAACTAAACATGGAGAAGCAGCGTTCAGTTATTATGCTCCAAATATCTGGAACAAACTCCCAGAAACCTGCAGGTCCGCTGCAACTCTGACTACTTTCAAATCCAGGCTGAAGACTTTTCTTTTTGTCGCTGCTTTTAATTGAACTATTCACATCTTAGACTGCACTGTAACTTTTATTCATGTATTTTTTTCTTTTAATGTTTATTTTATTAGCTTTTCTTTTTAATGACTGATTTTAAATTCCATTTTCTGAATGTCTTTCGTTTTTTGTAAAGCACTTTGAATTGCCTTGTGTTGAAAAGTGCTATAGAAATAAACTTGCCTTGCCTTGCCTGCCTTTTACTAAAGTACAAGATAAGAGTACTTGTACTTTTACTCAAGTACAAGATAAGAGTACTTCTACTTTTACTAAAGTACAATATCTGAGTACTTCTACTTTTACTCAAGTACAAGACCTGAGTACTTCTACTTTTACTCAAGTACAAAATCTGAGTACTTCTACTTTTACTCAAGTACAAGATAAGAGTACTTGTACTTCTACTTTGACTAAAGTACAAGATCTGAGTACTTCTACTTTTACTCAAGTACATGACCTGAGTACTTCTACTTTTACTCAAGTACAAGACCTGAGTACTTCTACTTTTACTCAAGTACAAGATAAGAGTACTTCTACTTTTACTCAAGTACAAGACCTGAGTACTTCTACTTTTACTAAATTACAAGACCTGAGTACTTCTACTTTTACAAAAGTACAATATCTGAGTACTTCTACTTTTACTCAAGTACATGACCTGAGTACTTCTACTTTTACTCAAGTACAAGACCTGAGTACTTCTACTTTTAATCAAGTACAATATCTGAGTACTTCTACTTTTACTCAAGTACAAGACCTGAGTACTTCTACTTTTACTCAAGTACAATATCTGAGTACTTCTACTTTTACTCAAGTACAAGACCTGAGTACTTCTACTTTTACTCAAGTACAAGACCTGAGTACTTCTACTTTTACTCAAGTACAAGACCTGAGTACTTCTACTTTTACTCAAGTACAATATCTGAGTACTTCTACTTTTACTCAAGTACAAGACCTGAGTACTTCTACTTTTACTCAAGTACAAGACCTGAGTACTTCTACTTTTACTCAAGTACAAGACCTGAGTTTCAACAGTCACATTAAAACAGTTACTAAATCAGCCTACTATCACCTAAAGAATATATCTAGGATTAAAAGACTAATGTCACAGCAGGATTTGGAAAAACTTGTCCAGTCTTTAATCTTCAGTAGACTCGACTACTGTAATGGTGTCTTCACAGGTCTCACTAAAACATCTATTAGAAAGCTGCAGCTGATTCAGAACGCTGCTGCTCGAGTCCTCACTGACACTAAGAAAGTGGATCACTCCTGTTCTGAAGTCTTTACACTGGCTTCCTGTGTGTCAAAGAATAGATTTCTAAATACTGCTGCTGGTTTATAAAGCACTGAATGGTTTAGGCCCAAAATACATTTGTGACCTCCTGCTAAATGATGAACCATCCAGATCTCTCAGGTCTTCAGGGACTGGTCAGCTTTCTGTCCCCAGAGTCAGAACTAAACATGGAGAAGCAGCGTTCAGTTATTATGCTCCAAATATCTGGAACAAACTCCCAGAAACCTGCAGGTCCGCTGCAACTCTGACTACTTTTAAATCCAGCAAGAAGACTTTTCTTTTTGTCGCTGCTTTTAATTGAACTATTCACATCTTAGACTGCACTGTAACTTTTATTCATGTATTTTTCTTTTAATGTTTATTTTATTAGCTTTTCTTTTTAATGACTGTTTTTAAATTCCATTTTCTGAATGTCTTTTGTTTTTTTGTAAAGCACTTTGAATTGCCTTGTGTTGAAAAGTGCTATATAAATAAACTTGCCTTGCCTTGCCTGCCTTTTACTAAAGTACAAGACCTGAGTACTTCTACTTTTACTCAAGTACAAGATTTGAGTACTTCTACTTTTACTAAAGTACAAGACCTGAGTACTTCTACTTTTAATCAAGTACAAGATAAGAGTACTTCTACTTTTACTCAAGTACAAGATCTGAGTACTTCTACTTTTACTCAAATACAAGATAAGAGTACTTCTACTTTTACTCAAGTACAAGATCTGAGTACTTCTACTTCTACTCAAGTACAAGACCTGAGTACTTCTACTTTTACTCAAGTACAATATGCGAGTACTTCTACTTTTACTCAAGAACAGTACATGTCCTGAGTACTTCTACTTTTACTCAAGTATGTCCTCAGTACTTCTACTTTTACTCAAGAACAGTACATGTCCTGAGTACTTCTACTTTTACTCAACTATGTCCCGAGTACTTCTACTTTTACTCAAGAACAGTACATGTCCTGAGTACTTCTACTTTTACTCAACTATGTCCCGAGTACTTCTACTTTTACTCAAGAACAGTACATGTCCTGAGTACTTCTACTTTTACTCAAGTATGTCCTGAGTACTTCTTCCACCTCTGCTGTCCTGTGTGTGAAAGGAAAGTCCAGCAGTGAGAGAATGGCCGCAGGCTGCACTGATCTCACAAGGCTTTCAACGAACCCAGAAAACTAAAGATGGAGAAAAGTAGTGCCAGTGTCTTCAACATGAATAAGTCCCGTCCCAGCCGACAGGAATAGAGAGCAGAGACCGGGAACATCACCATGCTCTCACCGAGGAGGAAGAACCGTAGCTTTTCCAGAGGAACATTTGCCTGGAATGATGGATATTTCCAGCGAAGAGGAAGCGAGTAGATCAGAGCTCTGCAGTCTCTGAGGTCACACACTGGTTTACTCAGAGCGGTGTGCAAACACTGCCATCTACTGTCCCAGCACAGGGTCTGGTGCAGAGATCTTAGTATATTTATGATTATTATGTTATTTTATTTAAAATTTTTAAATGCCGTCTGATTGGGAGGAAGTTCTCTTTTTTCAATATTTTTATGTTATTCTTTTTTTAACATTAACACATTTTTATTTTATTCATGTTTTTAATGTATTTTATTGGGCAGTCTAAGAAATATTTGTATTTCATTTCAATTTAAATCTTTGTATTTTTGTATTATTTTTGTATTGTATATGTCCGTCTGGTTGAGGAATGGATCTCTACCAATTTTCTATTTTTCTTTCAAAATGTATATTCTAATTCTTAAATTTGTATGTAAACATTATTTTACTTACTTTAAAGTCAGTCTGATTGAGATAAAGATCCCTTTTTTAGTTTTTTAATATATTTTAAAAGTGTTTCTAATAAGGCAGTCCCATTGAGATTATTTGTCTTTTCAGGAACAATAAAGTATTTAAACAGATGGAAAAAACGACACAATAATGAATAATAATAATTGAAGACAGTTCAATATACACAGATATGAAACTGTAAATGCTCCCAGTCCATTGTCTAGTAGTTAGATGGCAGTTTGCAGTTTATTACATTACACTCTGAATACTTACACCAGTGCATACATTAATTATTTAGCAGTAAGTGGATGTAAACAAGATTTGAAGCCTCAACTTTACAGCTTATGACTAAGAAGCAGAGGCTCAGATGTTTTGCCTTTAAAACTAAAAACACCAGCACCTTCATTTCCCAGAATGCAACGCAGTAGTGCTCAGCTTCCCTTGTTTGTTTAATGCCTGCATCCTTAAACCTGCATTTCCGAGTTTCACTCAGTGATGGGTAATATGGAATTAGTGTAACATCGGATAAATAAAGTCAGATGAAGAATGTGTTTGTGCTGGAGCGGTGAAGCGCCGCCCACTCAGGTCAGATTAAGAGTCTCTCCAAACTGCAGAAACAACATTTGGGCTTCACTTTTAACTCCAAGCATTCTCATAAAATGCTGCAGTTTCTAAACAATAAAAACACATTACAGGTTGTCCTTAAATGCACCGTGCCTCTGGCTGATGGACACAGCTAAATGCTCACCTGTTAGTAACATTATCCTTGGGAAATAAAGTAAGTATATGTTTACTGAAGTACTGAATTTATGTCAAATGTTGAGGTACTTGACCTGAGTATTTCCACCACCACAATATATCAACTACTATAATATATATACAGGTTTAAGCTTCTCAGGATTGAACATATTAAGAGCAACATTCAAGTCATTAAGAAAACCTTTAAAGTTTTGTAAATTGCAAACGATCTGCATAAAAGTACAGGAAAATATGTTAAAAATTACCTTTAAAATGTTGGTATATTTTACATTAAATGTAGTGAAATTCAACACAAACCAAGGACTGAAAGACGACGAGATTCTATAGAAGCAATAAAATCCAAACTATCAAAATGGAAGAGTGCAAAAATAAAATGCTCATTCGTTGCTAAAATTATGGAGATTATAAAAACTTTGGGCCTATTTTTAAAAACCTCTAAGGGCCTACAAAGAATGCTTAACTCATAAGTCGAAGTTGAGGAGGAGTTTTAAGATAACTACATATTATTTTACAACTTAAAGGGGACCTATCATGCAAAATGCACTTTTTGATGTCTTTTATACATAAAGATGTGTCCCCGGTGTGTCGGGGAACTCACGCAGCGTCAGGAAATAAAACCTTCTCTCTTTTCCTCCGTACCCAAATCTCTAAAAACGGGGGTTCAACGGAGCTGATCCAGATTTATGTCCGATATGACGTAATATCTGAAATGTGGACCCACGGCCTAATCAGAAAGTTGCTATCAGAAACAATGCCCGACTGTTTTGGACGTAATATGGTCGGTGTTTACATTAGCATCGCTAACACTCAGAGCTAACCTGTACTGGAGAGCATGTGTGTGAAGAAGCAGGAAGTAAAAAGGAACTCACCTTGTGGTATAACCGGTAAGAGAGAAAGCCTTTGAGCTCCAGACTGTTTCAGAGAGAATCCTTGATAATCCATGATATGGCGTTTCATCACGGCAGTATTTAGTTTAGACAGTAGCTGCCGGGTCCCGCATGAGCTCAGACCCCTCCTTTTTAATTTTAAAGCTTTATCCCCAAATCAGCACTTTAGAAACAGGAAGTGAAATAGAGGGATATGAAGCATGGCTAGAATGGGTGATCTGTTTGGTATTTAGAGCAAAACACTTCATAGACATGTTTTTTATATATTTGTATATATCTGAGACCTATGCTATTGCCTAAAGATAGCATGATAAGTGACCTTTAAGGCGAGGCTAACTTAAAGTCCACACAGTTTGTTTGGAAAAAAGAGTTTATTTAATACAACACTGAATGACTTTTTGTGTAACGAGACAAGCGCCTCATAAATATTGTCCCTCTTTGTGTTCAGAAGCCGAGAAGGAAGCGCTCGACCTTCATCACAGATTCACTCGTAAATCGAACTTTAGGAGGTAATATAAGAGGATAAGATATTATTTTGGAGGTGGAAGATCTCGTACTTGAGTAAAATGAAATACATGTATCTCAAAATTGTACTTAAAGGTGGGGTATGTAATTTTGGTGAAACCAGCTCGAGTGCGCTATAATTTGAAAATACATAACTGGAAAAAATCTGCCACGTCCTTACAGAGCCCCTCCTCCAACACACACGTGCACATGACCAATGAGGGCACGAGATAAGTTTGTGCACAGATGCCGGGCCGGCTAAAATGATTGGTCGTGCTTTTTACAGCGCTACGGCTTCCACAGATGACATGTTTTATGTATTTATTGTCAAAGCATTTAATATATTCATTGCTATCGGGATGTTAACCTGTTAAGCCCTGAGCCTGTTTTTCAGGTCTCAGGCTCGAAAATGACATTCCCAGAACAAATAACCATATCTTCTAAAAGGGTTAAATTAATAATCTTTTTTCTCAAAGTAATGATAAACCTGTGAGTTGGATTTAGAGAAGTCAGAATCAATAGAGATGTTTTTTATTTTAAAGAAAATTCAGATTGAACACGGTAAAAAACTGTAAATTATAGTGTCCGTCCAAAATTTATTTTTTACTTATAGTGAAAACTACCCTTGGGTGATGGTAAGTTAGACTAAAAGCTTTATGAATCCAAAGTACAACATATAATAAGTACCCTGTATCAAGATTGATGCAAAACAAGTGACATTTGACCTTTTTAGAGAGATTTAGCAACAAAAAAAAACACTTCTGGGGTCATTTGGGTGGATTTTCCATATCTCTGGCCCCCCTTGGTCGATTTTGACGAATGAAATCTCTACATAACCGTTAGAGCCAATGGAATCAAAGGGGAATTTCCCCACACACACACACAGTAAAAATAAAAGGTGGGGGCTTTGCGCGTGTAGTTTTGCATGAGAGTGAAGCTATCTCTCGTCTCTGACATCTGGAAACGGAAAAGCAGGTTTATTGCTTATGGATTATCAGAAATCCTTCAAAGGGACAGACACATTGGATTAACCTATGGATTAACTTCAGCAGTGTTTTTATCGTTTTACTGCCATTGAAGACCACTTTTGACCAGACTACGACACAGGCCTTACCTCACCTCCGCTCAGACTTTTTATCACCATACGCACACCTGTAACTAGGTCAACAAGAGCTGCAACAAGAGGAGACTGCGTTGTTCCATTAAGGAAGAGTTCATTCAGCCAATCTTCTTTTTCTTTTAAAGCTGCACAACAACTACCATCTTATATCTGCTCCCTGATCTCTCTGCAAATTGAAAGTACTTATTGCTTGAGTTCGCATGCTGTGGTTTTATTAAATGTGCCAAGTGCTAGGACTGTCTTAGGGAAGAAAGCTTTTAGATGTGCAGCTCCACTAACATGGAACAGTCTGCAAAAAGAATGGAAAATTACCAAGCTAGTACCACTACATGTTTTTAAAGCTCGGTTGGATGCTACAACATCAGATGTTGTTGGTACCTGTACATGTGGTTAAATATGTAAATTGTAATCCCTGTACATTTTGCTGTATGATGTCCTTTTGTTGTTCTGTTGTTTATGTTTTTATGTCTTCTTGTGGAACCTACTGCTGCAGGTCTCCCTTGAAAAAGAGATCATTGATCTCAATGGGATTTTACCTGGATAAATAAAGGTTTTGAATTGAATTGAATTGAACAGTGGAACTCAATCCCAGTAAAGATTAGAGAACAAAACACCTGCAGTTTATTTAAATCTAACTTAAAAACATGGTTAGTGGAAAGTCAGCTCTGTCAACACTGACACAATCTGCACTTTAACGCTCTGTTTGTACATGTGCCTCGACCGGTTGCTATCTGTCTGCTTTGTGAATATGTATTTTAGTTCTGTTTTTATATATGCTTTTATCATAATATAAGCATCTCAGTTGAATGTTGTTATTTGAAGTGAATTTTTGTTTTTAGGATGACTTTCAACATCTGTCCAGGGACTACCGACGAAAAATAGCCTGTTGGCTAACTCTGGCGCATGTACAGAAATGTCAATCAATGTGCACTGTCCCTGTCAAATACATATATAAATACATAGGTAAGCCATGTTAGCGTTTTTAGCTACCTAGCGCCACATGTTTTGATGTCTGTTTTTGTTTATAAAGTCGCAAGTTCTAATCATGGAGTGATAATGTATGTACCCATCGATTCTGTGTCATCTCACGATACGAATCGATGTGTTGGATGTGCAGAAAGGATAAATAATAAGGTTTTATGATTGAGTTTCGCTGCAGTAATCTGTTAGCATTTTCGCTCGTTGCTAATTCAGAGGCTCAGCGTTAGCATTGTGGGTTTTTAAAAAAAAAAAATTAAAATGATCAGTTAGATCAGTTTCTTCCCGTTACATGGATATAAAACATTCAGAGTTTATTAAATGTTAAGAAGCCCTCAGACACTGTTTCCTGCAAGATGTTGCGGGAGGGCCCCGGTACCGGGGTCTCTCGGGCTTAACAGGAGCATTCCATGGAATATAACAAAAAGTTGTTCTGAAATAAATTACATGCCCCACCTTTAAGTACATATACTTAGTTACTTTAAACCTCTGTTATCTGATCATATAAGGCGAAGCTAACTTAAAGTTCACAGTTTGTTTGGAAAAAATGATTTATTTATACAATACAATACATCTATTGAAGGACATTTGATGGTAGAAGTCGACAGATATCTTCCTGGGCTCATAAATATTATCCCTCTCCCTCTTTGTGTTCAGAAGCCGAGGAGGAAGCGCTCGACCTTCATCAGGTACGCCGGCTTCACGTAGCGCTGCAGCTCGCTCTTCGTCACCCACAACAGAGAGGATTCTGGGGATTCTGTGGTAGGAGAGGCGCCGGCGTCAGAAAGCACGGCTTTGAAGAAGAACACCTTGGTCCCCACAGAGCTCTCAGTGCGAGCCGCTCGGGGCAGTTTGTACTTGTAGACTCCACAGGGGGTGTTCCCCAGGAAAGTGGCCTTGAAACCAGATGCTGCTGCAGGAGGAGAGAAGGGGGGGGGGGGGTCAATCAGCTGGAGGCACAAGGGGGGGCCGGATGTGCCAAGGTTTCATTTGTGTTTATTTATTGTATACATAATTTATACTATTTTTATTCAATTTTGTTGTATGTTATTTTAAATGTATACTAATTGTAGTATTTTATTATTTGTTGTTTTTAATTTCTAGTTAGTTTTATTTTGCATTACGTTCTTATATATTTAAATTGTATCTATTTAATTATTGCTTTAACACTATTGCTATTCTATTTGCTTGGATGTCATTTGTATTATTTTTTGTTTGTTTTTTAATTAGCATTTTATTTATATTTCCTTAGGCTTATTGAGATAAAGACACTCTTTCCCACAAGTAACCCTAACAGCAAAACAACTCCACAATAATACACATATAAAACAAGAACCAATGGAATCAATCATTCTAGTTTGAGGGCAGTTTGTTCATTTCATTAAAAAAAAGGCTGCGTATTTTTGCACATGCTGCTGCTGTGTTAGTATCATGCTGTATTTTAGTTAAGTTCCCTAATACTGTGTTTTTAATTCTGTCACAACAACACACAATTAAGTCTTAATCAATTACGCTGTCACCTGAATCTCACGCTCAACGCTCCAAGAGACTCATTTTCCACCAGGGCTGCAGGATCAGGACTTTGGCTTCCCACACTTAAACGAACATGACCGATGAGTGCGATATTAACGTTTAAAACGTTCATAAATGCTCTCCTTAGGGGGCAGTATAATATGCAACAGTGAGCAGAAAGGTAACACGTTATAATAAACTCAATTAAAGGTAAAGGAGAACTTGATATTAAGTCTTAAAGAAGCCCTTTTCCGCTTTTCTGGGGTTTCCCCTTCCTGTCATGTGATATAAAAAATGTTTTATATCACGCTCCTATTGGCTAGCGCTCCAACACATTGTACGTGATAGGCCTTAGGGGGCGGGACATCTCTAAGCGGTTGACCAATCACAACAGAGCCGTCCAGCTAACCAATCAGAGCAGACTGGGCTCTGGTTTCAGAGAGAGGGTGAAAAGAGGTGCTGCAGCACAGGCAGTATGAGAACAATAAAGAACAACAATGTTTTTTGAACATTAAAGCATGGAGACATGTCCCAGTAGAGACACTACATACTGATATACACCTGAACATCAGCAGGAGAGGACTCTTTAAAGTAGAGACACTACATGCTGATATACACCTGAACATCAGCAGGAGAGGACTCTTTAAAGTAGAGACACTACATACTAATATACACCTGAACATCAGCAGGAGAGGACTCTTTAAAGTAGAGACACTACATACTAATATACACCTGAACATCAGCAGGAGAGGACTCTTTAAAGTAGAGACACTACATACTAATATACACCTGAACATCAGCAGGAGAGGACTCTTTAAAGTAGAGACACTACATACTAATATACACCTGAACATCAGCAGGAGAGGACTCTTTAAAGTAGAGACACTACATACTAATATACACCTGAACATCAGCAGGAGAGGACTCTTTAAAGTAGAGACACTACATACTAATATACACCTGAACATCAGCAGGAGAGGACTCTTTAAAGTAGAGACACTACATACTAATATACACCTGAACATCAGCAGGAGAGGACTCTTTAAAGTAGAGACACTACATACTAATATACACCTGAACATCAGCAGGAGAGGACTCTTTAAAGTAGAGACACTACATACTAATATACACCTGAACATCAGCAGGAGAGGACTCTTTAAAGTAGAGACACTACATACTGATATACACCTGAACATCAGCAGGAGTGGACTCTTTAAAGTAGAGACACTACATACTGATATACACCTGAACATCAGCAGGAGAGGACTCTTTAAAGTAGAGACACTACATACTGATATACACCTGAACATCAGCAGGAGAGGACTCTTTAAAGTAGAGACATTACATACTGATATACACCTGAACATCAGCAGGAGAGGACTCTTTAAAGTAGAGACACTACATACTGATATACACCTGAACATCAGCAGGAGAGGACTCTTTAAAGTAGAGACACTACATACTGATATACACCTGAACATCAGCAGGAGAGGACTCTTTAAAGTAGAGACACTACATACTGATATACACCTGAACATCAGCAGGAGAGGACTCTTTAAAGTAGAGACACTACATACTGATATACACCTGAACATCAGCAGGAGAGGACTCTTTAAAGTAGAGACACTACATACTGATATACACCTGAACATCAGCAGGAGAGGACTCTTTAAAGTAGAGACACTACATACTGATATACACCTGAACATCAGCAGGAGAGGACTCTTTAAAGTAGAGACACTACATACTGATATACACCTGAACATCAGCAGGAGAGGACTCTTTAAAGTAGAGACACTACATACTGATATACACCTGAACATCAGCAGGAGAGGACTCTTTAAAGTAGAGACACTACATACTGATATACAACTGAACATCAGCAGGAGAGGACTCTTTAAAGTAGAGACACTACAGACTGATAAACACCTGAACATCAGCAGGAGAGGACTCTTTAAAGTAGAGACACTACATACTGATATACACCTGAACATCAGCAGGAGAGGACTCTTTAAAGTAGAGACACTACATACTGATATACAACTGAACATCAGCAGGAGAGGACTCTTTAAAGTAGAGACACTACAGACTGATATACACCTGAACATCAGCAGGAGAGGACTCTTTAAAGTAGAGACACTACATACTGATATACACCTGAACATCAGCAGGAGAGGACTCTTTAAAGTAGAGACACTACATCCTGATATACACCTGAACATCAGCAGGAGAGGACTCTTTAAAGTAGAGACACTACATACTGATATACACCTGAACATCAGCAGGAGAGGACTCTTTAAAGTAGAGACACTACATACTGATATACACCTGAACATCAGCAGGAGAGGACTCTTTAAAGTAGAGACACTACATACTGATATACACCTGAACATCAGCAGGAGAGGACTCTTTAAAGTAGAGACACTACATACTGATATACACCTGAACATCAGCAGGAGAGGACTCTTTAAAGTAGAGACACTACATACTGATATACACCTGAACATCAGCAGGAGAGGACTCTTTAAAGTAGAGACACTACAGACTGATATACACCTGAACATCAGCAGGAGAGGACTCTTTAAAGTAGAGACACTACATACTGATATACACCTGAACATCAGCAGGAGAGGACTCTTTAAAGTAGAGACACTACATACTGATATACACCTGAACATCAGCAGGAGAGGACTCTTTAAAGTAGAGACACTACAGACTGATATACACCTGAACATCAGCAGGAGAGGACTCTTTAAAGTAGAGACACTACATACTGATATACACCTGAACATCAGCAGGAGAGGACTCTTTAAAGTAGAGACACTACATACTGATATACACCTGAACATCAGCAGGAGAGGACTCTTTAAAGTAGAGACACTACAGACTGATATACACCTGAACATCAGCAGGAGAGGACTCTTTAAAGTAGAGACACTACATACTGATATACACCTGAACATCAGCAGGAGAGGACTCTTTAAAGTAGAGACACTACATACTGATATACACCTGAACATCAGCAGGAGAGGACTCTTTAAAGTAGAGACACTACATACTGATATACACCTGAACATCAGCAGGAGAGGACTCTTTAAAGTAGAGACACTACATACTGATATACACCTGAACATCAGCAGGAGAGGACTCTTTAAAGTAGAGACACTACAGACTGATATACACCTGAACATCAGCAGGAGAGGACTCTTTAAAGTAGAGACACTACATACTGATATACACCTGAACATCAGCAGGAGAGGACTCTTTAAAGTAGAGACACTACATACTGATATACACCTGAACATCAGCAGGAGAGGACTCTTTAAAGTAGAGACACTACAGACTGATATACACCTGAACATCAGCAGGAGAGGACTCTTTAAAGTAGAGACACTACATACTGATATACACCTGAACATCAGCAGGAGAGGACTCTTTAAAGTAGAGACACTACATACTGATATACACCTGAACATCAGCAGGAGAGGACTCTTTAAAGTAGAGACACTACAGACTGATATACACCTGAACATCAGCAGGAGAGGACTCTTTAAAGTAGAGACACTACATACTGATATACACCTGAACATCAGCAGGAGAGGACTCTTTAAAGTAGAGACACTACATACTGATATACACCTGAACATCAGCAGGAGAGGACTCTTTAAAGTAGAGACACTACATACTGATATACACCTGAACATCAGCAGGAGAGGACTCTTTAAAGTAGAGACACTACATACTGATATACACCTGAACATCAGCAGGAGAGGACTCTTTAAAGTAGAGACACTACATACTGATATACACCTGAACATCAGCAGGAGAGGACTCTTTAAAGTAGAGACACTACAGACTGATATACACCTGAACATCAGCAGGAGAGGACTCTTTAAAGTAGAGACACTACATACTGATATACACCTGAACATCAGCAGGAGAGGACTCTTTAAAGTAGAGACACTACATACTGATATACACCTGAACATCAGCAGGAGAGGACTCTTTAAAGTAGAGACACTACAGACTGATATACACCTGAACATCAGCAGGAGAGGACTCTTTAAAGTAGAGACACTACAGACTGATATACACCTGAACATCAGCAGGAGAGGACTCTTTAAAGTAGAGACACTACATACTGATATACACCTGAACATCAGCAGGAGAGGACTCTTTAAAGTAGAGACACTACAGACTGATATACACCTGAACATCAGCAGGAGAGGACTCTTTAAAGTAGAGACACTACATACTGATATACACCTGAACATCAGCAGGAGAGGACTCTTTAAAGTAGAGACACTACATACTGATATACACCTGAACATCAGCAGGAGAGGACTCTTTAAAGTAGAGACACTACAGACTGATATACACCTGAACATCAGCATGAGAGGACTTGATTTAAAGTGCAATACGAATTGTATTTAATTTGGGGTAGAAATACAGTATCCTTTGAAGCATTGTGAACAAGGAGCCTTACCTTTACTTATTACCATCATGTGATATTTTTGTCCTTTCTCATACTCTTTTCTTTGCACCTACATCCATTAAAAACCTCGCACACAACTCCCACTACAACACAAACATGCATTTACACTAAAACCTTAGTATTTAAAACACTTTAAATAGAAAACAGCAGAAACAGAATATTGACGAGCGAGTGTGGAAGGTGGAAATTGGATAAAATGTATTTCTATTAACCTCAGAGCCATTTCTTTAGCAGTATATAAGGTAAGATCCATATCATAAATATTCGCCATTCTAGATTTTATTATTATTGTGAGCACGCTCCATTTGCTGCATTATTTCTGCGTCTCCTCCCTAATCTCCGGCGCTGTAATGACCCAGTTTTTATCCCCGGGATCATTAAAGTTTGATGGGCTCTTCTCTGAAATATCAGTGTGACACTCGCAGTAACAACGAGAGGATCAAACGTCCTGAAAACTCCACCAACATCGCTTACACACGCTGCGTTCCACCAAACGCCACTGATCACTCAGATTACACACGGTCACATCCACTTAGACCTGGAAACACACGGCGGAAATGTCCCTCACATTAAATATTAGCTGTAAAGACAGGTTCTTTTAATCATGTTTCATACTTTTTTACAAAGGAAATCAAGCCTTTTAAGCTTTTAAGCGTTTAACATCAATGCTCATGGTCTAGTCATGTGTCAGCTCATTTATTTAACTGACTCAGTGGGAAGCATGCTGCATGATTATCGCCAAAACTGTTATTTTGATCCACTATAAGATCATTATTATTCATTGATTTAAGGGAACAAATATTAGTATAGCACTTAATTAGCAGAACATGTTTGATTCTTAGTTAACCAAAGACACATTCAATACAACTAATGATTCTTCAAGAATTCAAGTTAACATGGTGAGTAATAGATATTTAAGTGGTCATTTTAAGGTTTACGTATTCCTTTAAAATAACTTAAAGAAAGGTGGTTTTAGTGGAGATGCAGTGCCCCGTGATTTAACAGAATTTAAAGCCCTTGAACACAGATTTTAAAATACTAAACACACTCATTTAGAAAAGGTTTAAAAACAGTGGACTGAATCTCAGCAACTTCATTTTAAACAGAGTAAAACGTCTGGTTCCTGTTACCGGGCAGATGCAGGGCCCCATGATGTAAAGGCCCCATGATGTAAAGGCCCCATGATGTAAAGGTCCCATGATGTAAAGGCCTCCCCCCCTCCCTGTGAGCCCAGTGGCCGTCTGCGAGACAGCGAGACACAGCGAAACCCAGCCCGAAACACACACACACACCCGCAGCCTGGCTGGGAGTTTGTGTGTGTGTGCCCAGGCTGAGTTCCACGGTGTCTCGCTGTCTCGCCGACCCCACACCAGTGAGCCAGCTCAGCAGCAGCGAGCCTCGCAAAGTCCCGCCGATTGTGTGTGTGTGTGAGGAAGCCCGCAGATTGGTCCAAACGTAACGGCTCCGCGGACGTAACGTTACGTCACTATACCCAAATACGTCACTATACCCAAGAAGTAAACAATGGAAAAAGAGAAATGTCCAACGAGGCGTTTTGGGGCAGCATAGACAGGTATTTCCTGTGTTAGAGTTTTACTCGCTACAGGGTGCACTTTGAGGGGTTGTGACTCTGCAGACCGTTAACATGCAGAAAAACCTTCATAACACACAAGGGGACGGGTAATAACCAGAACAGCATGACATGGGACCTTTAACATAATGTAAAGCCCTTGAACACAGATTTTAAAATACTTAATAGGAATTTAAACGCTTTAAAAACAGAGGACTAAACCAAATAGTAGGCTTACTAGCTCCTACAGGCTAAAGCCTCTGTAGACTAGAGGGCGTGATTGTAAACATCTCTCACCAGGGAAATACTGCAACAGTTCAATGCCATTCTACGTTTCATTACTATACGATACAGTAGGGGTGGGCGATATGACGATATCTATCGTCGAGACGATGTTAGGTCTCCACGATATGCCTTTTCAGAGATATCATATCTATCGTGATAGTGCACCAGGGTAGGATTTTCACGGCGGCCATGACGGCCGGTCTGGCCGTGAAGCCCCGAAAATAATTGTACGTCCTCCGGCCACCACGGCCTGCGTGCCCCTGATACTGCTAACATCTCGAAGTTGCTTTAAAAGCGTCAGAACAGTGGTTTCTGAACTGCGTTATGCTGCGTTCACAACGGACGCAATGCGAATATTCTCACCCTAACCGCTGGAGTTTCACCGCGGCTGTCAGCTGTGTTTACTCCTGTCACTCAAACAGGACGCGCTGGAGAGGGGGCGGGGCTTATATCCATGTAAATACTGTGGTGGAAACCAACTACGACAAAATTAACCTATTTTACCGTGATTTAATTGTAATACACGTTTCAAAATGATGCCGAAGTAACTACATACTGATAACCAAGCTGTCTAGTCAGGATTCAGACAGTATTGCACTTTTCATGTGTATTGATGTTACATCACTGCTAGTGCTGCCTAAAACAGAAAGTGCATTTTTATACTGAGAAACTGTGCCTTGAATATGTTATTTTATTTTGCAAGAGAGTGCACTTTACTTGGTGAAGAAACCAGTGTTAACGTTTGTTGTGTAGGGTGTAGGCCTGCCTACTTGAACACTGAGGAAGCCATATCAACATTCCTGTTGAATTGTTCATTCAGGGATTCATTGCAGAATTAAAACCAGCTTGAAATGGTATTTTGGTCTGTGACTCCTTTCTATTTTAGTTTGTGTTACCTTGTGGTTGTTCTGCTAAGTAACTTGAACAATAACCATAATATCGTGATAAATATCGTCTATCGTGATACTGCTTGAAAAATATTGTGATATTATATTTTTCAATATCGCCCACCCCTACGATACAGTATTTATTATCATTATAGTAACTATAGTTACTATTTTCGGCGATAAGCTAAAATATAAATTAGATTTGTGCAGATTTAGTTATATTTCCATGACTTTTCCAAAACGTTTGGAAAAATATTGTTTTCCATAACTTTTCCAGGGCCTGGAATTTGCATTGTAAATTTCCATGACTTTTCCAGGTTTTGAATGACTGCATGAACCCTGAAAACCCCTGTGTGTTACCTGGCAGTGAGCTGAGTGCTCTCTCGGCCGTCTCCCTCAGAGTCTCTCCTCGCTGCCACTCAGTCTGAGGCAGCATCCACAGCTTCTCCCTCCCCACCGGCCGCTCCACCAGCAGCAGCAGAGAGTCGGAGAGGCGGCGCTGCAGAGAGCCGGGGTCTCCCTCTGAGTCTGAGGAAACACAGACGACTGGGTTAGAGGTTGTGTTAATGACTTTTACCCAATGAGTCGATATACCATACGCTCCATTTGCAACTTCGAACAAGAGGAAATATTAAGACAAGAAACAAGGAAACACATTTCTGACAGTCAATTATCAAATATATCATTGTATAAATCTCTTGTGAAAGCATCAATAGTCAACTTAACAATATTGTCCATATCGATAGAGTAGTATTTGGCGGGTACTTTATCAAAATATTGTGATATTTCATGTTCTACATATCTAGTTTGATTTTCTACAACTGCTCCTTACCCCTAGGGGGAAATAAAGGTTTCATGTATTCATCACTTTATCAAATCGAGGTGAAGTCACGAGATGAACATTAAAAAATAAATAATTCAGTCTGTGGCTAAAGTATGGTTTTATTGTTTATTATTGTCTCGTGCTTTTACATTAGTTTATTTTTGTCCTATCGGTTTTGTCTACATGTATTTATGCTGCTTTTGTGTATTGATGTTCAGCACTTTGGTCAACTGTTGTTTTTAAATGTGCTGTATCAATAAAGTTGGATTGGATTAAGTCTTTTTGGAGTTCATCCAGGCTAAACCCATTAAGTCATGTGACTCTGAGCCCCCCCCCCCCCCCGTACTGACCGGAGACCCTGGCCGCCGGCTGGAAGTTCTTGAGTTTCTGCTCCCAGGAGTCCTCCAGGTCCTGGGCCAACACGATCTCCTGGTCCCTCCGGTCCTCCTCTTCGTCAGAGTCGTACTCGCCCGCCTGTATCCTCCTTATCCTCTCAGCGTCGTCCAGCAGCCGCAGCTCGTGGTCCGACAGCATGCTCTTCTCCAGCTCCATCTGCAGATAAAGAGCACATCTCAACCTCCAGGAGACTCACTGACCTCCATCTACTCTGTCATGGTCTATCAAATACTAAAATAAAATACTTTATCTGGAAACGTGTCGACAGGCATTTAGATGGTCAACATGTGAGAATTATCTCACTGTTTACACATCTTTAATGCCTGCCTACTAGGTTTGTTATGTACATGTACTAGTATAGTATGCCATACAAAATATGTGGATATGATACCGTAAGAAAATTGTAGAATTGTATCCCATTAAAAAATCATTAAAGCAAATGCATTAAAAATGTGTATTATAAGTATGTCATAAACATATTTTGGGATAGTATGCAATAAAAGGTTGACAAAAGTGTCATATTTAAGTATGATACAAAACAAATTGTAGGAGAAGTACTCAGATCTTGTACTTTAGTAAAAGTAGAAGTACTCAGATCTTGTACTTGAGTAAAAGTAGAAGTACCAGAGTGTAGGAATACTCTGTTACAGTAAAAGTCCTGCATTCAAAATGTTCCTCAAGTGAAAGTAGAAAAGTATTCTCATCAAAATATAGTGAAAGACAGTAAAAGTAGTCGTTGTGCAGATTGGTCCATTTCAGAATAATATATATGATATGTTTTATAATGATTGATCATGAAAGTGTTCTCAAAGCTGGTAAAGGTGCAGCTAGTTTGAATGACTTTGTATACTGCAGGGTAGCTGGTGAATTTACTCCAGGTGGATCTAAAGTCTGATTCAACACTTGATTATATTATAAAAGCCTCACCTGGATCATCATGTCTCTGAACTGCTGCTCTATCGGGTTGCACTCCGCAGAGATGACCGGAAGTCTCTGCAGACACACGGCCGCCATCAGAGTCCACGGAGAAGAAGCTATTTCCTCCACATATTGAGCCTGCCTGGACCCCCGACACACAGACGTGCCGGAGAACTGACGGAACCCCGAGTTACTGACCGATGTCCGGCTGAAAGAAGACAGAAACTGTAGGAGAGACCGACCTGCCATCCTTCTGCAGGGCGCTGCCATCTTGTTTTGCTGTGTTCAATGTATGTGCAAAAAATCCTGACGCTGTCAAAAAGATTTGCTGAGGGATTTTTAATCACGGTAATTTCTTGGTTTGAAAAAAAATCAAGATAGAAATATTAACACCTGTTCTTGATTGTAAGTGTTTTTTTTATTTATCTAAAATATAACCCTATTTATATCTATTTTTGGCGCTTTAAGCGAGTGTTCATCATGATGAGCAACCATGAAGCTCATATTTACGACGTTATGCCAAGTACATGAAGCAAGCATGTTTCTACTTTTACCCACAATCCTGTTCAGGAATCGGAACGGTCTATTAAGATAAAAGTAGGGGAGGACGATATTAATATACTTCTTTTAAAAACTAAATATATAATTGTATGTAAAAATAATAAAACTTGAGAATTATTTTAAGAGACTTTGAGTATTAAAATGTGTTTTCAAGTGACGGCTGTAAATATCATATTAAAAATAATCTTTCTCGTGATCCTACCACCCCTGAAAAATAAAGATATTACTGATCTGGTCTGGATTTACAGTACCTTCAATGTCACATTTGTTGTGTGTAAAGTAGCTACCTGTCTTGCAGCTAACTTGTCACAAACATGTATAAATTAAACTGTATATTAGTTAGTTCTGTGAGTACCGTATGCCGACAGCTTGTCGCCTCCGTAAATGCAAGTGGAAGCTCACTGTAAGTATTTCGTGGTTTACGAGCATCACTTTTAGCTAGTGGCTAACGTTAGCTCAGATAAAGCCTGCTGCATGCTGGGTGTTATGAAGCTACATGTTATATTTGTTATTGTTAGATTTAGTTTCCTTAACACGTTTCATTCCAGATAAGTGGACAGAAATACACATTGAGTTGTTTATTTGACCCAATCTGTCTTTTTGACTCTTTAGATTTCTCCTAAATTAACCAAAAGTTAGCAATAGTAATTCCTCATTTGCAAATGAAACATACAATTTCATAAAAAATGCAAACAAACAATATGTTCTTAATCAACATAATCACCTGGTAAGGTTTCATGGTTGATATGTATATACAAATAATTGTATTCACTGTAGTGTCTAAGCATATCATTACAGAGGATGTTGTTTACATTTTTAACTTCATTAATTTCAAATTGTATTCCCTAAAAGTGTGTTCAGATGTATGGAGTGATACAGAGAGACCTTTCTAAACCCCTTCTGTAAATACATTGGACTGTATAACAATTTTAAACCTGGCTTTATCCATAAAATGTAGGTAAATGAGCACATATCTGAAAGGATATTGCCTTATTTGTATATATAAAAATGCAATGTCAGTAAGCATGTAACACAAATATATACAGTTTAATGTCCCTAATCAACTGGAGAAGTTGTATGGTGATATCTTTTTATTAAAATGTTAACCCTATTCACCTGTAGTGTGTTGTCCAGATGACCACAGCCACACTGCTCTATAATAATTGTCTAAATGTTGTGTTTCTATAGATGTGGAGGCACTGCCTTGCAGCGGACCGTTTGTTCCAGTGCTGTCAGACGTCAGGAGGCAGCTTCCAGCACAGAGGCCAGGAAAACCTCCTCCAAAGAATTCAGGTCAGAAAACACACCTGCACATCTCTGTCTACTATTACACAATCAGCAGTATCTCTAGTGCTTTCCCAAATAACTTGTGTTGTTAAATCTGCATTGTCTGAGGAAATTGTAGCCATAAATAGTCAACAATTTGTCTTGGTATCTACTTTTATATACGCTTGATTGATACAAATGTAACAGCGATATTAACCCTACGTTTACATACATGTACATGTCCGTCTACTATTACACAAGGAACCTGCAGTATCTCTAGTGTGTTCCCAAATAACAAAAACAATGTTTACATTTATAATAATGTAACAGCGATATTAACCCTACTTTGAATCTTCCAGCATCTTCCCCCCGATGCCGGGCTATGACTCGTCCCTGAGATGGGGGGGCAGGAAGTTCGAAGAGTTACCCATCGTTCACGTAAAAGCGACGTACAACAAGTGAGTGGAAAAGACCACAAAACAGGGATTCTCTGAGATCGTTTTGACATCATTTTTTATTGATCATTTAAGTTATCAGGTTAACCCTCATTTTGTTCAGCCATGCAACACAGCAGCTGTTACGTGTGCAGAGTCAGGTTGATTGCCAAGTAGGTATACACATACAACAAATGTGCCTTGGTGTATTTGGTGCATACATAAACAGTCAAAGACGATACATCATAAGAAAAGGAAAAAAAAACTAATATAATACAACTATTTTAAGAAAACTTGTTAACATTGAAATATAGATCAAGGTAACAGTGTAGTCATGACGATGAAAATCTTAGGTCACAGATATACCCGTGTTGGGAAAATCCAGAATGTCCTCTTCCAATATCAGAGTGCACATGCTAACAAAGGTGTCCCAACTGTAGCTGTGAACATGGCAGGATGTGTGATGACCTAGAAGGCATTGCAGATGTAAGCTTTGATGTGATGCTTTGGGGGATATAGAACTGGTGAGGAGGTAAACAGTGTGTGACCCGTGTGTTTGTCCCAGCACACACATCCATCTGACGGAGAGCGGGGGTGAGTCTCTGGTCCGGACGTCCTGCGGCACCGAAGGCTTTAAGAACATCAAGAAGTCCACGCCGGTCGCTGCTCAGACCGCGGGAATCTCTGCTGCTGCCGTATGTCTACACACACACACACACACACACACACACACACACACACACACACACACACACACACACACACACACACACACACACACACACACACACACACACACACACACACACACACACACACACACACACACACACACACACACACACACACACACACACACACACACACACACACTCGGCTCTCACAGACACAGCACTCCCACACACTTTACTCACACACACGGCACTGTCATTAAAGTCTAAGACATGACTTACTGCAGGAGATCAGGCTCAAGAACATGTGACACCTTCATATCTCTCACATCAATATTAAACTCACCGCATTAGACTGCAGAGGTTTTGCTAGGCTCCATCAGGTCCAAGCAGAACTTTGTCATGTCAGAAAAAGGTCACATTGATATATGTTAGAAAAGAACATAATCTCCTCCTCCTCCTCTTCCTCTCAGAAAGCCTCAGAGAAGGGCGTGACGTTTGTCCGTGTCGTTATCAAAGGCATCGGACCAGGACGATGGGTAAGTCCACAAAACTAAATATGTCAGTGTTTATGTTGTAAGAAAGAAGCCCCTGAAATGCCTTACAGATTGTACTTCTCATTATTCAACGTTCCAACTCTTGACTGCTATTGTTTTGAAAGTGAGGAGCCACAGACATATTGATCGGTTCCCTTAGCTTCTTGATAAACTAATGTATGTCTCTGTTGTGCAGTCTGCCATCCAGGGCCTCACCATGGGGGGTCTGCAGGTGATCTCCATCACAGACGAGACCCCCGTGCCGCACAATGGCTGCCGTCCCCGCAAAGCCAGAAGAACATGATCCCCTGAACGCACCATGTGGAGTAATCTGATAAATAAAGAATTTTTGTTGTGTAACTCTGAGCGGACCTCGTGTGTGTGTGTGTGTGTGTGTGTGTGTGTGTGTGTGTGTGTGTGTGTGTGTGTGTGTGTGTGTGTGTGTGTGTGTGTGTGTGTGTGTGTGTGTGTGTGTGTGTGTGTGTGTGTGTGTGTGTGTGTGTGTGTGTGTGTGTGTGTGTGTGTGTGTGTGTGTGTGTGTGTGTGTGTGTGTGTGTGTGTGAGAGAGAACGAGAGAGAACGAGAGAGAACGAGAGAGAACGAGAGAGAGAAAGAACGAGAGAGAACGAGAGAACGAAAGAGAGAGCGAACGAGAGAGAGAACGAACGAACGAGAGAGAGAGAGAACGAACGAACGAGAGAGAGAACGAGAGAGAGAGAGAGAGAACAAACGAGAGAACGAGAGAGAGAGAGAGAGAACGAGAGAGAGAACGAGAGAGAACGAGAGAGAGAGAGAGAGAACGAACGAGAGAGAGATAACCAATCTTTATTCCAGACTCAAGGTCCATATCACATACAAAAAAGACAAAACACACATCAATAAATAAGATAAAAAGCTAAAAACAAACAGATAAAAACATAAAATCAGATAAAAACATAAAATCAGTCCAATCACAGCTAGCCACACATGCTCACGGTCTGTAGAGGCTATTGCGCCAATGTCTCCAAATCATGGAAGAGAACCGGGTAGAACTCTTCACAGGGTTAATTAAAATCGAGATAACATGATTGTTAGAATCTTCTAGGCGACACATGAATTTGTACATTAACTTTCTTAACAGGGCTTGACAGGTAGGTACCCCCAAGTTAACAAACAGCTGGCTGGCACTGTGCCATCTAGGTACCATCAGCAGCAACCGTAAAGCATCATTGTATGCTACTTTTAGTTTGTGCATGCTTCTAGCCTTGTAGTTACTCCACAAGTGAGCCGTGTACAATGGTGTACAGAAAGCTTTAAAAAGTGATACCTTGACATCTACAGAGCACTTGTGAAACTTACGCATTAATATGTTTGCCTGGGCATACAGTTTGCAGCGCTGTCTATGGATGTCTTTGTCATCTGTGAGATCATCAGAAATATAATGACCAAGGTACTTAATCTCACTGCACACAAGTAGAATGTTGCTACTGAGAATAAAATTAGGAAATACAGCCTTTTTATCCTCTTTGCTTCGCACAATCATGATGCTACTCTTCTTGGCGTTATACTTAATATTAAAATCAATGCCATACTGGGAACAAGTCCTCAGAAGCTGTTGTAAGCCAGCACTGCATGGGGAGAAGATGATTAAATCATCAGCATACATAAGGTGGTTGACAACAGTAACTCCGATGACACAGCCAGTTTTACACAAGTTCAGTTTCCTAGACAGATCATCCATGTACAGATTAAACAACAAAGGAGATAAAATCCCACCTTGCTTGACCCCATTACCAACATAAAAATGTTCAGACACAGTATTGCCCCACTTCACCTGCATAGTCTGATGTGCATACCAAAAGGCTAAGATCCTTATTATGTACTTGGGTACCCCTCTCTGGCACATTTTGTCAAATAATTTGTAATGATTCAGTCTATCAAATGCCTTGGAAGCATCAATAAAACACAGAAACATGGTGGAATTATGGCTTCTATATTTTGCTATAATGTCTTTTAAAGCAAAAATACACATATCTGTGCCATGTTTTCTTTTAAAACCAAACTGGTTGTCAGCTGTGGTAATATACCTTTCCAGCCTATCCAACAGAATTTTCTCCAACACTTTGGAGAGAATGCTAGCTAAAGCAATGGGTCTGTAATTATCAATGCCATTAATCTTCCCAGCTTTATCCTTGATGACTGGCACAAGTAGCACAGATAACATGGAATCTGGTAAGACACCATGATTAAGGAAACCAGTAAGACACAGAGCAAGAAGAGGAGCAAGCTTAAGACTGGCATGTTTTAAGTGTTCAGCTGAGATGAGATCCGGGCCACAAGCTTTGTTATTTTCTAGATTCATTATAGTGTTGTAGACTTCCTCTGATCTAACTGTAACATTTTCAGTCGAGTCAACCTTTTCAACCACAAATGCATCACTCTTAACACAGTTGAACAACTCATAATAGTGTTGTCGCCACAGTTCTGCGATGCTGCCTGACCCACACACTCCTTCAATGGAAGACGGTAAGGGAGTCTTACAGCTATTTATGACTTTGACCTCTTTCCAGAAATCATAGCAACTATTGTTGCGCAGCTTTCTGGCAAGTGAGTCAGCCCTCATTGTGTCCTCATTTTTTTTAATGAAGCGGACAGCATACTTGTATTTGGCATTAGTGGACTGTTTATGTTCAAACAAAGACCCCTGTCTCGGCCTTCCTGATTCGGCCCACAATTTAAAAGCATCTATAGCAGCAGAGTGTAGCTCAGACACATGTTCATTCCATCCAGGTTTTATACTATGCTCCTTTTTCTTACTGTTGTAAAAACCCTTACTTGAGGCATTTAACACATCAATAATAAGATCATATGTAAAACATAGATCACTACCATGCTGCACATTTTTACAGTTGGTGTCACTGCACAGCATTGCTTCTCTAGGAATTACAACCAAGTCTAATGATTTGTCAGTGAGTGAGGTATAGTGATTAATATCCTTCTCACTTAACTTTGACCAATCCAGCCTCCCTGTGTATGTTTTATTGTCATCAACAGATAGCACCGGAATATTTTCAACATTTAGGGTCAATACAAAAGGAATGTGATCTGTAGTGGCCAACTCATAACAAATGTCAATGTTGTCCAGAGAAGCATGTGCATCAGCTGTGCATATACAGTGATCTAGCCATGACACAGTATGCCATGCTTCACTAATGTATGTAAAGCTTTTCTCAGGTAAAAGAGATTTACTTGACAGTATGAGATTGTTATCATTACAAAAATGCAATAAACATTTGCCAAACAGAGATTTATCATCCGAAATGTCAGCATTCAAGTCCCCCACTACATACACACAGGTTGTGGCATTGTCCTTAATGAATACGTTAACAAATGCCATTCTATTGCGATATTCATCTTCATTTTCATATGATTCATAAGGTGTGTAAATATTTACGATAATAAATGACCTATTTTCATACTTGATCTCTATACCAATGGCCCAGTCGACGTCCAATCTTACCACTGTAACCAAGGGATCATATTTACTATTCCAGAGAATCGCCACACCACCAGGTATCCTGCCATGGGCAATTTTATCACAGAGATCAGTAGTTGACTCTCCAACTCCATGAAAATTAGCATGTAGTGTATTCAGCCTTTCCAAATCTTGCTTAGGTAACCATGTCTCTTGTAAGCACAGAATATCACATTCCTCCAACAGTTTATCAACAACCAGCCGCCTCGCTTTATCACCAGCACTGTGCCCCACACGTAGGCCACGTGTGTTATATGACACCACCCGCATCCTATTGTTTATGTACTACAGTCGTTTACATCAGCAGATGCATGATTCCCGTGTTGTACAGTAGCGACCACATTGTTTGTAGTAGTGCTAACCCCCACAAGCACCCCACTATCAGGCCGTCTTGGCTCATAATAGCGTCGAGAGAGAGAGAGAGAACGAGAGATTACAAGGGCCCTTTTTAACAAACACAACTTTGATCAGCGGTGTAAAACATTAGTTGGTGTTAATCTGAATCCTTACATTTGAGCACACTTTGCTAAATATGTAATTTGATAAAATAATATTGTTATATTTCCTAATTTCAAAGCTCTTCTCTCACTCGGCAGTATTTTTGGTGCCGTTTGACAACTTGTACTCTGAGAAATCCAACTCAAGTGTCTCTTTAGGCCAGTTTCATGCATTAGGAGTACAAGTGTAAGGAAAACATTGAATTGTTGCGGAGAAATGCTATAATTAATGAGGCTGTTCTATACTTAGAAAATGTTAAGTCGAGGAACAAATAAAATCTCGAAAAAAAGCTCCACTTCGAATCTTTAGTATTAAACAAATTGACTAAAGAAATCTTAATTGACTAATTGCGAAGGGGCAGTCTCATCTTCATGCACAGAATATTCGGGAAAGCATTTGAAAACTTGCACATTTAGAGGGAGAACTCAAACGGCTGATATGACTTAAAGCTGTGTGACTTTAAAGTACTGGAAATAAGAGATTTGAAACTCACTCGCTTTACAAAAATACTTTATTTCAACTCAATGAAGTCCTTGACACAAACATCAGGCAGAACTCAACGTTAGACTGAACACATCCGACACGCTTCAAAACGACCAACACATAAATAACACGGCGGATTATATCACTGTAAATGCATGACTCAGCAAAATGACTCCAGGACAGATGGAGGGGACAAAAGAGATACATTCGAGGCGGGGAAAGTTCATTTTGATTTAGTTTTAGGATTAAACGGAGAACCTGGGAAGCTTTACCAACACAAGGAGTTACTTATATGAATGTAGTGGAAGTGGACAGTATTAAGTCTAGAGCTCAAAGGATGAGTAAATGTTTGATATATTGTAATTTCCCATGCAAACAATTCAATTTGTCTTTAAATAATATTTAATTTAATATCTTTGGCTGTTTTTTGACTGATTTAGCATTATAACGTTGGATTTTGAGGAATATTTTAACCTATTTTCTGACATTTTAAAGCCCAAATAATAATGAAATATCTAGAAATTATTGATAGTTGCAGCCATAGTAACGGATATAGAGTAGGCCATATCACTCACATGTTTACATTCACAATAACAGAGTGCATTTGCACATCAGCATCGATCTTACTCTACATTTAAATGACTCTGAAAGACTACGGGAGGAGATTGTCAACCCTTCGTTTAGTTTAACTGATGCGTTAAAGTGAACTCCGTGTTGATGCCTTCACACAAAGGCACTGGTTGAGTGTACAGCAAAAAGAAAGTGCAGAATATCCAGCTGCATCGGATACAGCACCAGCTTTCAGATTCAATTAAATATACTTAATTATCCGGATCAGGGGAAGTGTTTTGTTGCAGCAGCACGTAAACAAGGCGTCGACACGACTTCAACATATCTAAAGTATATCATATATAAAATATACAGAATAAGTTAGAAAACAAATGACAAATACAAAATTATTTGGTATATTTCTATGTTGAATTTGACATCGATATTTATCTATTTAATACACGTTGTAAAATATACAGAATTAAGATACATCATTATGTTTATTTTATATCGTATAATCTATAGATAATATTAGAGTTCAAATAACAATAAAAAGGTATATTTTACTTGTGCTTTACTTTGATACTCTGTAGATATGTATATTACTGTTGATATGTATATATTTACCGTTTATTATCATCTTTAAATATACTTGAATTTATTTATGTATGGAATACACATTAAACAAATAAACAAAACAACATTTCTCTTTATATTTTATATTGTGAATACCACAAATACATATATCTTTCTGCTGTTGATATGTTATATTGAATTATATTTTTAAATCACGTGCTTGTTAAGATGCCGCTGAAACAAAACAATCCCCAGTGTCGGATCAATAAAGTTTAATCTGATTTAATCTAATAATAAATTGGTGCCAGTAAATATTGCACGTATAAAGAGGCGGGCGCAGCGAGAAGGAGACGAGGAGTGATTTTGCACACGGCCCGCTGCTAGGAGAGGAGGCGATATGTAGCAGGAGTGGAGGAGGTGTCAAGCGTTTTCCAACCCAGCTGACATTTAACCACGAATACGAGTCTGCAAACATGTCATTGAAGAGTTATGAGTATAATTACGTCTACCATGCAGTAAAGATTCAGCTTTTAGCGCATTGTACACATTTTAGACCCGAATGGCTTCACAGAAGGGCTATACAAGTGTTTCATACGTCTCTTTCCCAATGTAAGTCAATGGGGAAAGTCATTTAGGGCTTCATGGACAGACACATAAGGTGTAGTACCGCCGTTTGGCCACTAGGAGCGGTTGCATCAATGTCAGGCGCACTGCCTTTCTTATGAGACCAAAATACAACATTAACACCCATTAACTGAAGACACAAATTGTAAAAGTTAGAGAACTTTAAGTGGGCAACATGACGGTACTGACCTGTCAATCACAAAGTAGCACAGCCCTAAAGCATATGCACATGATTCTGTACTGAAGAAGACTTGCATTTTAGACTTTAAACACATCAGGGAAATTGAGATAATAAATGAAGTGTGAAGTCGGGTTATTTTCCTAATCGACTTCTATCCAACCTAAAACCTGTTTTTTCTGTCTGACAATAGAGAGAATGCTTGGGGGGCTTTGGTTCAATCTAAACTGGGTTGTCAAAAACATCAAAGGAGTGTTGGATTTCGGGCGTTTCTCCGCCTCCTCACTTCCCCTGCAGGTTGCTGAGCTCCATGTCCTCCTTGCGGCGTTTCTGCTGGGTGAAGAGCGAGCTGAAGGGGTAGAGTTTGGCTTTGGCGGGGTATCGCTGCCCGGCGATGTCCACCTCGTAGTCTCCTCGGTTGATGAAGTCGGGCGTGATGGGGGTGGGCAGCCCCTCTGGGCTCGGGGGGGGGGAGACGAAGCCCAGGCAGATGTGGCGCTCCAGGGTGTAGCTGTAGGCGCTGCTGGTGGTGGTGCCAGCCAGCTGGTCGTTACGGTACACCGGCTCCCCCCACCAGGGCCACAGGTCCAGCTCCGTGTCGTGGTCCTCCAGAATCAGCATCACGAAGCGCCTGAACACACCGTCCTGACGCTGCTGCAGCAACGCCGCCCGACCCAGGAAGTCAGTGTCCTGTCGAGAGGAAGAGGAGGAGAGTAAGAGGAAGACATCTGAATCAGGATATGTTGTTTATCCCGGGAGAATTGGGTTTAGTGGGAAGTAGTGGAGTACAAATACTTAATTACTGTACTTAAGTACATTTTTCTGGTATCAGAACTCCACTACTTATTTTTCTGACGACTTTTTACTTCTACTTCTTACATGTTGAACCCAAATACCTGTACTTTCTACTTCTTACATGTTGAACACAAATACCTGTACTTTCTACTTCTTACATGTTGAACACAAATACCTGTACTTTCTACTTCTTACATGTTGAACCCAAATACCTGTACTTTCTACTTCTTACATGTTGAACCCAAACACCTGTACTTTCTACTTCTTACATGTTGAACCCAAATACCTGTACTTTCTACTTCTTACATGTTGAACCCAAATACCTGTACTTTCTACTTCTTACATGTTGAACCCAAATACCTGTACTTTCTACTTCTTACATGTTGAACCCAAATACCTGTACTTTCTACTTCTTACATGTTGAACTCAAATACTTGTACTTTCTACTTCTTACATGTTGAACCCAAACACCTGTACTTTCTACTTCTTACATGTTGAACCCAAATACCTGTACTTTCTACTTCTTACATGTTGAACACAAATACCTGTACTTTCTACTTCTTACATGTTGAACACAAATACCTGTACTTTCTACTTCTTACATGTTGGACACAAATACCTGTACTTTCTACTTCTTACATGTTGAACTCAAATACCTGTACTTTCTACTTCTTACATGTTGAACACAAATACCTGTACTTTCTACTTCTCACATGTTGAACACAAATACCTGTACTTTCTACTTCTTACATGTTGAACCCAAATACCTGAACTTTCTACTTCTTACATGTTGAACTCAAATACCTGAACTTTCTACTTCTTACATGTTGAACCCAAATACCTGTACTTTCTACTTCTTACATGTTGAACACAAATACCTGTACTTTCTACTTCTTACATGTTGAACACAAATACCTGTACTTTCTACTTCTCACATGTTGAACACAAATACCTGTACTTTCTACTTCTTACATGTTGAACACAAATACCTGTACTTTCTACTTCTTACATGTTGAACACAAATACCTGTACTTTCTACTTCTCACATGTTGAACACAAATACCTGTACTTTCTACTTCTCACATGTTGAACCCAAATACCTGTACTTTCTACTTCTTACATGTTGAACCCAAATACCTGAACTTTCTACTTCTTACATGTTGAACTCAAATACCTGTACTTTCTACTTCTTACATGTTGAACCCAAATACCTGTACTTTCTACTTCTTACATGTTGAACTCAAATACCTGTACTTTCTACTTCTCACATGTTGAACTCAAATACCTGTACTTTCTACTTCTCTCATTTCCCAAACAGCTGGTTCCTTTAGTCTGAATGTGTGTTTGGTGCGTGATCATTATTCTTTAGAGTCATTGCGTGCCTATTGATTTGAACACGATCCGTGTATCCATCATTTCCTGGTCTTCTCTAAAGAAGAGGGACCAATGGAAACGTTGTCATGTTGCCGTTGTTCAGCATGGAAACATTCATTAGCTAACAATGACATTATTGTTCTATTAATATAAAGGGAGGTCAGGTACTCTTTAAAGCAGCTGCTAGTTATGGGTACTTTTTACTGAAGTACACTTCAAAGCCTCTTTACTTTGACTTGAGTAAAGAAGTTTAGTCAGTACTTCTACTTTCACCAGAGTATTTTTAAACACGAGTATCTGTACTTCTACTTGAGTAAAGGATGTGTGCTTTTGCCTCTCTGGGTTTAGAAAATCCCCAAAAAGCGGATGTATGACACTTATAGCTCCGAATCAGCTGTTCTCACCGTGTCGAACTTCACCCTGAACTCTCGTCCGCACTCCAGCGGCGTGGTGAAGGCGTCCAGGTCCTGCCCCCAGAAGGCGAAGAACTTCTCGATGCGGAGGCTTCGCAGCGCGTAGTACCCGGCGTTACGGATCCCGTACTTCTGACCCACGGACATCAGCTCGTTGTAGACGTGCAGAGCGTACTGTGGGGGGGGAGACACATGTGAGACTGTCATTGTAGTTCCGTCTAATCCAAAAAAGTACATATCCACAAGTAGCAACAAGCTTGACTCCAACAAAAATAAGTCTCAGGTAAGTTTGGTTGACTCTTTACTTAAACAAAAGGTATCAGTACCAACACACATTTTCAAAGGTCAAGAAATGATATTGCTCCGTGATTCTTTTCTCTTTCTAATTACCAGAAACTGCGGCCGGCTATGACGTCAATTGTACAACGGCTGGTTTAAATAAATGATATAATAATACTAATAACAAAGAATTACAATGTTCAAATATATCTATACACATAATATATCAAATTATACATTTTAACATATGGCTCATACAGTCATTTAACCACTATCAGAGAGGCGTGCGTGCGTGCGTGCGTGTGTGTGTGTGTGCAGGACACACCTCTATGGGGACATACAGCATGAAGCCTGGTTCTCCTGTGTGGGTCATACTCATCACTCTGATCCCATTAGCATAGCCAACACTCATCTCCTGTAAACACACACACACACACACACACACAGACACACACACACACACACACACGGTAAACACAATTAGAATCAGAAACTAACATTGTTACAGCAAAGGGACACGGGACAAAGGAGACAAAATAAGTTAGCATATATAGTGAAGAGGAAGCAACATATGAATACAATAAAATAAGTACGTGGGGAAAAAAACAAGTAGTAGCTTTATAAAAAAACGAAGTGAACATATACAAATAGTGGCCGAAATACTGTTTCTATTAATGAGGGGAAACAAGCAATTGCTTTTGTTATTGTGAGCAACATTTATACACATAAACACAACAAACAAACAGCATATCTAATTAAATTAACAATTAAGTGCTGAAGAGAGACAACATTTTAAATAAACCAGATCTCCTCTACAGGCCCTCTGCTTTTTGATATAAATAAATAGTAAGTAAGAACTAAGAAGTTTTGATAGCAGTAGCTGGGATGCTACTTTGAGGGTTTTATTTAAGCAATAGCTCAGGACAGGCCGTGGTATATGCTCATTATAGCACAGCTAAGGGGCGTGGTTCGGCCCGACGCGAAGCACGTGCATGCAGTTTTCTTTCCAGCCCAACTGTATACAGTTCAATCGACCGGACTTCTTTCTGACGATGTGAGCGTCCTTATCAACGGTCAATAAGTCCTGCACATTATCCCTTACATGTTTCCATCTTAAGCTTTGTTAGTTAGTTAGTTTCGTAACGGACTTAATGTAACCGTTGTAACGGTTGTAGCTTTTCTCAGACGTGGAGGGATACTGACTTGTTGTGAAAAGTAACTACAATTCTACCCATGATATACGCTCATTATATCACGGCTAAGAACCAATCAGATTGCTTGATTTGACTTGTCCGTTTTATAATATGAAATAAATCATTTAAACTTAAATCTGAGTCTGAATACCCTAAACTAGATATTCCTCCTGCGCATACACACAATTAAATAAATAAAAAAAGGCACACATAGAGTTTTAACTCAACTTTAGTATTGATGAAATTGAAACTGGATTTAGTTTCCTACCTTGCAGAACATGGAGGGGAAATGGTCAGGAGTCATGGAAACATACGACAGCTCAGTCAGAACATCCATCGCACGAGGACCAATCAGATTCAGAGCTGTGGGGAAGAATCACAGTTATCAACATAAAGTCATAAACACCTTCTTAGAAAGACCTGGTTTAACAAAGCTTTTCTGAAAATGTTCCTGACTCGGCCTGTACACTACCACTACTACTACCACTACCACTACTACTACCACTACCACTACTACTACTACAACAGAGTTGGCGATACTCAACAATACTGAATACGTTTGAAAAACTCAACATCAATGTCTCTTTCTAGAATCATGATCCGGTTACTCAAGGTCATCCACAGAGCTTGTTTTAACATTTTCTTGTGGGAACTATTTTCTTTCTACCGAACTACACCCACCAAGAAGCTGGTTCTCATCTCGGGAAACAGGCATTGTTGTTTGGTTTAGCAAGTTTCTCTTGCCTTCTAGTTTCAATATAGCAAAGAGAAGGCACATATCTCCAACAGTCTGCATCCCAACAAAACAATCTAAATTGATAAATAGCAATAATAATAAATACATTTTTTATTTCTGGTAGAGCGCCATGGGAGTCATGCCATGAGTGTTTGATATTTTTTACAAAACCCAAGCTCATTGTATTTGTCTAATTTTAGGGAATGAATATCATCATCATTATTTGTGTCTACCTTAATGTCGGGACATGCTGTACAAGGCGGTAAATGCTTATAAATAATATAATGTTTTAAAAAGTCAAGGTCATTTGTTACACTAAAAATATATAACTTAGATATTTGGCATGTTATTAACTTCTTGGTCCCCCAAGTGTTAGATTTCACCAATCCCAAAATCAGGTCATCAAAGAACTGTGGATAGAGAGTTGATGTTGGATTCTGGTGTGTGTGTGTGTGTGTGTGTGTGTGTGTGTGTGTGTGTGTGTGTGTGTGTGTGTGTGTGTGTGTGTGTGTGTGTGTGTTCTCACCAGTGTACTTCCAGCTGACGTCCTCCAGGTGGAGGTGTGGGTCGTTGGGCATGTGCTTCTTTATCCAGGCCCAACAGTGGACCTGCTGGTCTGTGGGAGACACGATGAAGAAGCTGCAGAGGGGACAACATAGGAGTTCGTTTTGAATGAATAACCTTTATTTAATCACAGGTAGCACTCAAGGGTTAATCTCTCTTCCACAGACATAATGATGCAGATGATAATGTAACATTTATCATCTGCAAAACCTCCATGAATAACGTTTTTTTAACTTGAGTATTTCTCGATTCTCAAGAATAAGTTCAACTATGTGCAATATATACATTACATACATATACCATTAATAACTGTGTAATATATACCTGGCTGCTAAAAAGAACTGTTACAGGATTTGTATTTTGAAAAGTATTTATTTTATTATATCATAACTTAGTACTTTCTTTTAACAAATGTAACATTAAGCTGTCTGTAGCTCTTTCCTGCTGTAACGATGCACGTGTCTCCTCTGTGGGACCAATAAAGGTCTTCTGATTCTGAACAGACTCACACCTTCAAAATAAAATATAGTACAATAGTACATGTAATGCTGATGTTTGGCGTTCATTTTCAACACGTCTAATAATACTCGACATATCTTTGACTTGGTGTGTAGAATTTCTGTCCACTAGTAGCTACATCTAGGTTACATCTAGGTACACTACATCTAGGTTACATCTAGGTACACTACATCTAGGTTACATCTAGGTACACTACATCTAGGTTACATCTAGGTACACTACATCTAGGTTACATCTAGGTACACTACATCTAGGTACACTACATCTAGGTTACATCTAGGTACACTACATCTAGGTTACATCTAGGTACACTACATATAGGTTACATCTAGGTACACTACATCTAGGTTACATCTAGGTACACTACATCTAGGTTACATCTAGGTACACTACATCTAGGTTACATCTAGGTTACATCTAGGTTACATCTAGGTTACATCTAGGTACACTACATCTAGGTTACATCTAGGTTACATCTAGGTTACATCTAGGTACACTACATCTAGGTTACATCTAGGTTACATCTAGGTACACTACATCTAGGTTACATCTAGGTACACTACATCTAGGTTACATCTAGGTTACATCTAGGTACACTACATCTAGGTTACATCTAGGTACACTACATCTAGGTACACTACATCTAGGTTACATCTAGGTTACATCTAGGTACACTATATCTAGGTTACATCTAGGTACACTACATCTAGGTTACATCTAGGTACACTACATCTAGGTTACATCTAGGTACACTACATCTAGGTTATTTTGTAGAAAAAACTATTTATTCAAATAGATTTTCTGAAGGTGTGAATCAAATACAAGAATCAAAATGTTCAACTGTTCTCCCACGTTATTACGTCTTCAGAGAGGATGACTAACATGGCAGCTGGATTTAAAGCCACAGATTAATGTCCTTAGTCCCCCTCACCTGTTCTTGCTGACGCGCACCACGCTGCAGTCGTTCTCGTAGCCCCCCCGCTCGTTCAGCATGCCGGTGTGGACGATGTGTCCCACGGGGACGTCCAGGTCGTTGGCGCACAGGTGCTGCAGCAGATCCAGAGCCTGGTCGTTGGTGGACTGAAACATCAGGGCAGAAAAGAGGGAGCGTCTTTAATCACTTCATCATTACATCACTCAGCATCTAAAATACATAACTGCTGCATCAGGGGTTACAACATTACAACAATGGCATCATCTGGTGATTTGAAAACTTTTGGGCTATGCTCAGGCACATGGAAACACTCACTGGGCGTGGCAAAATGAGCGGGAAAATACATGCTTAACACAAGAGGGAAGTGCAGCTGCAGAATTTACAAGTAGAGCTGAAAAGATTATTTAAAATGTGTGTACTGACGGAAAGTTGAAAATGCTTTTCACAGCCTCTCAAATATGCAGATTTCCTGGTGATTAACATAAAATCAAGCAAAAAAGGTCTATTTTGCTTTACTTAAAGGGTTTAGGGAGAGCCCAGGAGCTTTGCAACACACTGGAAGTAGTAAACAATGGTTTATTAAATGATATTATCATACTTCATGAGTGATTAAAATATTGGGGATAACAGTAGTGGACATTATAAAGTAAAAACCTAAATCATTTTATTGTTAAAAGTACATTTTCATGAAATAATGCAGTTTTCAGCCGCTCAAATACTTAGATATGCTACTTTTTAATGTTGTTAATCATATTCAAGTTGATATATTTGGGTTTTGAACTGAAGAAGATAATTAAAGTCATTAACTTGGACCTCAAACATGGATGGACGTGTTTTCCCCATGTCCTGACCTTTAATAGACCAGATAGTTAACCTATTTAATAATCTGCAGATGAATGGATAATGGAAGTGCGTATCAGACGCAGCTCTTATTATAACTTGTCCATCGTGACTCACACTCAGTTCAAACTTGGTGAAGGAGGACATGTCGATGACGCAGACGGCCTCTTTGCAGCATTTCACTTCTGATCCGACGATGTCGAACCAGTCGGGCTTGTAGAAGGTTTTACTCTGATCCAGAGACAGCAGATCTGCACACACAAGGGTTCTATTTCAACAAATCACTCAAAGAGTAAAAGGTCCCCTATTATACTGTTTTTCATCAACATATCACAGGTCTCAGATATATACAGAGCCTGTCTCTGATTGGCTGAAACACCAAACAGATCATTGCAGCATTACCCATAATCCTCTCTGTTTCTGTCCCATTTCCAAAGTGCTGATTCTCTGTCTGTTACTTTAGATGAAAATAAGGAGCCCCTCCCCACGCCCCTCTGATGTCCCTTTCACACCAACGCGTTTTCAGCTCCGGCTCGGAGCTGGAGCCTGAAAAGTGCCGGTTTTTCCTGTTCACACCGCAGCGGCGCCGCCTCTTAGCTCCGGAATTCAGTTCACTTCCAGCTCCAAAAAATTGTCGGTCTAGAGGCAAGAGCTTCGGAGCTAAGAGGCGGCGTCGCTTACGTCTCTCTTACGTCGAGGCGTGCAGGAAACTAAACCCACCTCCCCTGAACATGGGTCGACTGTCATGCCTGCCTACAAGCAGTAGTGCTTATAAACACACTTTATAACGTCAGGCAACACTAACCAGGCTTCGTGTGATTCTGTTTATTTGTACCTTACTTTGACCATCCGTTCACTGTTATTGATCATTGTGGAGAGAGGCAGACGTTTTGTATTATAGCAGCTATCGGATGGAATCAATACATGGGCTGCACAGGTTGTCGTGTCCGACTATCACAAGTAGAATCATAATAAAAATACGCCGGTAAAATGTGCCTGTAGAAAACGGTTTATGCCACAATAGGATAGCAATAGCAAGTAGTCAGTTTAGCTTCGGTTGCTATGCTAACATCACCCATTTTATACCAGAGAAACTTTCATAACAGCGTTGTGATGCCAAACAGCATCAATTCAGACTGACACACATTCACTTAAGGGGAACTGGGGATATTTATCAGCTGCTTGTGTGAGTCGGACAGTGAATACTTTACAGCGGCCGCTGCAGTGTGAGCTAACCGGGAGCTAACGGGAGAATAAACTCCCGTGGAAGAGCAGCCAACACTGCAGCGGTCGGTAAATGCTGCAGAAACACATTAATAAACAATGAACCACGGCACTCTGGAGAAAAGCATAAGGTTGGAGAAGTCGTTATTTAATTGAATATGGCTTCGTGTGATTAAAAGCAACACGATCATCGACCCGACGCAGTTTCCCCGTTGTTGTTGTTGTTGTTGTTGTTGTGAGCGCCGTAACGCCGTTGGGGAGCAAATCAGCGATGTAAACGGTGACGTCATGACGCAGCAGCGGCAGCTCTGGGCGGTGTGAACAGAGCGGGAGCAGAAAAGGGAAACCGGAGCTGAACCAGAAAAGCTCTAGCTCGGAGCTAGAAAGGGAAAAGCGCTGGTGTGAAAGCCGCATCAGAGAGATTTGGTTACAAAGAACTCAAAGGTGCTCTAGGAGGAGATTCAGGTGATAAGGTGTGGGGGGGGGGGGGTTACCTTGGTTGCTGATTGGCTAATGGTTACACAAGCCAAAACATCGTTATGACATGACAAAGTGGCCAAAATCTGATCAGCTCATTTTCAGACAGGTTTTTTAGAAATGGATCAAAAAGAGAGAGAATCTTTGTTCCTGAAACTTTCAGAGTCTCTTTCCACAGAGGGGACACATGTTGATGTAGAAGAGACATGAAGAAGAGGGGACACATGTTGATGTAGAAGAGACATGAAGAAGAGGGGACACATGGTGATGTAGAAGAGACATGAGGAAGAGGGGACACATGTTGATGTAGAAGAGACATGAAGAAGAGGGGGGACATGTTGATGTAGAAGAGACATGAAGAAGAGGGGACACATGTTGATGAAGAAGAGACATGAAGAAGAGGGGACACATGTTGATGTAGAAGAGACATGAAGAAGAGGGGACACATGTTGATGTAGAAGAGACATGAAGAAGAGGGGACACATGCTGATGTAGAAGAGACATGAAGAAGAGGGGACACATGTTGATGTAGAAGAGACATGAAGAAGAGGGGACACATGTTGATGTAGAAGAGACATGGAGAAGAGGGGCCACATGTTGATGTAGAAGAGACATGAAGAAGAGGGGACACATGTTGATGTAGAAGAGACATGAAGAAGAGGGGACACATGTTGATGTAGAAGAGACATGAAGAAGAGAGGGGACACATGTTGATGTAGAAGAGACATGAAGAAGAGGAGACACATGTTGATGTAGAAGAGACATGAAGAAGAGGGGACACATGTTGATGTAGAAGAGACATGAAGAAGAGGAGTTTGCATAATAGGTGACCTTTCAGGATGAAGAGACTGAGTGAGTACCTTTTCCATGAGGTACAAAGTATTTGGTCCTTTCAAATCCGTGCTTCTCCATCCAGCGAGCCCCCTGTGTGTCCAGGCGGTCGTACAGAGGACTCGTCCGCAGCTGACGGCCCGTCTGGAAGTCCCAGCGAGGAACCTTCAGCTCGTACAGCAGGGCTACACACACACACACACACACACACACACATATATTAAACACATGTTACATTCATCAGTACTTATTAGGCATTTTGCATCTTGTGTCATATCTTGCTGCTTATATATTTGTTTTAACATTCAAGAATATGTTAAACCAAAAGGAGACATATAAATTGACTACTGTAAAGTCATAAAGTTTCACAATGTTCATTAAGTACTGCAAAAGTCAAGAAACATACATTTAAAAAAATAAACAAAATACAATAAAAAAAATAGTATTGTTCAAGTGTTTTAAGCACAGTGTGTCCCAGCTGAGCAGAGGACTGTACATTTAGAAGATACCCACTTGTTTTGTTAGACCGTGACATAACATATCTTCCACTGAACTTTCAGTATTGCTTTAAGGTGTAGTCAACAAAAAAAACGATATTAAGAGTTCAGTACTCACGCATGACCTCCATGACCCGGTGTCTCAGGAAGGTGCGGCTGCTCTGCAGGTTTCCAAAGCGCTTGATGTCCAGCGGCCAGACGTTAGCGGTGGGGTAACCGTACGTCATCCACTCCGCCAGGTACCTGAGACCAAAACACACCGTTACTGCTTCATGGTGGTCAGATGGCAAAAGTACACATCCTTTACTCAAGTAGAAGTACAGATACTCACGTTTAAACATACTCTGGTGAAAGTAGATGTACTGACTAAACTTCTTTACTCATGTCAAAGTAAAGAGGCTTTGAAGTGTACTTAAGTAAAAAGTACCCATAACTAGCAGCTGCTTTAAAGAGTACCTGACCTCCCTTTATTTTAATAGAACAATAATGTCATTGTTAGCTAATGAATGTTTCCATGCTGAACAACGGCAACATGACAACGTTTCCATTGGTCCCTCTTCTTTAGAGAAGACCAGGAAATGATGGATACACGGATCGTGTTCAAATCAATAGGCACGCAATGACTCTAAAGAATAATGATCACGCCACCAAACACACATTCAGACTAAAGGAACCAGCTGTTTGGAAAATGAGAGAAGTAGAAACTACAGGTATTTGGGTTCAACATGTGAGAAGTAGAAAGTACAGGTATTTGGGTTCAACATGTAAGAAGTAGAAAGTACAGGTATTTGGGTTCAACATGTAAGAAGTAGAAAGTACAGGTATTTGGGTTCAACATGTAAGAAGTAGAAAGTACAGGTATTTGGGTTCAACATGTAAGAAGTAGAAAGTACAGGTATTTGGGTTCAACATGTAAGAAGTAGAAAGTACAGGTATTTGTGTTCAACATGTAAGAAGTAGAAAGTACAGGTATTTGTGTTCAACATGTAAGAAGTAGAAAGTACAGGTATTTGGGTTCAACATGTAAGAAGTAGAAAGTACAGGTATTTGGGTTCAACATGTAAGAAGTAGAAAGTACAGGTATTTGGGTTCAACATGTAAGAAGTAGAAAGTACAGGTATTTGGGTTCAACATGTAAGAAGTAGAAAGTACAGGTATTTGTGTTCAACATGTAAGAAGTAGAAAATACAGGTATTTGTGTTCAACATGTAAGAAGTAGAAAATACAGGTATTTGTGTTCAACATGTAAGAAGTAGAAAGTACAGGTATTTGTGTTCAACATGTAAGAAGTAGAAAGTACAGGTATTTGTGTTCAACATGTAAGAAGTACAAAGTACAGGTATTTGTGTTCAACATGTAAGAAGTACAAAGTACAGGTATTTGAGTTCAACATGTAAGAAGTAGAAAGTACAGGTATTTGAGTTCAACATGTAAGAAGTAGAAAGTACAGGTATTTGGGTTCAACATGTAAGAAGTAGAAAGTACAGGTATTTGTGTTCAAAATGTAAGAAGTAGAAAGTACAGGTATTTGTGTTCAACATGTAAGAAGTAGAAAGTACAGGTATTTGTGTTCAACATGTAAGAAGTAGAAAGTACAGGTATTTGGGTTCAACATGTAAGAAGTAGAAAGTACAGGTATTTGTGTTCAACATGTAAGAAGTAGAAAGTACAGGTATTTGTGTTCAACATGTAAGAAGTAGAAAGTACAGGTATTTGTGTTCAACATGTAAGAAGTAGAAAGTACAGGTATTTGTGTTCAACATGTAAGAAGTAGAAAGTACAGGTATTTGAGTTCAACATGTAAGAAGTACAAAGTACAGGTATTTGAGTTCAACATGTAAGAAGTAGAAAGTACAGGTATTTGAGTTCAACATGTAAGAAGTAGAAAGTACAGGTATTTGGGTTCAACATGTAAGAAGTAGAAAGTACAGGTATTTGTGTTCAAAATGTAAGAAGTAGAAAGTACAGGTATTTGTGTTCAACATGTAAGAAGTAGAAAGTACAGGTATTTGGGTTCAACATGAAAGAAGTAGAAAGTACAGGTATTTGTGTTCAAAATGTAAGAAGTAGAAAGTACAGGTATTTGAGTTCAACATGTAAGAAGTAGAAAGTACAGGTATTTGTGTTCAACATGTGAGAAGTAGAAAGTACAGGTATTTGTGTTCAACATGTAAGAAGTCAAAGTAAAAAGTCGTCGTAAAGTACTGATACCAGAAACATTTACTTAAGTATAGTAACAAAGTATTTGTCCACTACTTCCCACCTCTGATGGTGGTGCATTTGAAACATGCAGATTACAAAGCTGATGGATGAAATTGCTAAACTAAGGCTGAATTGTAGCGGCCTCCACACTGCCTGCTTTTAAATCACTTCTTAAAACCCACCTCTTCTCCTGAGCGTTTTGACATCTTGTAGATCGTTGCTTTTAAATTGTCTATTGTTTTTACTTGTACTTGTTCGATGGTGTGTGAGCTGAGCTGTGTGTTTTTTGTATGTTTGTTTATTTATTTGACTGGACAGCACTTTGGTCTGGAGCATTTAAAATGCTTTATAAATAAAGCTGTATTGTATTGAATTATTTTCAGAGTAATACATGTTTTATGAAGAGCTTGAAGAGTTTGATATGGTTTCTCCTCACACATGTAGCAAATGTACGTATTCCCTTGCTTACTTTCCAGCTCCTCCAGCGAAGGCGAGTCCGGAGGAGTTCATCCCGGCCAGCACGAAGTACCCCGAGATCCCCGGCGTCTCCCCCATCAGGCAGTGCATGTCGGGGGTGAAGGACTCGGGGCAGTTCACCAGCTGATGGATCTCAGCCGACTCAAGACTCGGCATCCGCCTCAGCAACGCACTGAGCATCGGCTCTGCAGGGAGGACGCAGGAGACGGTTTTATAATAATCTCTTACCCACTGGTTTATCACATTAAGGCTAATTATTATTAATAATGTTCTATAATAACGTGCAATTACATATCTGCCACTACTAAGTACTGTTAATATGTACTTAATTATGTGACTGTCTATGTTACTTGTAGATATGTAATTGCTCTCTTTACAGCAACAGCCAAAGCAAGTACGATGCCTACAGAAAGCCACACGATGGCACCGAACCACGCACTTCGTCATGTTGTTTCCATAGCAACAACAACTTCCTGTCAACAGCGTAAACTCGCTTTCAAAATAAAAGCATCTAAATAAAACAGGAAGTTAAACTAAATTACATTTAAGACATACAACTGCAACGAAAGTAACAAAAACAATGTAATATCCTTTTCAGTTTCACAGAACACAAATTGTACTACAATACGATGGCTACACGACGGCATTGCGAGGGCTTCACGTAGTCGTGTTGCCTTCCTAAGACAATCGGGCAGCTTCTTGTTTCCTTCGTATTGTCTTCATGAGGCGAAAATGCCCGATGGCACCGATGATCACACGAAGATGATCTTACGAATTCAACATGAAAATGAACCTTCTCAAGGTCCTTCGGCAATTTGTTGGCATGCCAAAGATTTTGCAACCGCTCACGAAGTTGCTGCCGGAGCCTGAGAAACTCCACCAGCGGTCATACGAAGGCTTAAGATGCCCTCACGAATGGCCCGATGTTGCTACGATCAGAGCCAAATTTGAACATTTCCTTTATCGTGTGTCCATCGGGTGTCAATTTCGGGACAGTGTGACAGGGGCTTAACTCACACAACAAGGGGCTTAACTCACACAACAAGGGGCTTAACTCACACAACAAGGGGCTTAACTCACACAACAATTTCCTTCAGGATAAATAAAGTATTATCTTAACTACTTTTTGTAATACACTTTTTTTTATATTTTATGTTTACATGTGGAATTGAGGTATTATCTAATGGTCACTTTTGGTTAACTTCAGATTGACAGATAAACATGAACAAAGTTAGTAAAAAAAAACATCTAAATGTGTATTTTAGGTGTTTCTTTATTTCCACAAGTCTGAAAGAAGAGAAAAAAACCTCCTCCTGGGTCCTATATTTTATTTCATTTAACTATATTTTAGAGGGAGAACACAATATTTTGTCCGTAAGATTGTAGAATACCCTCTGTCCCATTGGTTTCTCATATTAAAGCATATACTTTTTGTATATTTTGTAACATTTGATGTTTAAACGTGAAATGTAAGCATTATCTAATGGTCATTTTTGATCAAATTAAATTAGATACAGATAAACAGAGTTAGTTAAAAAATAATAAAAAAATGTGTATTTTAGATGTTTTTCTTATTTCCACAAGTCTGAAAGAAGACATTTAAATAAAAGACAAAACATTTCCCAAGTAGATTTGTGTAATACTGTACAACTTTTGTTTGAATATGCAACTATAAAGGCACTCTCTTATGAATGTCCGAATTCAGAGAGAAATGTGAAAATTGGATAAAGCCAGATTTAGAATTCTTGATTCATGTTGTCAGGTTTTCACAGAGGGGTTTTGGGATCTCTCTTTGGAACAGAACTGCCCCATTTTTCCATGTTGTGGTAAAAACAATCCAGCAGGTTTTCCAACATGCGAGCTGACACAGAGGTTTGAGTGATTATTAATAACTTTACTTCACTCTGTGCTCAACTTCAGGACCGCCTGGTGATATACGGCTTTCTTTACGACACAACGTCAAGCTGCACGAGGAATCTCAGATTACTGAGTCAAGGCCAAAAGACAGGTGTGTGTGTGTGTGTGTGTGTGTGTGTGTGTTTACTTATGTGAGATCTATTTTGAACTGAAATTGCTAACAAGATTAACAGCATGACTTAAACTCTTCCAAGACCACAGAACTGACCAAGACAGGTTTTTCTTAACTCAACTTTTCTGCATATTTTCCTTGCACGAGACTAGTTTTCCTATTTTGTATAGTATTATTTCATATTTTAAAATGTAATCTATCTCCTATTCTATATTAATGTTGTTTGATTTTAATTTAATCTTCTCACACTATGTTTGTATAAAGCAACAATACACCAAAGCATAGTCGTTGATTGAGAAAAAAAACGTCTTATGATTCTAAAAATGAAAGAAGTACTCTCTAATTAATTTGGACATTTTGGGATAAAACTGCATATGTTTGATGAACTAATTTGATTCCCTATCATTATGCAAAACCACTGTCAGTCCATCAACATCTATGTAAGTCCTCCGCCTATCAATAAGTTTAATATAAGTAAAAAATTGAGAGCCTACGCCGAAGATTTCATTATCTAATACTGGGTGGTGGTGGTCTAATGCAAAGTGAGGAGGGCTGAAGATCGGAAGGTTGTGAGTTCGCCTGGAACACCACCACTAGTGTGCCCTTGAGTAAGACACTTAGCCCTCAGTTACTCCAGGGGGAATGTCCCTGTAATCGGTCATTGTAAGTCACTTTGGATAAAAGCGTCAGCTAAATGTAATGTAATAATACTAAATGATGCCCATTGTAACTTTAAAGCCATCTCCCTCCCTCCATATTTTTAGTTGATTACATCACATTTCTTCCTCTCTTCGTTACATTACCGAAGTGGTCCCAGTCCTCCTGCATGTTCTGGATCTCCAGCTGGTTTCGGCCCTCAGTGAAAATGGGTTTGGGGTTTTTCTCAAAGCCCCCCGACAGAACGCCGCCCTGCCAGGGCCGCGCATAGATCCGTCCGTCCATATCCATCAGCACTGGAGACAAGAAACGGGGCTTTTAATCTCATGCAACGGCCAAAAGCATGCAGATAAATGTGCTTCACAGGGAATATTATCAACCTCTGATCGATCTCTGATTTATGCTAATGCATAGCACTAACAGTCAAAGTTGGACCTTGTCATAACACACAAATGCAATGGCCAAAAGCATACAGATAAATGTACGTTTTCGGGAAATATTATAAGTTTTCCATGTTCAGGGTGTATTATCAATCTACTAAAGAGAACTAGGATCTGTCATAAGAGGAAAAGAAATAGGAAGATGATGAAAATGTTAATTAACTTTCATTATACGTGATTTATTTTCTACTATCCATTCTTTATCTTCAACATTTACACTTTATTAACGAAATACAGAAAAAAAAAGTCCTCTGATTTATTCTTATGCCGAGCACTTCTCGTCAAAGTTTGACCTTATTCTGGACATTTCAAATGTCTTCTGGAGATTCAAATACGTGTTGTTTAAACTATCTTAACACACAAATTCACCTTGTTTCACTAAGTGTTAAGTCTTAAAGAGATAACAAGGAAGCTGGGAGATGTTATAATCTGCAATGGGTAACTCCATCAGTCAATTTGTAAAAAAAAAAAAAAAGAATTATTTAGCAAAACAATGATTGGAATTGAAAATCCCGTAGCAAATGTGCCTGAAAAGTTCATTTAAGTTTGAGTGTTCAGACCTGGTGTGTCGGGGGGGAGAGGGTCCTGCAGAGGTTTGGTGAGGAGGTAGAATTGTTCACAGCCATGAAGAGGAATCGAAACCTTCATCTCACTCGCCTGACCCAGCTCGTACGCCCACTGCAGACAAACACACACAACAATATATCTTTATAGGGCCCTGAACACCGGTGCATTATGCCTCATATTTTAGACACTGCAATCTGCCCTGTAAGTTGATTTACTGGTATAGTTTTAATGTGATTAATGCAGGTGAGAATCAGAACAGAACGCAGGGCTGGGGAAATTCAACAACGTCTAAAATAAGTGTCTTTGCCCAACAGGTGGTGGCGTGTTGCTTCATGTACGATGGCTTTGTTGGTCAAAGCATATTCAACAGAAAACAAGCTGCAGCTAAATAAACTTTACTTAAAATACTCTAAAAAAAAATAATATTAATGGAGAACCAACAATTGGAAAAACTGCTATGCGCAAACACACGAAGCAAAGGCATCCCAGCTTTTCCTATTTACTATAGGGAAGTAAAACAATAGAGTAATCGACTAATGGACAAAAATTACGACTCCACGTGGTTGCACTCTACACCGCACTCACTAACCTGGTCGAAATGTTTCCACACTCCTTTATGACGCCATGTCTGTTGTGTAGGACTCTTCTTAGAGTGTAAATAATTACCGGACTATGACTGGTAAAATATGTTGAATACGGCAAAACTAAATCTCTCCTGTCAAAATGTCTATGTACTTTGCCGCCACACACGGTTGCCAAGCAGCGCTTATTGTTGTTTAGGCTGGCCACTCATGTGTCGCGAGTATTGACAGGGGGCGGGGGAGCACGCTCATGAACTGTTAGCGGCGGAACCTCGCAATTTAAAAAAAAGTAATAACTCCTATTCGAATACCTGAATAATTTCAAATATTCGAATAATCGTTCCCATCCCTACTTGATAACAATAAACCTCCTAAAGCCTTGGCAAGATTTATGTGGGATTGAGGCGTCCAGAGAGGATTTCCTTAATGCCTTCAAAAGTTGTCCCCCATTAACTCCCTTATGTCCCTTTGCACTGGGACTAATGCTCCCACGTTTTTATTTTGTACCTGTCCAGCACAGTTGACAAAGAATTCACACTCGATGGAACCCCGATCCGTCTCCACCGCCGTCACCTGACCCTTCTCCACCAGAACCTGCTGCACGGTGGTCCGCTCCAGGATCTGGACCCCTGCGGAGCAAACAGAAAGACATCAAGGAGAGGAGACAACAGGAGGTCTACCCCTCGGTCTCCTCCCAGCTGGACGTGCCTGGAACACCTCCCTAGGGAGGCGCCCAGATGGCATCCTAACTAGGTGCCCGAACCACCTCAACTGGCTCCTTTCGACGCGAAGGAGGAGCGGTTCAACTCCGAGTCCCTCCCGGATGACCGAACTTCTCACCTTATCCCTAAGGGAGACGCCAGCCACCCTGTGGAGGAAACCCATCTCGGCCGCTTGTATGCGCGATCTCATTCTTTCGGTCATTATTATATTAATAATAATATAATTAAATTAAAATAAATTAAAACAATAATAGTAAAGTAAAATGTCCAATAAAAGAATAAATAGAAAACACATGTATAGAAACATAACAAGTTAAAGTAAACATGTGCACGTTGTATAACATTATGCAACATGTATATACAGTGGAGTTTACATGTGAAACATTTCTGTATGACTCTCATAAGTCATTCTCTCACCGTGTCCAGCAGCAGCTACAGCCAGGGCGTGGTTGATGTCAGGCGGAGAAACCACAGCGTCTCCAGGCAGGTGCAGCGCCCCCACCAGGTCATGAATGTTGACATGAGGGTGGAGCTTAGCCACCTCTTTAGGCTTGATGACGTTACAGCTGATCCCCATGACCCTGAGAATAGAGGGAGAAAGGAAAGATGAACACTTAATACTTTAAAAGGCTCTGCACATCCAACCTGGTTCTGAATCGGAGATGTGGACAGTGTAGGATAAGCATATCCATCCAAAAGACTGAAAGCTGCTATTATTTTACCTTTGATGTTAAGACAAATACATTCAGCTCATTGAGTAGAGGTCATTTTCTACCAGCAATACATTTGTCCAGTAAAAGAATAAAACATAATCTTGCAGGATTAAACCACCACAAGGCAAAAAGGTCAGAATCAAATCCTTAGTCAATACAATAATGTTTGGGGTGCTAAGCTAATTTTGTAGAGCAGGCGGCCAATAAACCGAATCCAGCCTGGGATCATTTATCTCATGCCTGCCCCTTTCTTTCGGACTCTCTCTCTAAACTCTCTGAAAAAACAATAATTTGGGTCTACAGTTGAAATTGGTGCCGACTAAAATGTCCTTGTGCAGTTACACAGAGCTTGAGCAGTATATTTAGAATGCAAAGCGGCCTCATCCACAGGAAGTAGACACGGCCAAAAGTATCTTGAGTACATATTGAGGTTTTAGGCTGCTTACTTTAGTCGGGATGCCAGGCGCTTCAGAGAGAGGAAGCGGTCCTGATTTTGGGCCAGACACAGAGAGCCTGTCTTCACATAACCTGAAACACACAACAACAAAAACCAAACCACATATTACTTGATTCAGTAGGTATCAAACTTAAATACCCACTTAAATAATCTACTCAGAGAGAGAAACGCTAAAATGAACTTAACGGAAGTGTCATTCTAGCATTCAAGCCCTACACATACAGAAAGTGTTTTGGAAAGTCACGTCACACAATGTCTTGGAGCTCTTTAAGAAATGGTGAACGCCTAATGCAAATGTTTGCAAATGAAGCTGTGGGTTTGCAGTGTTTGCTCCATTGACTGAAAAGCAGGATTCACTTCACACCTCTTTATCCCCGAGAGCAGGGGTTCCCAAATGGGGGTGTTGGAAAAATACTGAATGTCCTCTTCCAATCTGAGAGTAACATGATAACAAAGGTATCCCAACTGTAGCTGTGAACATGACAGGATGTGTGATGACCTAGAAGAGCATCAGGACTGTTTTAGGCAGATGATAGCTATGTGATTAACATGATGATTCAGCCTCTATGGAGATAGACATATGACAAGCATGCTCATTTCTGACGTGGAGCTTGTTAGGGAATAATTTGCTTAGGTATTCAACCTTTAACACAGTTCATCATGTTCTCCTCTCACTGTCTCTTTTCCCACGGCACAGGTCTACGGCCTTGGGTATCGCTGCTATCTCTCTTAAGGCGGAGCAGCTTGGGCGCATTGTTGTTGCCAGTCTATGACAGAGCACAAGCCGCCATGAGGTAGTTTACTGTTCAGGGACGAAGGTTCCCTGGCACATATTCTTTCCTATGGACGAGAGCTCTAGTTAGATTTAAGGTCCATAATTGTTTAGTCTCACTGATGAAGAATGTTGATTATTACACTCCGAACTAGTTAAAACCTCAAGCTACGGTGTCAACTCGTGACACTCCACCTGTTTTGTCAACTCTCCGGCCGTAACTCCAAATAAACCGTCAGTGTTTGCCATCAAAGCTCCAGCTCTCCTCGTGTCTCTCTGAGTCCTGACTCTCCATTGCTACAGACATTTCCCCAACAGAGCTAATCTGAAGTAAACATTGAATACTGCTTTCTATTCCTCCATCTTGTGACTGTGTAACTCCCTCTCTTGGATATCAGCATGTGAAGGACACTGCTCAGGAACTAGTTGATGCTCTGTATGTGATGACTACTTCCATTCTGGAGAGGATCACAGATACATGGATCCGGTTATTGAAGCTCAAGCCGGGGATCAGTGAGATTTGTAACAGGGGGTTACTTGGGAAATGTTTATAGTAATGTATTAACAGAAAGGATAATACTTTTACTCGTATAGTGAACCCTGATCTTCATGAATAAGTAATGAGTCAAATATGAGCCAAAGTTAACACATGTGAAAGGTTCCGACCTGTTTTGACCCCGGTCTCCTCCTCCAGCCCCTTGTAGAGACCATTGGAGTAGTTTGCCATTTGACACTCGATGGAAATAGGCTTGGCCACGCTGACAATGCCGGCACACAGTCGGGTTGTTCCTGCACCGAGTCTGACAACATATTAGAATCAGCATACCTTTATTCCTCCCACAGAGGGGACATTTAGATTTGTTATAGCAGAAAAGAGCCACAAACAGCTTAAATATTAACTAAGAAGCATGCATACAAAAAAAATTACACAATTTGCATAACACATATTTGTATCAGTTTTAGCAGCCAGGTATATATTGCACAGTTGTTAACGGCACATATATATATATTGCATATTAACAGCACAGACAGTAGGCCTACAGCATTAGAAGAATACCCAATCAACAAAATAGTTTGCATGCAGCTCAAGCCCCGCCCCCCCACCCCCTTTCGAGACATCCCCAAAAAGTCAGACAAGTATTAAAATAATAACGTTTGTATTTGTATCTGTATGTATAACAAAAATGCATGTGTGCTGAAAAACACAACTGTGTGTATTTGTATGTATTTATATAACATATATTGACATCCGCTCTGCAGTCTCTGTAGAAGCTTTTAAAAAACTCCTGAAGACCTATCTTTTGTTTCTACTTGAGATGTGTGTGATGTGTTCTGTTCCTCTCAGGACTCTACGACGTGGTCTGTGTTTTTATGTTGACCTTAATGTCTGCCTCATGTTGTTATTGTATTCATGTTTCTGTGGTCTTCATTTTAACTTTTGTTCTTTCTTGTGAATCATATTTCTGTGAAAGGTGCTATACTAAATAAATGTATTATTATTATTATTATTATTATTATAAGAAGCATGTGCATGTATAGAAAAACAGAGTGGAAAACTGATTGAAAACAATAAAGCTCCATTTTCTATCTTCTTCAGATAAATCCCAGTAATCTCACCTGCCCTGCTCCAGCAGCACGATATCAGTCCAGCCCAGTTTGGCCAGGTGGAAGGCTACAGACGAGCCCACGATGCCGCCCCCACAGATCACCACCCGGGCCTGGCTGGGCAGCGGCAGCAGCGTGGAGTCCCCCCCCACAGCCAGGCTTGGCGGGGAGGTCCAGAGGCCCCGGCTGGCCAGCCTGTAGCCCGCCTGAGGGAGCAGCCGAGCGGGGCGCAGCACGGGGGACAGAGCCCTGGAGCTCCGCACACAGCTGCACATCGCTGTGCCGTCTGCAAACACAAACACTTGTAAAGCATTCAATTATTCAATGTCAACACAACAAACGTCACATAAACAAATTAGTTAGTGCTATCTTCAGAATCAGACTACATTTATTCGTCCCACAGAGGAGAAATGTACATTGTTATAGCAAAAGTAAAGCGCCAAAAATAGCTAAATATTAATTAAAAGGAATACATATAATATTCATGGTCAAAATTGAATTTACAAAAATACACATCCAGGATGACAAGAAAAAGTACCAGTAACAGTATGTATAATGTGGTATGATAGCAGCCAGGTAACAGTAGTACAAGTTATTAACATATGTATTCCAGTAGTTGAATTGTCTAACTAAGAAATACCAGCCAGTAATAATAATAATTTTAAAGTGGTAAATATATATATATTGCACATAAGTGATATTGCACCACAGAGGTGTTATAGTGTGTGTTGTTATATGTGTGGTGGTCAGATGTGGAAGAAGTACTCAGATGCTTCACTTAAGTAAAGGTAAAAATACTATGGTCTTAAGATACTACTTAAAAGTAAAAGTCATGATTTTGACTTAAGTAAAAGTACAAAAGTATAAGCTTAAAGATGTACTTCAAGTACAAAAAGTAAAAGTACTCATTATGCAGAATGTATCTCTTCACAGTATTACATTATCAATGTGTGTCAATGTTGACCAAATATAGATACTTGAAATACTATGTACATTAGTACAGTACTGCATTATACAATATCACCATATAATGTGTTTGTATATGTCAAAACTAACTAGTTACTGTGAGTGTCAAATACATGTAGTGGAGTAAAAGTACAATATTTGCCTCTGAAATGTAGCAGAATAGAAGTATAAAGTAGCTTTAAATGGAAATACTCAAAAGTACATAGCTACACTTCTTGAGTTAAATGTACTTCGTTACTGTCCACCACTGCGTCACTGTGTTGTGTATACAAGGTTACATGAACATATCAGTCAGTGCTATCTTTATTTATTGTGTAGTTGTTTGCAAACTAACTAACGTAACGAATATATAACGATGCCAATTTCAGGTTAGCTCAACTAACGCAGACATGACATTTCAACACAAATGGGGCCTGTAAAGCCAGCAAGGTTAACTCAACAACAGTCCTTCAGGTGTCACAATTATATTACAGACTCAAGTTAGCTCTCCATATAAGATTTCCCTTTAGCAGCAAAGCTAGCTTTAGCTTTGTAAATTATCCTACAACTGTATATTTAAGGTAAAGCGCATACGCTGACCTTGTCATTCCGAAAGTTAGGTTAAACTTAGGTGACATTATGTGTATTTGTGTAGCTCCTATGGTTAAAGTTAGCGTTAGTGTTACCATGGATGTATAAGAGTGGTCGCTAGCATAGCTTATGCTAACGAGAAGCTACTGTTGATTATTTACCCAAGTAGCTAAACTTAAACAGTTGGGAAAACATTCTCCCCACGGCAATTCCTTTTCTTTTAAATAATGACATTAAACTCACCGAATCAGACAAATACAGACGTATCCTTAACACAGAAGTCAATAATAACTGTAATTAGACAGAAAGTCTTGTTATGGTACTGCAGTTATAGCCGATGTCAACTGCTACTTCCGGTCCAACCTTTCAAGATAAAACAATTCTGCCCACAAGTGTTTTTTTTGCGTTGCAGTTGTATGTCATTATTAAACAGTGTTTTGTATTGACTGGACCTCATTACAATTAGAGGGATTTCTTAACTGGAGACAATAAATTCAGCTCATGCACCTGGGTAAGATAAACATAATGTAGCCTCTTTGTCAGGATTCTCTTATGTTGTTTTGTAGTTTTGTATGTTTGGGTGTTTGCTGTCATGTTTTCCTCCCTGTTTATTGTCTGGTCCTTTTCCCTGTGTTTTTCCTCCCGTCGTTAGTTCCCTGGTGTGTCTCGTTATCTGATTGTGTTCACCTGTGGCCCTTGTGTTTCTCCTCCCCTGCCCGGCTGTTTCTCGTCTTGTGATTACCCCTCCCTGTATTTAGTCTTGTCTCTTCCTGTGTTCAGTGTTGGTGCTTCTTTCGTATGTGACTGAGTTCACCGGTGAGTGTTCTGTTTTGTCTATAGTATTAGTTATCCTTGAAATAAAGGTTTTTTCACATTAATCTGCATTTGGGTCCTGCTTGCTGCACACACCCTGACAGAAAGCACCAACCAACAATGGACCCAGCGGATTTTTACGATTTTGAGTACCCAGCGGATTTTCATGAGTTCGAGTTGGATCTGTTCGATCTAGACTTTTCTCTACAATGTTATCATGCCGAGTGGAAAGGAGCCTCTTCTAGAAGGGACAAAGAGGCTATCCTCGAAAAGGCACGAATGCTGGTGGCTGAAATGCCTTGGTTGAGGAGTTCGTTGCCTAAGTGGCTACAACGCTTCACAAGTTGTCCTGTTGGAGGTCCACAGAGTCTCCAAAAAGCCTCTAGGAGACGCAGGGCCAGGATTCCAGCCCGTGCTCCAACAGCCATGGTCCCGGCTTCAGTTCCGGTTTCCACAGCCATGGGTCCATGCACCAGTACCGGCCCGCAGAGCTATGTTCACTTGCTCGATTACCTGGCCCACGCAGCCATGGTCCAGGCCTCTGTTCCGGTTCCAGCGACTCCAGTTCCAGCCTCAGTACCGGCCCCAGTAGCCATGGTCCCGACTCCAGTTTCGGCTCCAGGACTGGCGTACCGGCCGACGCCAGCTCCCCGAGTCCTGTCGGCGTACCGGCCGACTCCAGCACCTCGTCTCCTGCTGGCTCCCCAGCCGACGCCAGCACCCCGTGTCCTGTGCCGTTGGAGGCCCCGCCGACTACTCTTCTGCCGGGGGTCCTGCCAACCCAGTGTCCTGTGCCGTTGGAGGCCCCGCCGACTACTCTCCTGCCGGGGGTCCTGCCAACTCTATATCCTGTGCCGTTGGAGGCCCCGCCGACTACTCTCCTGCCGGGGGTCCTGCCAACCCTGTGTCCTGTGCCGTTGGAGGCCCCGCCGACTACTCTCCTGCCGGGGGTCCTGCCAACTCTATGTCCTGTGCCGTTGGAGGCCCCGCCGACTACTCTCCTGCCGGGGGTCCTGCCAACCCCGTGTCCTGTGCCGTTGGAGGCCCCGCCGACTACTCTTCTGCCGGGGGTCCTGCCAACCCAGTGTCCTGTGCCGTTGGAGGCCCCGCCGACTACTCTCCTGCCGGGGGTCCTGCCAACTCTATGTCCTGTGCCGTTGGAGGCCCCGCCGACTACTCTCCTGCCGGGGGTCCTGCCAACCCTGTGTCCTGTGCCGTTGGAGGCCCCGCCGACTACTCTTCTGCCGGGGGTCCTGCCAACCCTGTGTCCTGTCCCGTTGGAGGCCCCGCCGACTACTCTTCTGCCGGGGGTCCTGCCAGCCCTATGTCCTGTTCCGTTGGAGGACTCGCCGAGGGTCCTGCCAACTCCTGGTCCTCTTCCGTGGGGGATCCTGCCAAAGCCTGTCCCACCGACACCGGGTCCTGCCCGGCCTCCGGAGCTGTCCCGTCAGCGCCTTCCTGCCCGGCCTCCGGAGCTGTCCGGTCTTCGCCCTCGAACCCGGCCCCCTGAGAGCCGCGGTCTTCGGCCTCGAGCCCGGCCCCCTGAGAGCCGCGGTCTTCGGCCTCGAGCCCGGCCCCCTGAGTGCTGCGGTCTTCGCCCTCATGCTCGGCCCCCTGACTCTTCCTGCCGCTGCCTTCGCCCTCATGCTCGGCCCCCTGAGTTTGCCCGCTGTGGTTTTCGCCCCTCCATGGACTCTGCCTTGCCCCCGGGCCGTCCGCCCGAGATTTCCACCCTGGACTTGGCCTTGCCCCCGGGCCGTCCGCCCGAGATCCCTTCAGGGCCCGTCCTCCAGACCCCCTCCACCCACCCTGGTGCGCCTAGTGTTGTGTCCCGCCTCCGGACCCCCTCCACCCACCCTGCTTGAGGTTTTGGACTTTTGTGGTTTTTAGGGACGTCTAGAATCCGTCCCTTGAGGGGGGGGGTTCTGTCAGGATTCTCTTATGTTGTTTTGTAGTTTTGTATGTTTGGGTGTTTGCTGTCATGTTTTCCTCCCTGTTTATTGTCTGGTCCTTTTCCCTGTGTTTTTCCTCCCGTCGTTAGTTCCCTGGTGTGTCTCGTTATCTGATTGTGTTCACCTGTGGCCCTTGTGTTTCTCCTCCCCTGCCCGGCTGTTTCTCGTCTTGTGATTACCCCTCCCTGTATTTAGTCTTGTCTCTTCCTGTGTTCAGTGTTGGTGCTTCTTTCGTATGTGACTGAGTTCACCGGTGAGTGTTCTGTTTTGTCTATAGTATTAGTTATCCTTGAAATAAAGGTTTTTTTCACATTAATCTGCATTTGGGTCCTGCTTGCTGCACACACCCTGACACTCTTATACTGTAGCTTACAGTCAGTGAGAGAAAGTAACTAAGTTCATTAATTACTTGTTTTTCTTTCCACTACATTGTTATTGCATGACTGTAATTACTGGTTACCTTGCAGATGAATATTTAAAAAACCATAACGACGATATAAGGGTATAAACATCTACAAATATGAAACACATGTATCTTAAACCAAAAACAAGTATCGTTATGGCTGCATCAAAAGTAACGTTTATTTTGTAGCGACCCTATAGGGTGCTGGGTATGTCACTCAAGCATCCCCTGTGACCTGTAACCTGTAACCTATAACCTATATCTGTATGCGATCAAAGGAGTTATTACATCTAATAACTTGAAGCCTGTTTCCGACTCATATTGTCGAACGTTACAATACTTTAAGTAGGCCTACAATTTCTTCATTAAACTTGCATATTTTTATATATAAAGTCTGTATTTTTGTATTGAGGTATAACCATGTGTTTCTTTATACATCGATCTTTGCAACATCACGTAGACCCACATTTACTCACGTTTTTGTGGTGCCTTGTACTTCTTTTTCTTTTAATCTTTTTCTTTTCATGCAGACACCCCGCATAAAATGTCCTCTTACTGTGAGGCAACTCTGCTAACTGTTGCCATGCACCATCAATGATTTCTATTCTGACATTAGACATTCTGCATAATGAGATCTCAATCAGTGACTTTTTGCATGCATGTCTTTAGCTTGTAACAGAGTATTGCAGGTTGGTAAACGTTTCCCTAACGTTAGGGAAGGTTATTAATAGCAAAGCCTTTAGCAGATGTTTGTAAGTGTAAGGTGGGCCTCCTGTGAGGGGCTACACACTATTTCAGGGGAGGAACAGTGAGTGAAAAATGAAATATTACATGAGTCATCAAGATTACACAGAATAGCCTTAATGTGCATGATTGGCTGACAAAATATAATTCAGAGATGCAGTCATTTTGGGGAATTTTCAAGTGTTTCCTAAGGAGATAAATTAAATAAATGCATGACAGAACTTTGTATGTATTTGATGCATCAAGGAAGTATGAAAAAACTGGAATATTATGCTATGCTCAATTGTTGGGTGTCTCTATGATCAAACAACAACATATTGATTATATATGCCTCTAGAAATTGAACGAAACTAAGCTAAGGACGGGTGAGGGGTCTCTTTCAGGGCTTTAAAAACCTCTGACCTTTGGTATGCAATATGCAATGCAGCTGTGCACAGGAGGACCACTGAGGGGCGCCAGAAGCCAGCTGGAGCAGGGGATTTCAATGAATATATCTCCTCCTGTTATCATTGGACTATCTTTATCTGCCAGTAGTATTTATTCGATGTGTTTATCTTTATGCATGCATACTCACAAGTGGCATCATTGTCTCTATTTTTGTTTACAAGTCACTTAAAAAAGATTTTAAGAAAATAATTCAGTTTATAAATTGTGTATTTTCGGTGTGTATTTTATGTAAAAGAAATGTAATATATAATTTACTTTATGATACAAATAATGTATAAAGTGTGTAATTTGTATTGTGTAATTACATGTATAGGGTATGTACTTATTTACATTTAATATGATAGTTTACCAGTTTACAGTTGTTTAACATTGCAATAGAGGGCTATAGGTTTATATAGAATTACAGTTGCTTTGTAGATGCATATGTCATTAATATGAACACATTATGGTATTACCATTGGGAAACATTTGTATTTTCTTGCTCTTCAGTTAATTTACACCTTTATTCAACCTCTAACTTACTGCAAAACATTTTTAGATTCACAAAAACCAACACAACAGGAAAGGGAAAAGCCCAAAAAGCATAGATAAACACCTCAAGACACATAATCAGTTGGTGCATAACAAGCCACAAAGGAAATAGTAAACTATTTTATTGACATTGTTAAATGCTATTTACAAGTTATCATAGTGGGCAACATTTCACACCATTATAGTTTGAAGAAAAATAATATAACGTTTGTACAAATTGGCATCCGGACACAACGACGATGCTCACTTGTGCATAACATCAGTTTAGCACACAGATCAGAAAATGCAGAAAAAGTGCTGAGTATAAACTTCCATTTTAAAGAAGACATTGTATTAAACCTGCGTCAGTAGCCTTGTTTCAGTGTTTTGGCACAGTGATAAATCAGTGACTTCTAGTTGTGTTCTTTTTTTCACTTATTGACCACACATCACATACACTTTACTGTACTTTACTGCCGACATTACCCTAACCAAAATGCAACAACATGAACAAAAAAAACACTGGTATTGTCCTTTGAAAGAGACTGCATTTTGCCACAAGATGGTAGCGTTGTAAAGATGTAAGAAGAGTTGGTCATTTGTACAGATGACCCAGCACAGTAATGAATTTGGGAAATAAACGTTATAAAAAATGATATTAACGTCCTGAGATACGCCAATTCACTTTTGATATTAAAGCTCTTAATTAAAATACTGTAATAGTGGGGAATTCATTTTGTGGGAGTTAAATGGTTAAATGTATTAATATAATTGTGTCAGCTCTTCATAAGGATGTCGTTTTTTGTCATTGTTAATAAGCCTATATTAACAATTTTAGAAAGATGTTTCAAATTGCTGATTTTAACTCATTGGTCTTATTCATTTTCAACTCTTGCCCAACCTTTAAAGAAAGATTGCATTCTTTGAGGCGGATAATATTTTGTCAAAAATGATTGAAAGACATGAAGCTGTCGGGAGATGGTCTTAGATTTTTTCCAATTATCGAAAATTAAAAAGAAAATTATTTTATAACCAAATCATGCTTTGTAAAGTACTTCTTATAGGAAACATTAAAACACTACAAGGGACAAGTAAAAAAGTATCAATGACTAACTTAATTGAGAGAAAACATATCTTGCTAAATTGCGTTTAAAAAAAAATTGCAATATTTAAACCTTTGGCTTTTAGGGTCTGAAAGGAAAATGCTGTAAAAAAGTGCTTTAAAGCTGATCGTATAAGGACTGGGTAGTTATTCGAATCAAACATGGTTATTTACCTGGTAGAGGTAATACAGGAGACATTTCTACATTTCTCCTAGAGAGTTAATTTTCTTGAGAAAGTTTGATAATTCAAGGCTAATCGATTGCATCATAATTATGAGGTATGGAAAAAATATGGCAATCATATCGTCTTCAGAGGCATACAATGAGAATCTTAGGCTTATCTTTTGGTAAATTACTGATTAGTACTTTGGTGACACCAAAATAAATAAATAACGCAACAAGAATGAGGGAGGTAACATGCTGTTCTCATAGCCTACTTGTAGCTTTACCTCCAAAAGTAATGTTTGTGTATATCCCAAGAAACCAATTTGAATGTGTACCTTAATTACGAGCCAGAAAGTATTAAAACCAAGAGTTCTGCGTAGGGAGGAGGCCGGCACGGATGTATGGAGACAAGATTTTCAGCAAGAAGAAACATGTTTGTGTCCGATTTGACACAAGAGTAACTTATGTACTTTAGTAGTGACACTTCTGCAATTATTGTTGACTTATTTGTCACGTAACTTTGCAAATTTGGTAAACCTGTCGATTTTCCTAAACCTAAGAAATGTTGTTGCCTGAACCAAACCAAGTTGTTTCCTTAGTTTAAAAAGACTTAACTGAACGTTCATTGACACCAAGACACAAGGAAATAGTTTAATGTCAGTGGTGTAAACGTGTCAAGTAAAAAGTTATATGTTATGTTAATATTCATGACATCAATTTGGATGTATTCCACCTATGTTTATGTCTATTGTGACCCAAACATTGATTGTTACTTCCGTACTTTAGTTTCAACCACGCCGTAATTAGTTTCAACCCAAACAATGACTTATTTGTCCCGTAACTTTGCCTATTCTGTAGTTGCTTTATCCCAAATGTCACCTTTTCTTAAACTAAAACCAGAACATATGAGGTCTAAAGCAAACCATGTTTCCTCTGAAATACCTGTAATGAGCGGAAATTGACACGTGTTGCTGGACATTCGTAGGAGAACGGACAAAAAAAGAAGGAATAACTTTTCTTGTATAAACATACAAACCATTGTATGAAGATACGTTGCAAAGACATCAGGAAATAGTTAAATGTCAGGGGCGTGAAGGTGCTAAACTTCGTTATGTTGGGTGAGGTCATCTGACATGCTGTTGTACTCGGTGGCCTTAGAGCTCATCTCCAGATACTGCTTCAGGAACTCGCTGAAACGTTTTTGGTTGTTCCACTTGCGCGCTGACTTGCGAATGCCGATGAAGCCGCCATACCTCTTCTGGTACGATCTTCCCGGAGACATCAGCTTCCTGTAGCCGTGTCTCCCTTTGACGAATCCTCCGAACCTCTTGGAGACACTCAGCCCTACGTCGCCTTGTCCTCTTGAGGCAGCAGCTCCTTCTTCTTGTCCCGCTTCCTCTTCATACTCATCCTCATTCTGGGAATTGAAGGCTGTGTTCAGAGGACCGTCATTCCCCCCCAGATCCCTCTCGTCCATCTCGAGCGCTCTTGTCACATGATCGTAACTCTGCAAGGCAAAGGGCAGCAGCAGATCTCCAGCCACCTGCTCCTCCTGTTCATCCTCCTCTGGAAACAGGGCCTCCGCCTCCTCCTGAGATCTTTTCCGTATGATACCGGTGAGGGAGGAAATAGGCGATGAAAGCACTTTACGACAGAAGTCCCAGGAGAAAGCCGGGGAGACGTTGGCTTCACACTCAGTGAGACAAACCTGACAGAGACAGAGACAAGAGAACGTCTTCATTTTGTTTCTACACAGAAAATAGGACACAGTGACAAACTCAATACTTTTAAGTAAGCAAAATGACTAGAATAGAATCATACCTTCTGCTAAAGTTGTTTTTAATGAATGCATGTTCAATCAAACCGTGCAATGTTTAATATTTTGCAGCCGTGAGACACTGTTATGTCCTTTTCTTTGGTAATGCCTGGTCCAGTGTACCCTATGCTAAATCAGATAAGAAAGTTAGCATTAAAGCACTTTTAATTAAAGAATTTGGCTTCCGATTAGATATTTCAAGATCCGTATTTAATCAAAGAAGACTAGTCGACTGCAGCCTTTGATAACGGGGAGTTTGTCAATCTGGTTGTAAATCATTTTTAAAGAACAGACTGGTGTTTCCTTTCGCAACACCCAAGTAAGTTATAAGATGCCTGCTACCCAAATATGTCTGTCTGGAGAAAAAACAATCCCTAAATTGTACACACTGCGTCGTTACTCAATATATCTGATTAGCTCTGGTTGTTTGAGTGGAGGTTCATTAACTCTTTACTCACATAATATAAAATTC
>CM053243.1:5913183-5915683 GCA_028583405.1 Pogonophryne albipinna
TATCATAGGATATGTTTTTTGACAGCTGTCGCTGGAGGTTTAAGCAGAAGTCCATATTGTTCTTAAGGCTGACGGCAGGGAACTAGAGTTGAGTAGTATCTACGTCTTTCCTGCTCAAAACGATTAATTTCATTTTGAGATTTCCTATGAAGTACGTGCAGACCTTCACTCAAGTACGCACTTCATACACCGTCGTCTTTATCTGCTTTTCTACCTTCTTGTCTCTAAAGGACCTTGAAAAGCTCTGTTAAATGGACTGATCTTTTCTGAGGTCTTCTATTGACGTCTACCAGGTTCTCTCTCTTGAGAGTCTTTAAACCCAATTACTCTGCTTTTAATGATCTGATTAACTACAAATATACCAGTTAATTAAGTCATTAACGTCTGCACTGCGGCGCTGCTGATGGACGTCTTGCAGTGCAAAAGTTAAAATATATTTTATATTAAAAATCCACTGAATATCTTAGTATCTAGGCTCAACCGGTAATACTAAGACAAATAATTAATACAATATAATAAAGTGGAAACATCAGCACATGTGTAGCTTTGCATGGTTGATAAAGGACTAAACCTCATGATTTAAAAGCATACTCAGCCATGTGTAAATGCTGCTAAAATACAGAAATGTTCAACATAGATAGATCAACTAAACATTATTGTATTTGTCTTGCCATTTTCTTATCAAGAACAGGAAGTACGAATTAAATGAGTCCAAGCCCCGAAGAGCGACTTAAAGCCGGATTATTCACGGCTGGTTGAACGGAGGAGCGTCTGTCCTGCAGCTCAATCTGCAGATTATTACGTTATTTAAATATAATAACCACCATGTACTTTTTATTCATGTATTATTTCATGTACTTTTTATTCATGTCTTTTTTCTTTTAGTGTTTCTTTTATTATCTTTTCTTTTTAATGATTAATGCCTTTGTCTGAATGTCTTTCATTTTTGTAAAGCACCTTGAATTGCCTTGTGTTGAAAGGTGCTATATAAATAAACTTGCCTTACCATATTGTCACATTCATGCCGGTACACCATGTGTTGTTTTAACTTTGTGAGTGCTTTTTATATAATAGTGTCCCGGCATTTTGATTTAATGTTATTCTTGTGCAAGAACAGCAAAAAACATGAACTATTCTGTGGTTTGGTGTTCAGGTTGTTCAGGCTAAATGTAATTTAAAATCAAATGTAGTTCAGTCTATATCAAAGTGCAAATGGTGCATTCCTTTATTGACTTTTCATATATAAAGAGACCATGAAGCATCTAAAATGATGTTTGCTAAACTGTTAAAACTCTATCTTAAAGAAGAGAGAACCTGCATATTGATACAAATTAAACATTGAATAATTAAGCGCTGATGGTGATGATGGCTTCGTCAGTTGATGAGTCACTTTGACAGGTAATTAGTTGTTGTTTATTCTTCTGCCTGCAGCCCCGATGGCAGTGAACTGACTTTGATTGACAGCTTGTCTCGGGCCCACTCAGAATACATTGCTCTCTTTGTTTTAATAATGATAGCTATCCGGCAAAATGACGGGGTGGTCATTTACGTGACACATTTCAGGACAGAATATCCATATTACCAATCAGGTTGATTGAAAATATCTAATCTGTATAGTTATGGTGAGTCACTACTCTCTACCTACTAGTTTTCCTGTCATTACCTCTGCCTCTGTACTCAGGCACTTCCTCTCCCCCGTCCTCCACCTACACTTTCTTACTCTTTGTATTTTAAACACATACTAAACGAGACATCTTGTCTTTAATGAAAGAGTGCAGTGATAAGGTAAAGATAAGATAAGGTACTCGATTGATCCCAAATTGGGAAATGTTTGTTTGTTGCAGCAGCATCAAAAACAACAAAACAAACCAAGGCATTGCACATAAGTAGAAATTAAAGAGTAGAAATAAAAAATACTAGAATTTGAACATCTCAAAATAGAATTAAAGCAGCATTAAAAGAAGGAAATATGCAGTAGACCGTGAAGGTAAAATAATCTATAAACTCTGATGATGTGTTTTTGTGTTCAACCTCTCCCTTGATCCACTAAAAGCCAATGAGATTTTGTCATTGGATTTTGGACATATCCACATCCAGACTCCCCTATCCCGCCATACTTAAGATTTAAGTCATTCCCACCTCACATTTTCTGAATCCAAAAATATTCTTCGGACTGGATGGAACGCTTTGGCCGTGAGTTGATGATAAATGATCAGAATCAGGAGATTTATTGTTAGAAAAGAACCAAAAACCTCTAACGGCACTTCCAGTACTATTAGTAAAAGAGATTATGTATTGTGTTCCTGCTCCTTTGTCTCAGAGATCCTATTAGTTCACAGATGTGTCTGCAGAGTGGGCGTTTTGACATATCTGCAGCCAAACCTTTAGTGCTTTGACGAGATGCTCGCTGTCACTCAGACTGTGGCTGCAGCCATTAAAGGCAGACACGCTCAGCTAAATCAATTTCCCTTCTCAATGCACCTAATAATTTCAAGGTCGA